>VXBH01004462.1:0-64007 GCA_013400035.1 Rynchops niger | reverse complement strand
TTTTCAATGGTTACCAGTGACAGAACGAGGGGCAACAGGCACGAGTTGGAACATAGGAAGTTCAGTTCAAATACACGGAAAAACTTGTTTATGGTGAGGGTGACAGAGCACTGGAACAGGCTGCCCAGGGAGGTTGTGGAGTCCCCTTCTCTGGAGATTTTCAAGACCCGCCTGGATGCATTCCTGAGTGATGTGCTCTAGGCAATCCTGCTTTAGCAGGGGAGTTGGACTAGATGATCTCTAGAGGTCCCTTCCAACTCTGAAGATTCTGTGATTCTGTGATTCTGTGAATCCCTCTAAATGGCTGGATCTTCATATTAAAAACGTTTCACTTTTTTATATTAAAGCTCCTTTGATAAGGACTTTATTTACCAAGCACTGAAGCTTAGAACCTATGATGTAGGTGTCCTCCCATGCCTGGTGACTGTGGATGTGAAGTGACCTTGGGAGGACCCAGTTTCAAGGGCTGCCAGCAGTCCAAAGTGTGCTAATTCATTGATAGAATAGCGTTCAGTCTGAAATCAGTCCTTCAGGAAACTTTCCCTATTTCTGAATCAACAGCGAAGGAAACCCAATGGGTTGTAACTCCTTTCATAGTATTCTGTAGAAATATGATCATTCAGGTAGCTTGCTGCCAGACATAACTCTCCTTTGTAGATTATAATGTACACCTTAAGCTGCAGCTGTAATATTCAGAGGTTGAAGCCTGCAAGTACTATTCAGGAAATACTGTCTGCCTCTGCACAATTTGTGGTCCAGCCTTACCTCAGATAATTGAGTTTTCTGCACCCTTTTGCAATTTATGGCATCGTTGTACCAAAAGGACAAGGATAAAATAAAGGGAATTCTAATAGTGACATTACAGAATATATGAAATATCTTACAGGAAAGTACTAAAAGAGCAAATTAGGTATCTCTTGACAATCTTTGGGATCATGGGCTAAACCATGGGATATAGTATCATTGTGGAGTGTAAACAGTTTATCAAGGAAAAGGAAGGGTTAATTAATAAAAATAAATATAGTTTGAAAATATGGAGGAAATCGTCCTAAATGTGACATATTTCCTGTGAAATAATATACCAATAGGTAGATTGAAAGAATTATTGAAAGGATTAGATTCTAAACCTGTGGAAAGGAAAAAAAAACATTAAACAGTAGAGATGAATTAATAGCTGTAAGTAGAAAAGATACAGATATTCAATGCAAGCATTTGTGGTACTTAGGCTTAAGGGAGTAATGTGTCACTTAGTCTACCCACTGTTTGGAGTCACCCAGACAGGAGATACGGTGGCGATGGCCAAGGTAGGCACCTACAACAGGTAGTTTCTGTAACTTGGACAGCATCAGTACTTCAGTAGTAGCTGAAATCTTTGTTTCAATAAAAGGTGAATCAGTCATGATGTAGAGACCACGTACTGATGGATCTGGTAGGATATTAAGCAATAAATTAAATTGGCAAAGGATGGACACCTTTAGGAAAAGGATCTTGCACAAATCTTAGGATAGTTAAGGGATCCTAACATGAAGTTATTTTTTGTCTTTTTATGTTGCTTTTATTTTGCCTAGGATAAAGTGATAGTTTTGGGCCCTGTCTGTGGTCTACGGAAGTATTTAGGATCTCAGCTTCCATGGAAATAAGTGAAGTTTAAACTCCTGAATACATTTACAGGTTCAGCCTCTGGTCCTCATCTTTTTCCAGTGCCTAACCTTGTGAAGAGCCCAGCAGCTTACCTATCAGGAAAGAATCAGAAAACTGTAGGAAAAAATAGGACTAAAAAGGATGTCAGGTGGTCAGGTAGTCCACCTTCCTGCCCCAGGGTGGGATTAACTCAACCTAGACCAAATACCTATTTGTCTAATCCAACAAAGGAGATTGCCTGAGGAGGCCATGCAATCTCTGCTAGTCAATCATAAATAGAGACAGTGCAGATCAAAACCCCTTATTCTGCCTCCAAGCAACCATGCACACGTGGTGCACTCAAGGAAGGACAAGCTAAATCCCAGAAGATCTTTAATGATACAGTCTAAAGGCTGAGATGTCAGTTAAACTCTCTTTGATGGGAACAGATCCACCTGACATGGCACAGGAGACACTGCAGCAATTCAGAAGGCTGCCTGTGCTAAAACATGTATCTCTACCATAAACTCTTAAAGGACATCTCTTTGCACAGGAAACAGAGCCAAGGCAAAAAGAATGTGCTTTTAAATCACTTTTAAAATAGTTGATCCATCTGAAAATAAGAGAGTTAATAGAACACGTGCTGCTTTGGGAGTGGCTCCTATAATATTCTGGTTTTGTATGTGTGCCTGAAGGATCAATGTCGCCCTGTAACTGGATTTTGCAGAAATCAGAATACAACTGTGTTGCCACTAGCTAAACTGTTTTGCTGTCTTTTGTTTTCTGCTGTCTCTAGTTATTGGTACATTTTCCCATTTGCTACATTTCATACCCACTCTCATTGCTTTCCAAACAGGACTAACTGGACAATTAGCAATCTGGCTTTCTTTTCAGAAGTGTGCTCCTTGGGTGGTTTTAAACGGGTCTCTTGTAGTAATAAAGGGNATCTGAAGATGCAAAAAAAAAAAAGAACACATAAGAAATGAAATCTGTTTCATATGAAACATTACTTTTATAAACAGTGGATATACAGGACCCACAACACATGTGGAGTTGGATTCATTAGCAAGCGGATTTTTGTTATTTTTTCCTTCAAATTCTAAATACAGTTATCTATATCAGTGTTTCCCACTGAAAAAGCACTAAAGATAGAAGAGTAAACAAAGGTTTCCCAATCTTTCTGAGCTTCAGTGCAAATATGTGGTTCAAGCTGTATTCCAGAAGTGCTGTTTAACGCTCTTAGATGCATATCTTGGCAATCCTTGCTAAACTCTTGCATTACATGCCAACTAAACAATAGCATCCTGCTTTTTGGCTGGAGGGGTGATAGACTGTGCTGAAGTCATTGCAGGGTTGTACTGCCTGATTTCCTTGTAAAGCATCCAAAGTGTGACAAATATATGGCCAAAAGGCATAAATTCGGGGCTTTTTTTTGCCTGGTTGCACACCACCCCCAACATGCACATGCTCATGTCACAGGACTGATTATTTTAGTCCCCTCAGAAAGGAGGATTGCTAATGCAGTTCATCTTGTCTCCATAGTTGAAGAAAAGAGTGTGTCCGGGAAAGAGGTGATGGCTGAAATAGAATATTTTCTTTGCTGAACCTTACCTGGGTACTCAACTCCTCCTTTTGCCTTGATTTTGAGCAAAATAACATACTAGAAGAATCACACAGCTCGAGCCAGCATGATCAGTTGACTACAGGGCTCAGGAGAGAACTGATTAAACTCCTTTCCTCTTTTCCTTTTCACCCGAAGGCACACACATAGAAACATCCCCAACTCTGCCAATTTGATCTACTTTTACTTAAAGCAGTAAATTCTGCCCTAACAAGCAGTCAGACAGAGTGAATGGTGATATCCGAGGCTGATCAGACCACCCTCAGTTATCTCTCAGGAGCGGGTCTATCTGTTAGACATTGATCATACTTGTGTAGCATGTCATGCTGGCAGTATATGATCTCTCCGTAAATGTTGATATAAAATCTAGTTTACTTTAAAAAAGAAAAAACGTAAAAATGCTGGAAAATCAGCTATTTTTGCACTTCATATCTTGACTCCACGTCCCCTCTCCCCTAGACATTTTGATTAGAGACCTTAAGAGTGATTCAAGTGCCTAAGCATAGGCGTCTAGTGCTATCTTAGGTGCCACGTGGTATCTGAGACATCACACTGGGCTAGTAAATATGACACAGGACCTATGGAAGAGCAGCTACAGCCTTACAGAGCAGCAGAGGCAAGATAAAATACATAAAGGCATCTGTAAAAATGCTACTGGGCATGTTTAGGCACCTGAATCCCACCTTTATATTGTCTCAGATCCTCCTTTCCTGTGTCAAATATAAGTGAACTATTAGCAGCCCCCTCCTAAATGCATGCATGCCAGCCTTCTCAGGTGGTGAACATTCATTAGCAAAGCTCAGGCCAGGGACTAAACTTGTCATCTTCACTACTATCAGATTCAGGAGCCAGCAATATCAGCTGCCTGTCCCTCCTGTCCCTGTTTATGAAAAAAAATCACTCTAAGGACTCTCCCCCCTTTACCGTTAAAGCAAAGAAACAACTCAGCTGCCACCTTGCCCTGTGGTTCCTTCTCCTTTCCCTGGTGTTTGACTTGCTGCAAGTAATTGTTGCTCTTGTGGTCTTACCCTTCTTTCTCTTCTTCACTCTTATGCCGCTATGGGCTTCAGCTACTCTGCTATGTCTCTAGCACAGCGAAGTAAGAGCTGCAAGCATTCCCAACTGAAAGAAGCAGAGAAGCGAGCACCATAGGCATTTCCACCCTCCGTCTAGCTCAAGCCTGATCAGTGGGCTCAAACACCTGAATTCTCATGCCAGGAGGACACAAAGAAGCCCTTCTCACATGGGAAACAGTCCCAAGGATAGAACGTGGAATTCATTCTGCAGTTTTAGGATAAGCCTGCTTGGGCTTGATGAAGATCAGAGAAATAGTAGAGAAGTATTGTAGGTAATTTCAGCAGGATCTAGGATTTGGTAATGCCAGGAATGACTAAAGGTGCCTAACACTTTATTAGAAACAGCTGGAAAGGGTTGAAATAACTCATTCAGATTTGACTGGATCATGGTCTTTAGATAAATCACACACGTGCATGCTCAGCAGAGATTTATGGGGCTTCTGAAGGCTGCAAAACAAGGACTGCAAAACAGACCTGAGCATTGTCTGAGGAAAGTAATTTCTTCAGAGCTGCGACAAGACAAGCATGAGGTGAGGAGGGGCTACCCAGTAGGGACAAGCATGTCCTACCTCCTGCTGTTGCTCTCAAGGAACAAGGAACATTTGGGTCTGTGGAGCAGAGCAAACGGGAAGAGGTAGAGGGATAAACATCAGGACAGGTGGATGGATAAGATGGAAATCAGCATTGGGCGCCTTAAAAGTTAACATCTCACGTTTCCCTTAGTCTTGTCTATGAAATGTTGAAAGTTCTTTAAATTACGGGGGAAAAAGGAGAGAGAGGGGAAAAAACCCTCAAACACAACAGTGGCTAAGAATGGCCAAAGAAACTAATAGAAGGTAGCTCTTTTCCTGGAAAAAGAGTTGCAGTGTAGGTGGTATGAGATTATGATTTGAATCTTAAGTGACCATTTGTATACTCAGATTGTTTTTACCGCAATTTTTTGTGTTAAGTTAAAAATGTCCATTTTAGAAAAACTCTTGCCAGCAGAGGGCTCAAAAATAGCAGTTACAATGAAAAGTAAGACATTGGGCTTGTTTCGAGTGGGTTTTGTTTTGTTTGTTTGGTTGGTATTTTATATACAAGGGGACTACAGCCATTATAGTTGTTCACTAAAGCTGAGGGCTTACACTTTCTTTTACATTTGCAAGCCAAGTGAAGATACCAGAGCTTTATTTCTACATGCAATTTGACAGAATGAGCATTAGTAGCATAGTGTTTTAGTGCTTTAAACCAATTTGGCAAAATGGGGCAGGCTGTCCCTGCCCACGCTATTACTCCCAACTATCCTCTTCAGAAATTCTTTAATAGTTGGGATTCTACAGTAACTAAAAGTTTCGGTCTATTTATGGGTACAAGAACAAGTGGAAGGGCTGATAACCTTAGCAGTGCCTTTACAGTAGAGTGAAGCTCTGTTCTTTCTCATATGCACACACATGTTGGCTTGCAGCCAGCCCTAAATATGTTGGCTTTTTCATGTGCACAGACACAAATATCCAGTGACAATGACAACAGTGAACTCAGATAGGCTTTTAGAGTTTTTCATTCCATTTAGAGAGGGAACAGACAGGTCATCTAGTTGTGATCCTATAGGTATTAAAAAGGCATTACAAATCTTTTTACCATCTCTAAAATACTTAATTTATTATTCTCAGAAAATGTAATTTCAGAACTTGAGAAGCTTGTTATTTTAGACAAATATATTCATCTTTTGTAGTTTGCCAAGTCTTTTCATTTTTGTTGGTGTTTTTGTAACTTATTTGCATGTTAATTGTGTTCTAAAATTCAAAAGCTTTAACCTTGGAGCAATCCAACATACATGCATTTCATTTAACAGGAGACAGGTTTCATAGAATCATAGGATCTTCATGGTTGGAAAGGATCTTTAAGATCGAGTCCAACCATACACACACAAAAAAACCCCTACAATCTCTGCCACTAGAGCATGGCCTTAAGTGCCAATTCTACACGTTTCTTCAATACCTCTAGGGATGGTGACTCAACTACCTCCCTGGGCAGGTTGTTCCAGTGCCTGACCACTCTACCAGTAAAGTAATTCCTCCTAATATCTAATCTAAACCTCCCCTGACACAACTTCAGACCATTTCCTGTGGTCCTGTCATTATTCACCTGGGAGAAGAGGACAACACCCACCTCTCTCCAACCTCCTCTCAGGGAGTTGTAGAGGGCAGTGAGGTCTCCCCTCAGTCTCCTCTTCTCCAAGCTAAACATGCCCAGCTCCCTCAGCCTCTCCTCATATGACCTGGTCTCCAGACCCCTCACCAGNAGAGCCTTCCTACCCTCAAGCAGATCAACCCTCCCACCTAGTTTGGTGTCGTCTGCAAACTTACTGAGGGTGCACTCAATCCCCTCATCCAGATCATCGATAAAGATATTAAAACAAAACAGGCCTCAAAACTGAGCCCTGAGGGACACCCCTGGTGACCGGCTGCCAAGAGGATTTCACCCCATTAATCACAACTCTCTGGGCACGGCCATCCAGCCAGTTTTTAACCCAGCCAAGAGTACACATGTCTATGCCATGACTCGCCAGCTTCTCCAGGAGAATGCTGTGGGGGACGGTGTCAAAGGCCTTACGAAGGTCCACATAGACAACGTCCACAGCCTTCTGTGCGTCCAGAAGGCGGGTCACATGGTCATAGAAGGAGATCAGGTTGGTTAAGCAGGACCTCCCTTTCCTAAACCCATGCTGGCTGTCCCTGATCCCTTCGCTGCTCTCACTTGCCGTGAGAGCTCTCTCAAGATGATCCTCTCCATGATCTTTCCTGGTACCGAGGTCAGGCTGACAGGCCTGTAGTTCCCCGGATCCTCCTTTCATCTACTTTGGACCAGCACCACAGAGGAAGATAGAGATCCACCTCTCCACATGCTACCTAGTGGAACTGCTCCATAGAGAGTTTCCTTCCTTTACCCTGGGCATGCTGAGAAGGCAGAGAACTGGCAGATGCTTTCTGACGTGCCGGCACCATTGCCCACGCATGGCATGTACTGTCAAGAACAGCATCAGTTTGATTTATCCCATTCCTGGCACCACAGAGGAATTGGGAGGGTATCATAATTCTCAGTATATATCTAAAGCATACATCAGCAAGCAATAAAGAGTTATTTGTGCCATTGCAACAAAGCAACCTTTACAGTTGGCACAGCAAAGTAGTGTCCTCATAGTCACTGTCCTGTCATTAAGCAGAGTTAATTCTCTCAGTTAGATAGCGAGCTTTATTTTGCCACAGTAAAACACTAATGGTGCTTGTGGATCCGAGCTAGCATTTCCACAGAACTCTGTGCTATACACCACCATCCTCTGCTCAGGATTTATTCCACTGAAATTTAGCCATTTACTTTAGGTGATTGAATTAAGAATGTAATAATCCTAAACTCTTTCTGCTTAATGAAAGAGGATTGATACCTCCAGGGGGCAATTCATTCCACCTGTTTCCAATACTTAGGATAGGATTAACTGCTTATCAAAAGTATCTGTCCTTCTCTATTAGCTGTGCAGGAACCTGTGAATCTAGCTTAGATGGGAAATATAAGTTTTTAGAATGCTAAGGTTTGATAAGAATTAATCCAAATGATTTTCAGACAAGTTTCTACAGATAAACTAAGACAGGTGCCTGTCTTCAGCATTACAATGATTCCTCTCCCTGCCTATTCAGGGAGTCAATGTCTTTTGAGGCAGAAAGCAACAATTGTGTACAGAAAGCAATTCAGATCTTAACTGCATTGATTTGGTCTTTGGAAATACCTAGCACTATTAATTGCTTACGGAGAGACTAAATTAATTTTATTCTTTTAGTTTAGGTGCTTGTGTTAAGTCCCTCAAATTAAGAAGTATCAATACAAACCACAGTCCCAAATCAAGGACCTCTGCCTCATGCAGTGGTGTGTGTCAGATCCCCCCTCAGATATCACCTTTCTTCTCAGCCAGACCAGCACCATTCTCCTATTTCACCAGTGCTGTGAGCTAGAAATCCTGCTGCTAACAGGGAAAATAAGAGTTGGGACAATATAAAACATGTGGCTTGTCTGTTGGCCTGTGCAGCTGGCTCTCGGGGAACCCTGCAGGGCCCAGCCCTGGTGCCTTCTGCCTACCTGTATGTGTTTTGTGCACCTCTCTGATTTATACATAGGTACACTTTAGATATGTATATTTAAATATGTGTATATACTGCGTTTACACACACGCATATAAAGATAAATAAATGAAATATAATAAAGAAATAAGCACAGTAAGGAAAAGTCTCAAAAGGTTTCCCAAAAAAGACAGCACAAACAAGAACAACCAGCCAATGGGTTCATGAATCAGAATTTTTTTATTTATAAACATTTTTAGTTCTGTGATAATTTTCACAAAAAGCAGGTGGGTGCTGCAGGGCTCCTTTTGTCCACAGCTGTGGTCACCTTTCAGCTGCCTGTAGGACCATGCTGCTATCTATTGCAGGATACAAGATAAAGTGTAGAGGTACAGGATAAGGTGTTCCTTTATCCTTAGGTCAATATCCTTGTAGAAAGTTGCAACACTTGGCTAAGTGGCAGAGGAGGAAGGGGACAGAAGCGTGCCAGGACCTATTCATATTCCTGTCCAGAGCTGTAGCTGTCAAAGACAGGAGAAACACCAACTGAAGCAGCCAAGCCCTGTTGCCACAGGCAGCCCCTGCCGCCCTGGCCAGGGCTTTGCACCAAGGCTGTCTATTCTGTGCCTCCCTGGTGGCCAGGAGTGATCGACCCCCTGCACTGGTGAGGCCCCACCTCGAATACTGTGTTCAGTTTTGGGCTCCTCACTACAAGAAAGACATTGAGGTGCTGGAGCGTGTCCAAAGAAGGGCAACAAAACTGGTGAGGGGTCTAGAGAACAAGTCTTGTGAGGAGCAGCTGAGGGTTTGTTTAGCCTGGAGAAAAGGAGGCTGAGGGGAGACCTTATCACTCTCTTCAACTACTTAAACGGAGGTTGTAGAGAGGTGGGGGTCAGTCTCTTCTCCCAGGTAACGAGTGATAGAACAAGAGGAAGTGGTCTCAAGTTGCACCAGGGGAGGTTTAGATTGGATATGAGGAAAAATTTCTACACTGAAATGTTGTCAAGCATTGGAACCGGCTTCGCAGGGAAGTAGTTGAGTCACCGTCACTGGAGGTATTTAAAAGACTTGTAGATGTGGTACTTAGGGATATGATTTAGTGGTGGACTTGATAGTGTTAGGTTTACAGTTGGACTCGATGATCTTAAGGGTCTTTTCCAACCTCAATGGTTCTGTGCTCCTAATATGTGCAGGTTGTTCTACCTGCAAGTATGAAGCAAGTAATGAACCAGGTGCAGATCCTATCTAGGGAGCCCAGTCTGAAGCAACATGAGTCGGGGCCAGAAACAAGCTACATATGATGGGCTGACCTAGGAGACAAGCTATGTATAGCATAGCTGTAAGGTTCATCCATGAGACAAGAACAGGGAGAGGCACACTGTGAAGCTCCTGGGTCAGCAGGCAGAAGGTGTAGGGACTGAGATTCCATATTAGGCTGGACAGGGCAAGTGAGACCCGTTGGTGCCCCCAGGCCCCTGGTAGAAGTTGACAGATAACTTTTCTGAAGATTGCCTGAAGAAGCATTGAACTTGCACTGTTCTACATGAGACAGGATAGCAAGAAGTGGGGGAATTTGTCTTCTTAAAGACCATGAACTGAGCCAGGCTTGTTCTACAAATCATTCCCTGGCTGCTGAGGGCCCTTGTGGCACCAGAGCCATGAAAAGACTGTCTCTCATTTGCTCTCAGCTGAAAAGAAGCAGGAAAGTGACTAAAGTAGAAAGCACTGAAGGCTGAGAGGAGAGCAAGTATTGCCTGCGGGTCATAGAATAAAATAGTGTGGAAAGAGCAGAGATTTCCATCCTGTCTGGAAAAGGGAGGAAATGGAGCAAAATGTGGACGTGGTCGGAAGGGTCTCCAGCAAATGGAGCCTGAACTGATTCAGGATTCCTGACTCTCCTCTATTGTCAGCTTTAAATACTGCTGGAAAAATGTGTCTCTCCTCCTTCCTCTTGATTTATGTAGAAGTTGACAAATGTGCTACTATTAACTCAAAAGGATATAAAGAGCTAAACTTTGATGATGAACCATATGGGTCACTATATTGCTACATAATGGATTTCCTGAAGGGGGTCATTTTCCTTGTTAAAAACCCCAAGATTTTCCATTAACATTCCCTCTCTCCTCCCTTTACTCCTTCTCCTGCTAGATTAATAGATGAATAAACCTGCAAAGTCAAACATTCACACGTAAGTAAATGCCAAGATGGTTACTTTAGCAGGAGAGGAGAAAAAGCCTCTGCTGATCTTGCCACCTGCCCATGTACTCAGAGGCAGAGAGTTTGCTTGTTCCCCTAACCAGTGGGAAACAGCTGCAGCCAGTCCCAATGTGGTCCATATGTAAGGTTGCCCTTACTCCCACAGAACATCCTGATGTACAGGCCAATCACAGATTCATCCAATATAACAAGGGGCAACATATAAAATGTTTATAGCCCAAGCAGTCTCTGTTTCAGCTCTTTTTCTTTCCTTCCATTTTCCTCAATTATCAAAAACTCCAAAAGGCTAATGCCATGCTCTTTGATAGATGTGTTTCAATACTTAAAATGTACTGGTCAAACTCCCCAAAGTCACTTTCTGAAAGTGACGGCAAGCAAAACCTCTTCTTTTTTACTTTCTTTATGGCTGGTCTTTATGACTAGTATATAATTTTAAGCATGTTTTGTTATGAGGTTGTATATTTCTGAAAAGAGAAGAGGTAAAATGCATCATAAAGATGGATGGGATGTATATCTATGTGTGAGGGGGAACCTTTTTTGTATCTTTGTGAATATACCAACTGCCTTTGGAAATGTATGCTACAAATCTTGTCAAGCAGGACTGCAGGCTCAAATAAACTTTCTGGTCTCTGATCTCAAATGGAATGTTTTAGGGTGGCACTACATGTTGTTAATTTGTGACTAAATATTTAACAAAGTCATAAATTGAAAGGCCCAATTTCCTAGGCAGAAGGATGTTACTCCTATCCAAAGTTTCCAAGTCATTGAAGCAAATTTCGCTTAGTAGTTTGATGTGACTGGCCTGTGGGTGGCTCGATGCTTTTAGTCTAGACTACAAGTATTTAAGTGGAATGTCTTCTGGGAAGGATTCAGTATGTACAATCCTAATTAAAGAGTTAATGGGAAGTGCTGAGCCTCTCAGAAGTGGGAGTTAACAGTTTGAGGGACTGGATCGTTATCTTTCAGTAAAACTAGAAATAATTTTTACTGTCTATTTTTGTGGACTTCCTTACTTTAATCCCCAATTGAAATCACCTGTCCCCAGAAGTTTTTCCTCTATTCTTATCAACAAATTATTAAATTACTTGGGAATCTGGAAACAGTTAATTGGTACTCAGAAATGAAGTGTTTTTATGGTATAGCAAATGTTCTTCTTCATTGTGGATGTAACAAAATTAAATGCATTAACACAAGGGTTTGATCTCTCCCCTTCAAATGTGGATTTCCGCAGCACAAATAGCCACATCCAAACCAGTTGTGCAAGTTCCTTTGATGGTCAGAGGAAACAAAGCCTATCAATGAAGCTGAGGGTGAGATTCATCTCCTCTTAAAGCAGAAGCCTACATTTGGGTAGACGAACCTCATTTCAATGGTTACATCTCCATTGGCTGCATTAGGATCTTAAATGTATCAGATAGATAGACACCCATAATCGGTTAGATGGATCCCATGCATGCTGTCTTTAAAACATTGTCCTGCATAAGTAGTGGTATCTCAGGGATTTCTCTTTCTCAGAAGACATTGCTGAATCAAGGCTTTATGGATACGCAAATGTATACATTACTGATGGAAGAGAAAGAGGGAACTTCCAACTGTGCTTAGGTGCATCTATAGACAGAAGACAGGATACATCTGGTCCATTTTTAGCCATCTAGAAATTAACACCTAGACAATATGAAACAGCTTGCCTTCCTCAGTGGAAAGAGACACTAACAGAGGGTAATTTATCCTTCCTCCTTTAGCAGTTGTTCTAGGATAAGGTGAATCTAGACAACCTGCCTAGATCGCATGTACAACCGCTAGATGATCAACATTACGTAAGATGTGTCCCACCCACAAATCCTGTTCTGGCACTTATTTGCATGTGGTGGCGTTTTAAAGTCACCACCTGTGCATGTCCTGTAGATGTTTTACAACAATTCTGGCCCCCACTGCAGTCTTTACAGCTTTCATTCCTAGCATATTGTCTGTCAAATCCCTGCTTAAGACTTCTTCTTTAGTTCAGTTGCTCTTTGCTTGTAACCATACTCTCAAATCTACTATCCTGTCTGAATTTTACTGTAAACCTTTCAGAGCGTCTTTTTGCTATCTGCAGGGATTCAGTGTTATAAATAATATCCATTGCTGTTTAATTTTAACAGGACTCTGGAGTTAAAAGGAATATGCGCACTACAACAAATGCTGAGGAATATCATGCAATAGAAGTGCAAGTGAGAGAAAATGAACTAAGTGGTGGGAGGGGACCTCTTCCAGTACATGGGTGCATGAGAACGGAAGACCCTTAAGTGGGAACAAAAGATTGTATTCACAAGATTTAGAGATAGGCAAATGTAACATGCAATGTTCTGAAACTTGGAGCTCTTATTTTGATCTTTACAATTGCTTGCTTTAGACCGGAGGGGCAGATAATACTGCTGCCCAACCTTAACGCAGCCCTTGCATATTTTAGAACTCTTCATAAGTTCATAACATGATATGATTAGCAAACATTTTCTCAGCTGCCTTGCTGCATGTACCACACACACAGAGCCTGTTCTCGGGCCCACAGGGTGATGGCAGAAATCGAACAAACTTCAGCACAATCTTTCAAAAGACATTTGAATGATAAAATAAGATTACTGGCTGGCAAAACATTATAAAAGGCATTTTCTAGGATCAGAGAAAGATGCAAAAAAAGTGTCAACTCTAAAGATGAAACCTCTCTCTCCTGATGGGCGTATCAAGAATAGGACAGTCTACCCAGTCCTACACTAGCACCCCTCTTTCACAGTGATGTGAAAGACATAGAAGACATCTTTAGGAAAAAGGGAGAAGTACATGCTGGACTGTCAGTAAGTCCTTGTTCTCTTAGCAGAAATATTAGGCAAGGACATCAGCTAACTCCAACATTGCTAATTCATGTAGAGAAGGCTCCTGCTAGCCGTCAGCCAGCCAGTCAAATGGGACTGGATATAAACCAGTACCTAATGCTGAAAGAAAGGGAGCAATCACATTAGTCACTGCAAGATGATATAAAAGACTTGAGGTGGTTTGAAATGAACTGGTCTGGTTTAAGTTTATCCTTCTAAGTAAAATGAACTTACACACTGGCATGCCTTGTCATTTACATAGCTGTTGGCTCTCTCTGGTTCTGTGTTCTACTACTCAAAGTAGATGTCTCCAAGGTGCACTTGGGGCCTGATTTTGGAAGCAGTTCAGCACTGGGAACCCTTCCAGCAAACAGCTTCGCATGCCCTTCAGGCACACTGCGGGCAGTATAGCACTGTTATTGTAGATATTTCGAACAGGAAAAATAACAATGACCTTGTTCATTTGAGTGTGGATTCTTAGAACCATAGAGGAAATTGGTGGTGTAGCGTACCCCAAGATAATCTGTTGTAGAGGGTTTTAGCCCTAAGTGGTGAGGACATGAGACATCTGAACCATTCAGCCT
Source organism: Rynchops niger (assembly GCA_013400035.1). Taxonomy (NCBI): domain Eukaryota; kingdom Metazoa; phylum Chordata; class Aves; order Charadriiformes; family Laridae; genus Rynchops; species Rynchops niger. The sequence goes on along the minus strand of VXBH01004462.1, from coordinate 49,949 downwards.
GCACCCAGCAATCACTCCCCAAAACTGATGCCAAAGATGAAGCTTTGCGTGAGTAGTGCTGGTTGGAGGGAGACAAAAATGAAGGATGGATTCAGTCATCTGAGCTCTATGCTCTAGCGACAACTCTGTTCCCAGTATGCCGGGTGCTCAGCCAAAAGTGCAGACATACCACTGATATCGCAGCCAAGGTCCTCTGAAAAGCTGAGTTTCCCAGGCCACAACAATGCCCTAGGCAAATTCTTCTTTAAGCAGTGCAGCTCAGCTACCAGTCCTACTAATTCTCAGCAAATAAGTTGACATTCCAAACATAACAGGTAAAAATAATGAACGTAAATCTTGCCAGGTAAAAACTTTGCTGTGGTTTTGTCACTTTTTAGAAAGGATGATGCCTCATTCTGGAAGATAAGATCCTTTACTGAAATAGGAAAATAAATATAAAAGTAATTTCATTTTGGTATCTGCTTACAGTGACATTGTGAGGTCAAATGCAATTACAGCTTTTCTCATCTTAATGTGACATTTACCGTTATGATCTGGTCCTATGGCTACTAATTCTTAAAGGGACGAAGATTAGATGCAATTACTTCATAGCAATATGTTCCATGTGTGCTACTGAGTCTATTTGACCTCATACCTGGGTGTCTCATCTTCTTCATAACACTTAAGAAAAGCCTGAACTGAAAGTGCGACGCCAATAATAGAATGAATAAAGTAGCTCTGCAGTACTGCAAAAAGAATTTAGAGAACAGATTTTCCTTCGGTTTATAATGTAATGTAGCATTACATTATTGCCTTTATTTCCCATCTCGTAAATGCTCAGTCATTAGACATCAAAGCTGGAAAGGTCTTTTAACTTGACTGCACGACTCCAAAAAAACAACACTGTTTTATGCAAGTCTTGGAGTGAAATGGAAAATACTAGTTTCAGTAAAGAAATTAAAAAAAAAAAACAAACAAACCCTTACCATATTTGCAGCCTCTATTTTATTTGAACTATTTTTGTGTTAATTGCAGACCTCTATTTTATTTGTGAATAATAGTGATGTCCTAAAATACTTTGATCATACAAATGTAGATAAGCTGATTTACCATGTAGAATAATTCATATGGCTGAAACATCACTTTTCAGATGTTAAAATTCAAAAGCCATAGCAATTCCTACTTTTTAGATGAAGTAGAATCTATAAATTTTAATACTCTCTCTTTGTAGGGCCAAGGAAAGCTCTAAGAAGCCTGTCCAGGATTGCTTTATTTACATGACATAAACATACTTATTCTGAACACAGCTGCCATTTCTCTCTTACTGATAATTTCACCTTTCCATTGCAGGAAAAAAAAAGCCCCTACTAGAGTTTCTTTTATTCTAGATATAATTCAAAGCCTTCTTATTGTTCTTAAGTACACAGACCATCTCTTTACACTCACCTATATTTGCTTCTCTTGTTCCATGGCACGTTCCCACAATGACTAGATTCTAATTTACGTTCATGCCTATCAACTTTCTTTTATCCCTCCCATTTTAACATTTCCATTTCTCTTTCTTAACTGTTCCATTTTCTTCCTGAGGCTAGCTGTTGTTGTGGTGGCCTTTTTTTAAAGAATAGAATTGTCTCTTTCTTGCTTTTCCAAATCTTGTTTTTAGAATATCAAATAAAAAGTAAACATTTTTTCCCAAGTATTATTTTTTTCCCTCTCTTATGCCTCATTCATTCAGTTCATAATCTTTCTTAACTCTCTGAGTAGTATTAATCATTGTGCCTTCATTGTTTTCACAGCTGAAAATAACCAAGCAATGCTCACTTTCGGTGGCTGACTGTTAGCTCAGGGCCTCCTTATCTGTCCTGAAGAGCTCTCAGTCAGCATTTGCCCTCCTCAGGTCTAGGACTTTGCAATTAGGAGACTGTCATCTCTACAGTTTGAAAATTCCAAGGATGGTTTAATATTAGCAGCATAAGGACCTTCAAACATTTCCTTTCACCTTGAAGTCCCTCACAGTGCCGTGACAGATAAATGCTAAAAAAAACCCAAAATAAACAAACAAAAAAAAATCACAATGAGTTGTTCTTCTGTCTGACTTGCATGCACCTGATGGGACTACAGACATCTCTGCACTTGCTAGAACTGTAGTATATGAAGATTTGGGGTAACTTGGTCCTCAGTTATCTTTGCCTCAGGAAAGGAAATTCTATTTTTACATAATGTGTTACCTCTGTTCCCACATTTTATCACTGGATCTTAACCTAAGCAGATCTTAGGCACTCACTGTAACATTCTAATCAACAGAAAAGCTTGCTGTATTCTAGTATTACTAACAAGATTTTTTTATTTTTTTCAAAACTCAGCCACTCCAGTTCTTCATTATCATCTCCTAGATTCCTTGGCAAGCAGGAAAAGGGAATCTTATTTTTATTTAATTTTATATTTTTATTTTATTTTATATTTTTTTATCTTTATTTTTTATTTTATTTTTATTTATTTCTTTATGTTCATGCTTATGTTTATTTTTATTTAGTTTATTTTTACTTTTATGTTTATTTTATGGTTATGGTTATGGTTATTTTTATTTTTATTTTATTTCTCTTTTTTTAGTTTTATTTTTATTTTTAAAAGGATGTTTGTAATAGTTTTTCCAGTGTTAGAAAATCTCATTATATCTTCTGAACCAAAAAAAAAAGTTGCATTCTGAATCTTGGGTAGACTTTGTGGCCTCAGAACAGTATGATCACAGCTACCTATCCCACTCCTTCCCCAGTGGAGACCTGCAAGCACACCCAATCACCTTTTTTGCTTGTATGCTTTTAGTAAAACGATGAGATTTTCTGTGTAAGTACGGCATTTTGAAGCATCTGGATATACTTTAGGTTCAAGGCATTTGCTTGCTTAGGGAAAGAATAGCTAGGCCTATATTTAAATTCTTCATCTGAATGCCAGCTCATGCCATGGATATGTTTTCACATTACACCCCTACTGAACTTTGCAGAAGAGTAAAGATGCTATCTGGGAAAGAAAAAGTGAGCCAGCTGCCCAAATGCTTTCTGCTAAATAGAGAACCTGATGAGTGTTTTTTGTCATATGCTATTTTGAGAATTACAACTCAGAATAAATGAAAAGATAAACGGAAGGGACACGACAGTGCTGCCAGGAATGTCGGTCCTGACAAGACATGGCCCTAAGGTCTGTCGATATTGTTATCATTCTCTATGAAATTCTGTAGCAATAAACTATGATTTATCATTTTGAAAATAAATTCCTATCAACTAGGAAAAAAAAATATTCAGATGTCTGCCAGTATGCAAACATTACTTCTGTTTCAGTGAGATACAGTACCAGAAGCACTAACTCCAGTTTGGCAGTGGCATTATTTCTCCGAGTAGCCTGGATCCAGTTACCACCTCTTTCAACTCTACATATTAGTTTCCTTATTCACGAAAAAGTAAGAATTTCACCTCTTCCTTAAGCTGGCTGAAGTATTAATGACACACTCTGGTGAACTGTGCTTTGAAAGTGCAAAAGAGCTTTTTTTTTTTTAGAAGAAGAAGTAAAGGCAACTAGTTTTCATCAACTCATGACTAGTGGAGGAAAACACTGCCTGGCTCAGTGATTTCATGGGGTGCTTGTGACCCACAAAGCCACAGTAAGACATCTGTAGCTGTTCCGTGAGCCATAGCACACTTTTAATTAAGAGTTTGATGATAAGCATATGCTACACTCTCTCAAATCTCCTCAAGGTTGTCAATGTCTGAGATTCAAAATTAAGGAAGGTTTCTGGAGACTGGAGAATGCAGCAGCCATACCTATATTTGTGCTGTGTAGCTTTGGAATTTGCGTAGTATTTGGCTCTCTGTTGGTGACGTGTGGATGCTGCATACTCTATTTCTGAAGTGCAAATTAGGAAAAAAATGAACAAGGAGAACTATATTGTATATACGTATTTATAAGCACTGAGACTTATGGATGAAAAGAGATGTGCATGTAGAAGTTGCTTCTGGCAGAGAGTCACCCCTGAATCCCACATTTTAGCATGTTATTCAGACCATTTGATAGTCACACAAGAAAATCATAGACATGCTTTTCATTTTCCAGCAATTTTTTAGAGGCTTTGGAAAACTCACAAGAGGAGGTGTAGTTTTCTAAAGAAATAGCTACCACATGATGTGAGAAACCACATTCCCTAAAATGTGAATAAACTGAATAGCACATTTGAAGTAATCTCTGCACCACAGTCAGAGTTAAAAATTCCAAATCCTGACCGAGGCCAACTATGAACTTTCCATGCTTCCAGTTTGAGATATTGCTGAGACAGAATAAACCAGAGGAGTACTTTGAAGATGTTAAAACACTCAATTTTTCAGCAATGTGGCTATCTCAAACAATGCCTTTGATATATCCACAGCTTTGAGAATTTTTTTTCTCTAGCACAAGTTCACACACAAAACTGGACTGAATAGGTGGACTGAATACTCACACCTAATTTTGCAAGCACCAAGAAAGCCTGATAATGAAAAATAATATTATTTTCAATGAAAGGAAAACCACATGTTCTATAACATCTAGTCTGTGCCTAATTCTCGAAGGAAAATATTCATCCTAAGTGTGTTTAAACAGATCAAGGACGTAACCGTGCAGAAAATATAATTTCATAAAAGGCATTCTGCTTTTTCTGCCCTCCCCTTCCATTCCCTGCCTTCTGCTTCCTTTGCCCAGACCTATTAAATTTAGATTTAGCCATAACAGGTTCTATCTGAGGTCTTTTCTTCCAGATTGTAGTTAGAGAAGAATTTCTCACAGTCCATCTGTAAGGTGGAAACGTGACACAATCCATGCAATTCCTGATCACCGGACTGACCTTCACGGGTACATCCTTCATGGAAGAAATACCCTGATTCCATCTCTGTCTAGTCCATCAATGTGGGTGAGCATTAAAAGGGTCACTGCCTGTATACTTCTCCACATTAATGCATCTGGTTTAAGAGCGTGCAAATTGATGTAGTATTTCTACAAGGGATTCTGCCTTCCTACACTCCTCAGAATGCACAGAACGTGAATGAAATTAGGAGGAGAAAACAGTGTGGCTCCTCCTTGAACTATCGGCAAAATCGTCTGGCCAGGCAGATGCCTGTTCAGACAGGCTGTAGGCTTTAGCAGACATTCAGCAGTTGTGCAGAGGAGCAACTCTTTCTGCTTCCCGTAGATGACAGGGCCTTCACATTAACTTAAGTGATTCGGTCCAGCCAAGCTCTGCTCCACTGAGATCCTACAAACTCATCCTCCACACTGCCAGGGTAGATGATAGAAACAAAGATGACTTAGAGAAGTTTGTTTAGTCTAGGAATAGAAGAACATAGGAAGCCATGATAACCATTTGCAAACATATAACAGGATATCGCAAAAAAAGAAAGGAATAAATCATTCTCCCTATCCAACTATCCAATGGGAAGATAACAGTAAATGGGCCTATATTGGAGCTGAGGAGACGTGGACGTAAGGGGGGAAAAAACCCTAACTCTTAGCACAGGGAAGCACAGAAATAGATTGCTAAAGGAGAAAGGGGGCTCTATCATGGTTTTAAAAGTAGTGTAGATAAATATATGTCTGAAATGACACAGGCACATTCCCTGGGGCTGAGGCTGGGACTATATCACCTTTCAGTGTCCCTTACAGATCAGCTGTCTACGAGTCTACAAATTAAAAAGCAGTGATAAATATTCTGAAAAAAAAAGGTCTCTTACAAAGTTTGACACAGGCATCATGCAAAGACAAGGAAACGTTTTCAAAGACAGCGAAACATGATTGTCCTTAGCGTGTCGTGTACACAGTGCTCACACTGGGCTGGATTCAGTCTTTCTTATGTCCACCGTGTAAACAATGCTACTATAAATTGAAGATTAGAAGGTAAACTTTTGGGGCAAATTCTCTGCTTGTACAAATTGGCCTGGCTCCAGTTGCTCTCCGTGGACCCATGCTGGGGTTTGTTTACTGTGCCAGGGTCTGGCCATTTGACTTAAAGCCTCCCCTTGACTTCCCTCCCTCGCCTTTGAATCTAGTCCTTGAGCGAGTCTGACTCTCCACTCAGAGGGTGCAGGATCCACACAAACAAGACAAAGTGCTTCAAGACGGCTTGAACTGTGGAGCATTCATGGCTGTGTCTAATTAAGCAAATACAAGGAGCCAGAAAAAAACGGGCAAGAGTAGTTAAATCCAGGAAGAGGTCAGCCCCATTGGTAATTAGCAGGATAATGGATCAAAGAACTCCACTTAGCACAGGAAATATTGAGCACCTCGTCTTTATAGCTGAATCTGATAAAACTTGGGTTATACATTTTCTACTAAATGAACCGGAGGCAGCTACAAACAGGAGGCTATTGTTTAACCTCTGTGGGAATTTTGGTTGGGTTATTGCATGCTTGATGTGCTACAGAAGAGCAGCCCTTATGCCACATACTGATGTAGGTCTAATGATCTCTTATCTTCGCACCCACAATGGTTACTCCAAAAGCAAAGAAAAATGAAAGCCTTTCAAATGGCTTTGCCTTTAAAAAAACTGCCTCTGGGCTTTTGCTTGTTTAGTGGGGTTTTTTATGTTGTCTTTCTCTTTTCTCTTCAGCTTACAAATAATTATATCCAGTGATTTATTTTAACAGGTTTCTTATTCCAAAGGAGTAATGTAATGGTTTTGTGTTACACCCTTCAAAAACTTAATCAGAATTCTGTTCAGACAGAAAAGGTCAGAAATAAAACCGAAAAGAGGAAAGGTTTGCAGTACCACTGTTACATCAATCCCTAAAAATTACCCTTTAGTAAGCACTGCACTACTCCAGGCCCGTCCCTACTGACACTGCAATTTCAGTTCTTTGCAACAGCTTCATTAAAGGAATAACATGTCATATGTGCTGGAATCAGTCTGAACTACGTCACCCTTTGGGATTATGCATTGAAGTAGTAAAGAAGAAAATGACAACAAAATATCCAGTGCTCAAAAAAAACTTAATAATCCTTTTGTTTGCAGACAATTGCTGTTCAATAGATATTTTTTCACTGATGATTGCAGATGAAAAAAAATCTGCTTTTACATTTCCCTGTGGAGACACCACTGGGTGTATCCTTACTGGTGACTGGAATGTAAATTCTCTGCACTTGTTTCAGTCAATGGACAGGGATAGTTCTTCCTCAGATAAGTAAGAACACCTGAAGTTAGTCTCCTCCTCCAACCTTTTCCAGTAGGAGACTGTCTCTACCCATAGATTATACACAGTTATGTTTTCTTTTTCCTTTCAGGCACAAGTGGCCTTTCATTGTTGTCTCCGGCACGTGACTGGGATTAGGAGCCATCTGAAGTGGATTGGCCACATACAGAACTGAAATTGTCTCCGTCAGTAACAAATTCAATGTAGAAGACATGATTTGCTTCCCCTCCTCCTTACAGGACATCTACCACCACTGAAAGATGCCTTCCTGAGATTATAGTATGCTGCATTCTGGATACTGGACAAGGCCATGGGGATCCAATCTCAATCTCATATAATTTCATGGAGTGTTTCCATTGCCCAAGAAAGCTGGACCTGCCTTAGCAGAATCAGAGCAAAGGTAGTGCTGCAGCAGTGCTCTGACCATACACGGCATATTCACAAGCCCTTGTACTGCCCTAAAGCTCTAATTTTTCACTGTGAAATAAAGGCTTCCTATGTTTTGTGGGCATGGAAGTGGAGTGGAGCACAGTTTCTAATCAACAATTACAAAAAAGGGAAAGGGGGGAAAGGAAGGATCAGGAAAGTCATTTACCACCAAAAGCCTCCATGGCAACTAAACTGACTACTTCTTTTCTTTTAAGCCTCATTATAAATGCCATAAGCACAAAGCATCCAGGCCTCCCTACAGCTCATTGGTGCCGAGTGGATTAGGCTGGCAGAGACTGTGCTGATTTAATCCCTTTTAAAGCCTTCCACCTTCAGTCTGATGAGCAGCGGGGCCCTTTTGCTCCAGCTCCACACTGAGCTCATCAGCGATAATGGCTTATCCTGACCATCATCAATAGGAAACTGCTTTTCCCTCTGCTCCAGGCCGTCATCCCATTTAAAAGAGCTAAAGAAAAATACAAGCTTTCACGGAAATGTTCCTACTCCTAACAGCTCAGCTGCAAGTTGCCTAGTGAAGGGTAGTAGCATTTATGCACATTGCCCCTGAAAAGTGTAAACAAAAACTTGGCAATTAAAGGCCGATTCCTGGCAAGTCCTTGAAGAGTACTTTTCACACAGCAGCGAGATGGCATTCATTCACATCTGAAGTGTACCCTACTGGAATTCAACACCAAGCAGTATTTCACAGGCTTTTCTGTACTCGGGGTAGGATGGGCTGGATCATACTTCTGCTCTTGGGAGTAGGAGGAGAGACGGGGAGGTTAAGGCTGGGAAGGGTGAGGGGTCCCTGGGCTCACCCACACAGCGTGGCCTGGCTACACACCACAAAAGGCAGTGCCATGGGACTTTTTATTCTTACTATTTGCTCAGAAGCAGAAATGGTAATTCACAAGTAGGGCAGAAGAAATACTGGTAAATCTGGACACCTCTCCTCTACCCAGAGTTAGAGAAGGCAAAACCGTAAAACTAAGCCCGTCCTGGGGAAAGGGACAAACTGTGTTTACTACTCAGCTGGACTCCTGCAAACCAACATTTCGAAAGCAGTTCATTTTGCAATTTGTAGTTTTTTATGTATGGGTGTGTTGGAGTACACCATCCATTGTAACGTGTGTAACCGACATCACTCCTGCTGGTTGCAAGGTCTTCAATGCTTATCTAACTCTATGTTTTGGTATAAGAACTGATGACCCAAGAGGACAGTTTGGGCTCCACAGATGGCAGCAAATGTAAAACAATTTCCACAGTCAAGGCATTAGGAGCCCCTTAATCCAAGCTCTGTCTCATAGGACTTCTCTGAGGGAGCCCAGCCTACAGTTGTCCTCCTATCGCCACTATCAGCTATGGAGGAGAAGGTGTGAAAGCAAAAGTGTGAAACAGGCAGAAGTATTTAAGTAAAACCTGGCTGCACAGAGTAGGAATGGGATTAATTTGGCCTCTTATTTTAAATTGTCCCGTTATTAACATTCAACAAAGCTGTCTAACACAATCTGTACAAAAGCATCATGGATAACTTGCAAAAGTTATGGATGACTCAGAAGACAAAAAGAAAGATCTGTACTTTTAATGAGAAAAGACTAGCTTTTAAACAGATGAACCGTTCCCAAGACATTTTAAAAGACATATGAATGTCTTAATTCCTTAGTCCTTATTTTTCATTGTCACTGGTGTAACGTCAGCCTTTTCACACACAGCTATGAAAAGTAATGTCCCATCGTACTATGAAAAGGTAAGTTTTTTTCTTTTATCAGATATCCTTTGATACCAGTTATCAAAGGAAATGAGTAAATCTCTATTATCTTAAGAGAGACTGAGGACCTCTCCAAGATGTGTGAAATTTAGCAAGTCAAAATCCTGTTCTCTCCTACAACAGCAGCTTCACCACTCTGATGGAGCACGTTTGAGCACTATTTTTTTAAACAGTGTTGGCACAACAGGGATATCTAGCAGATAAATATCAGGACTGGCTTTTGTACTTGCTCTCAAAGTCACTTATTTTTTTTAACAATGCTCAAAATGGCTTTGAGAGCAAGCATAACACTCATTCCTAACATTCACCTGCTGGGTATTTCTGTACTGCTAGTGGTGTTTAAAATCCCAGCCAATTCTTTGCTATCAGAAATATTACCATGTTGTTTATATATTCCCATAAAACCTTTGATACATTATTTACTGATGAAGTCAAATATAAACCAGAAGTTATTTCTTGCCTTTATTGCTTGTAGATCACATGTAACTTTGTCCAAACTTAGCCTAAAGTGACAGAAATAGCACAGCATAGCAGTGTTGTGAATCAGACACATTATTTTATAGAATGCAGAAGAAGAGAGGAAAGCTTCACTGTTATAATACATGGAAATACTTTTTTTTTTTTTTTCTGTTTTCCATGATAGAGTCTGAATAAACACTACAGACTCTGAGAGAGAGAGAGCAGATTGATAAATCAGCAACAAGAAATGTGTGCCAGTAACTGGGCTTCTGGATGCCAGGAGGTGCCAGCTCTGCCTGGCTGATCCCCGCTTGTGTGTTGTGCTCAGCTGACCGCACAACACTAATCACAGCTGCTGCTAAAAGGAGCACGGAAGAAGACGGCTGGCAGGGTATGAGTAGAAGGCAATGGAGACCAGGCTCTTCCAAAATGAAAAAAATCTTAGAAGTGCCTTGTTAGGCTCTGAGGTGGGGCAATGCGGCAGCTGTCCTGCATGCCAGCCTGACCCATGCCGAAGTATTTTGTATTGCCCTGTGGCTCCACTGACAGTAGGGAACAGAGCCAGAGTGAACTGGGCTTTATGTGAGCAGATGAGTTGACAGCTGACAGTGGAAATTATGCTGGTGACAGAGCAGCCCCATGGATTTACTGGGCTGTTGTTGTTAGGACATTATTTTCTTAGTTCTTCCTGCCCCCAAGCATTCGATTTTCAAAACTTCCATAAATGTTTGACATTAGGATTCAGTTCACCTAACTGTAGCTTTTCAAAAATCAGTTGTCAAAGCTAAGCCATGCTTACGTTTCCTTTATAACCAATAGACGTGCCTCTGGTTTGGTTTGTGTTAAACTGAGTTAACCCCAAGAGGACCTTCTCTATCTTTATTTACTAGGAAAAAAGTCGAGAAGAATAGCTAAGACTACAAATGGGACCAGCTCATGGGCCAAACCACCTGTATTTTGGTGTCTGTGTATCATTGTCCATGTGTGCCAGGAGGCTAAGTGCTCATCATAATCAGGGACAATCTCATCAATAGAGTCACTCAAGCCTTGGGAACACATAAATCCATCTTGAAGTAGTGTCTACTCAGCTGAATCACTCTCTAGGTTGCACTGGTGATAACAACTAGGTGTCCTGTGCCTGTAAGGGGAGCTTGGACACATTAACCTCTTGCAGGCACTAACGTATCCTATTTTGTGAGCTCATTACCACTACAGCAGCTTTTAACTTGCAGATGGCCAAAGTCATATTATGTGAATCCCATCTCAAACACTTGTATTGCACTAATCAAAGTATATGGAGAGAAATACAGAAAGTTTCTGTCTCCTCATGCACATTTGTTGACTTGAGTGAAGTTACTCTGATTCACTCAAGTGGAATTCATAAATCACTACATGCTTGGGAGTGAGGGATGCTTGCCTGGTCACAGGATGGTGTCCTTGATTCTCAGAATGAAAAACAGCAAGGCCAGTCAAGTTCCCCCAGTCTGAAATAACTTTCCCTCACGGAGGCTCGGTGTCTTCTGTAATGTGGTGCGAGCAAACATCCAGTGGAGAAGAAACCTATTAACTTCAAACAACCATGGATGAGATTTCTAGTTTGTATGTGTGACCTATGTCAAACCAAAGTGTTTGTCGCCTCAGCAACTGAGATAAGTTTCTAAGAGAGGACTGAAGGAGGATGTCTGTCTGAAGAACAAATTATCTTGTGTCAGCTTTATTTTTTTCTATGAAAAAAAAATACCTGCCCCACAGGACCTTTGGCCATAAAACAACAAGAAGGACATAAAACATGAAATGGATTTCTTTCTGTCTTTATTGAAACATGATCACTTTGTTAATAAATCTCTCTTTTGAAAGGGAATGAAGACATGCTGTGTGGTCTGTAATTACCATTATCAGGCAGTTTTCAATCTTCCACAAAGCTAGACGTTTATTTGTGGGGGCATTTTTTATGGATATTTCTGTGCATAGTTTGAAGGTTAAATTCAGCTGTGTAAGGTATGGGTACAACTACATTAGCTTCAGCTCTGTCTTTGGGCATTTGACTCTGAGCCTGTATAACATAACTCTGAACACTTTCCTCAGCTCAGAGTGGAAATAAAGTTCTTTATGGCTTCTTTGCAAATCACACACTTCTCTGCTCCATGGTTTGCTTCTTAAGAAAAGCTCTACTCCATAGAAAATTAGGATCATTTTTACTAAAAAAAGTTATGATTTGAAGTCAATGTAAACTCCTTACAATTGTTAAGAGTTAAACTAAATGTGGACTTTATGTCCCTAAATGGATTTAAAATGTTTGCCATAATTGTGTTGTCTTTAACACTGTATGGATTGTATTAATGTGTTTCAACATGTTTATGGGTTCCCAAAGATCTGAGCAGTCAGAGTGTGTGAATCAGATGCTGAGTTCCTTCTTTCCGATGAGCAGGGCAGCACAGTTGTGGGTCAGAAAACATGGGTCACTTCAGGCATATTTCCTCATTTGACTAGCGACAGGAACAGGCTGCAATAAATAAAGATAAAATGGGTCATTTAGAGTTGCTGTGAAACAAGATTTGACCAGAGAGAAGCACAGGTCTCTCATTAAGGCCTCCCTGCATTTGTGGTCATCATTAGGGCTGGTGGGCTGGGTGCCATTTTTGAAGAGCAGGAGACTTTTAACTGATGGGGTCCTTTGCACATGGGGCTAAGCAACATCTTCTCAGAGCTGCCGGCTCCAGTGCAGCATGGAAGCTCCATTCCCCTTCTCCATGCCTACCATGTCAGACTGTTCTGAGGAGTAAGTCAAGTAATCTGCCATGCAGCTGTGACTGTGGCGAGGGGACACGGAGCAATATGGAGGCTATGAACTAATGTCAAACTGCACAAACACAGCGGATAGCCCAGGCTGTGGGGGAGGTGGAAACGGGAATTAATTGTGAATCTTGAGCTCAGTGTGCATGCATGAATGCTCAGAGCTGAATGACTTCCACAACCGCATTTCAGAACATGTCAAGTGAGAAAGGAAAGACTTTTCCTCCCCAGTTTTCAATGTACTTTAATGTTTTTATTATCATCTGACAGCTCGGTTACAGTTTGCCATTGAAAAGCTTTGCATTGCATTACAGGGAGCTGGCACCTAAAGGTAACAATTAGCCTTATTCAGTAAAATACCTACATTCCACAGAATCGCAGACAAGTCACAAGCAAAACCTATCAGTAGTTTTAATCACATAATTCACGTACCTGGGCTGTGTTTGCAGATAAATGGCTCCTGAAAAAATTCTTCTGCAAGAAAAGAGCATGTTTAAAGTGGAGGCAATGAATGAGAAGACCCATGTTGAAGCAGACTTACAGATTCATTTCTTTGTTGTCAGATTTTTGCATACTTTTTCCTCAAGTAAAATTTCTGTGTTGCAGAAATAAAGGTGTTTTAAGAAATATTACTTTTCAAGCATCCACGTGGAGAAAGAAAAATCTCCTTGTCTCTAGAAATCCATTTACACATTTAATTTTTAATTTGTCTACCCAAGTTGCTCATGATTATGCAGGCACCACAATCTCTGAAGTCCACATGATAAAATGCCTCCGTTTTCAGCAAAATTTTGTATTTGGTTATGACTTCACACAGGCAGAGAGGTGAGGAAGGTGGTAAACACTCTGGACGAGGTCTATTTTCAGACACTTCATGTAAAGATTAAATCTTAGAAAACTGGCTTTTCTGCTTCCCAAACCATTTATCAGGATATATTTTGAACAAAGGCCCCTGGACTGTGTTAAATATTTATTATTTCAAAAAAAGAAGCTTCTAACCACATAGGCTGTGCACTAAGCTGTGGGATATGGTATGGCATATGGGACTGTACTTGTGGGTACAGCAGTCAGGAGCCGTACATATAAAGTACTAACTATGTGTCATATGTATCTGATGGTTCCCTGTACTAGTGGCACTTGAGCAAACTAAATTTAATAGTCTTACCTAAAAGGTAGAAACCCTCAGAGAACCATCAAATCCACTGTACTACAGACAGTCAGAATGCATCACAGTCATGAGAGCTTTGCCTCAAGCTAACCTGCACAGTGGCATAGACCGTACAAATCCACTCAGTACTGTGGACTTTTTCTTGTGTAGTTACTCCAGGTTGAAATCTGTGTGATTCCAGATTTTCACTACTTTAGCGTAAGAGCTGAATGAAAGCAAGCTGGAGAATGCCTGCCTGTGCTGAAAGCCCACCTCTGGTTGCCGTGCTTTCCATTGCTGCATTCACCTAAATCAAATGTCACATGGTTTATGTATCAGCTCTTCAGACTTGTGAAAAAGCAGGCTTTCAGAATCTGAGTCCATTACTCATACAGGTCCTGCCACCCATCCTCTCCTACCTCCCCCATACAGGCACAGTAGAATACAGAAATAGAGATGGAAACAGGAAGAAAAATGTAGATTCTTGTGGATGCATGGAAAACCTGTTGGTTTAAGGCAATTGTAGGTTTACAGACCTTGGCTTAAAGCCTCATTGATGATGAGATATGAAGAGAGAGAGAGAATGTTTGTTTTGTATGGGAAATTTCCATAGGCAGGGTTTGAGGGTAGGACAAAGCACTGCTTTCTCTTAAATAATCTGGCAATTAGAAAATTCATGTGGCTGTATTTACCTATCCAACCTTTGCTCTCCCTTCCCTTTTCCTCCTTTTCACTTAGGCCTGCCTTTCTAGTGTATTTGCCCCCTTCCATGATGGCCTTTTTGCTCTCCTCTTCCAACCGCTGAAGAAATTGGGAAAGCCAGAAAAGCAATGCAAAATGTCAATTGTTTCTTTATCCACAAGAGCGCAATTTTACCAGCGGTAGAGGCACGACCAAGGTATGCAAATAGCCTCCTACAAGAATTCAGAGACCCTTAGTGCTTGATGGGATGGGGGTGCCCTGCCCTGGCTCTGCTGGCTTGAACACTGCAGAGCCAGGCTGCTGTTTGGAGGAACCAACCTATAGAATGCAGTGCTTGGGCTTGGCACCTTGGTCTCCCAGGGTACTCAAGGCTCATGGATAGAGAAACTTTCCCTTTTAGACTAGACCAAGAGTGTCCATGCCCTAAGGGAAAAAGAACAAGGGGCAATGGTTTTAAACCAGAGCAGGGTAGGTTTAGATCAGACATTAAGATGAAGTTCTTTACAGTGAGGGCGGTGAAACACTGGAACAGGTTGCCCAGAGAGGTGGTGGAGGCCCCATCCCTGGAGACATTCCAGTCCAGGCTTGATGAGGCTCTGAGCAACCTGAGCTAGTTGAAGATGTCCCTGCTTACTGCAGGGGGGCTGGACTAGATGACCTTGAAAGGTCCCTTCCAACCCAACACATTCTATGATTCTATGAAAACCAAAGGATCAGTTTCCCAGTCATATGCCACATGCTGTTACTCCCATGGTCTGTTCTGTATGCCATGTTTTTTTAGCACAGAATACAACACAGGGTCCAACCTCTTGCGTACATGGGATTTCTAGAAACAAAGGCAAAACAATGCCTTATGTTGCCTCAGTTACGAGTGCATGAGGTAGAGTGAGAGAGATTCATAATTTTGATGATAGTGGAACTCATGCCTTTTGCAATATCAAATTAGATTCTGGCCTTAGCTGGTTTGTAGTAGCTGTACAATCAGTTACCATTGTAAGAAAAACCTTATCCAGTACTGGCAATCCTAAGGAGTCAAACACTGTTTGAGGAGGCCCTCAACTGAAAAATACATTTAATACTCAACAGCTTTTTATTAAAACATTTTAAATTTGCATTATCTACTCACTGATTATGAAGCCTTTAGGGTATTCTTCTCTCACACTGTCAGATTTTCTCTCCGCCTACGATGTTTAGCACCTTTTTTTTAAATTTGGATTTTGAACAACAGAAGAAAAGGTTCTGAAACAATAAAATCACTGACTAGCATTACATAGAAAACATCACAGAAGCAGGAAACAATGTGTAGAAACGTATGTATAATATTCTAACTAATACACAAACCTTACCTTCATTCATCAACAAATTAATCTTTCCTTATTCTGGTCTATCCTGTTCTAGCTAATTTAAAGCTGTCCCTGTTTTTAGATGGCATTTCACGTGACATGAAAGATTTTGCCACCACTGGCTTAAAGGCTCATCCAGTCCTACTGGTGTGCGTCAGTGGGTACTACTACTTTATGATAGTTGAAGGTAACACAGAAGTGAATAGAATATACATATACAATAGAAACATTCTCACAAACTGAGAGACCATATCTGAGCTACCTATAGTTACCACACACTGGGAAGAAGAACAGAATTGTATAGAATTTCCTTGCTGATCTACCACAAATGTAGGCCTGTTTCTTCATCTGATATGTACTGGCTTATAACATGTCATACTCAGAAGGCAACANATTTCCTTGCTGATCTACCACAAACATTGGCACAACAAAACCCATTCCTCCCATGAAGTTGGTGCCATTTTTGCTAACACATTTCTGCTTGCAGAAATGTTATAAATACTTCTTGAGTCTGTCATCCTTGTGCTGTTCTTTATCTCTGAATCTTAGTTTCTTGGAGGCTGCAAGTGTACTAACGCGCTAGGTAATCACAATAGTTTCTTGTCTACTTATATCACCTAGAATCAAGGTAGAATTTATTTATCAATGATGTAAAAATATTCTGAACACACGGAATCAAGTTCCTCCATATGGTAATGCTTTTAAACACTGAACGTTATCCTCTATGGAAATAAGGAAAATTCCTAAGCAGCTTTGTGTTTCTCTTCCTCATTTCAGAGTTTCTGACTAATGTCAATTTTAATGTTAATGTTAGTTTTCTGACTAATTTCATGTTAAATGTTTCATAATGAGCATGAAAAGACTCAAATTCTTGTTGCTCTGAGTTCTTCGGAGTTTCCCCAGAGTGAAAACAAAGATCTTTTGGCTATCCTTAATCTGCAGTTTTTAATTCTGGTAAACCAGCAGAATAAAGTAAGAGGCTCAAATTCAGATGCTCTCTTTCATCAGGTAAAAATGGTCAGTCCTCTAAGAGAGCGTATGGCCAGTCTGTCTGTATTGGACTCCACTTGTGCCATGCATATAGGAAGGAAGAAGCAGTCCCGTGTGTCCCAGGCTCTGTAAAACAGAGCATCAGCTAACATTTGCTGGGCTGCCTGGGGAAGGAAGCAGCTGAAAAGAAATTCAAATCATTCATTCTTGTGCAATTTAAGATGCATTTATAACACCATTGCATCAGTTCAGAAGTTCATATAATTGATTTTATTTTCCAGTCAAAACTTGGTTAATTTACACTTTCATCATGATTTATGGAATTTAATGGTATTCTAATATTTATTTTTTTTTTATCTCTCAGCAAGTTTCTAGGGGAAACTAAGTTTAATTCTTGGTTTCAAATTGTTTTTCCAGATTGATTATGATTTTTTAATTTTTGTAAAAATCAAACCCCAAGACATTGCAGAAGCAATTATTTTTAGATAACTAATCTTGACTTGTATAAATTCTTTCAGGCTATTGGGTATTTTTTATTTATTCAGACATGTAAGTCTTTTGCATCTGAATAGCATCCAGATACTGGTCTCTACGTAAACAAAAAACCCAAAAGAAACCCTAAAAAAACAAGCTCACTGAGCAGATGTCAGTATCTTTTGTCCAGGTCGCTGGTCTGGACAATCAAGGGACAGGACTGTGATCATGCACAGTTGCACTTTCTCCTTTCAGTCCACACACAGATGAAGACGCCACCAAGGTTTACCACGCTTCTTCCAACTCCCAAAACACCTTTGGCATGTGATCAGGCAGAAGGATGCACTAGTTCCCAGAGGAACAGTTTCTGTGATCTTGTATATAATGCAAAAAAAAAAAAAAAAATAGGAGACTTAAATGAGCTCTGCTACGGTTATGAAATCTTTTACAAAGACTTAGAAATGTGTGCTGGTTTTTCGCTCACTCAGCTTGAACACGTAATGGCATTTCAATCACAAAATTAATCTCTGGAGCCTGTGTGAAATGACATATCTCCCTTCTTTTGTCCAGGGAGAAACATCCCATGGGACGTGTATATTTTAACCTTACTTGAACTGCAGATATGCAATCACAGAGCATGCAAGTATATGCAGTTTCCTCTTGTGTGTACTTACAGGAATTACCGAATGTTATCTAGGCAAAGCACGCAGTCACTGAGGTGAGACATGAATGACATTAGTTAACCAAAAGAATGCCTGCCATGGTAGAGTACCAGGAAAAAAAGAAAAAAATTGATACCAACTTAAATCTTTCTAACAGCTATAAAGGCCTGTTTAAAGGCATCTTTCCTAAGACTGTCAGTGTCATAAAAAGAAAAGTACTTTTGCTATAATTCTTTATAAGCGCCTCATCCTTCAGTAGTAACGTTCTGCATATTTGCTCAAAGGGAGCAGGCATACAGGTGACTAGCAGATGGAGGACTCCTCTCAAAACTGCTTTCATGAAAGACAGATGAAGGCATCATTGTAATATTTATTGCAGGATTATAGTGTTCAGGAAAATGATCAATGGGCAAAATCACACCAATCCCAGTGAATTTGTCAACCCAGTGCAAAGCTTATTTTGATGTTACTGTAGGGTTGTGGGCTTTATTAAAAGGAATTTCCAAAAATAAGAGATTATTTTTTACATCTCAGCACACCAAATTGCTGAAATAATTGCCCTAAAACTGAGTATCAGCTATTCGTCATTGCTCAGTTGGACAGAATTAGACCCCAACATTTATATACAACCCGGAAAAACACCAGCGTGCTTCACAGATGCCAAGAAGGTTATTCCCAGTATCCCTGAAATGGCTGAAACAGTCCCATTGTTACAGGAAAAAATGTTCTTTTCCCTCAGGCTGCTCAAATTTGAAGGAGAGGAATCTCAAGGCCTGGGAAGAAAGCAAGTGGATATATGTCAACAGCTTTGTTATAATCAATTATTTGCACTTCAGACACTATCACATTCTTTTACCCTTAGTAATTAATGTGCTGTAAGGTCCATTTTTCAACTTTCTTCCTCTGTCCATGACTCTTGATGTCTCAGTTCATCTTGTAATAGGGTGCTATCACTTCACTTTGAAGATAAAATGATCACATCAACAAATACTGGACAGAAGTGAACCATCTAACAAAAGGCTTCGGTACTGTCTAAAGTGGTGGTTTCAAGACATAACCACTAAAACCAAAATGTAGGCCTGTTTCTTCATCTGATATGTACTGGCTTATAACATGTCATACTCAGAAGGCAACATTAATTGCTTAGTATTCCTCTTGTTTTTCTTTTTTTCTTGCCCTGCTAGTTCTCCCCTCTCTTCCCTTATTTCCTATAGCTCTTGGTTTGTCTGCATTGATCTCAGATTTTCTTTGCACAGGTCCCAACAGTACAAATTTCTAGCACATAAGTGGAGCCCCTACTCATTTCAATAATACTGATAAACTTAGTCTACTCAAATTTGTTAATGAATCTCAAAGAAGGCAATTCTGTCTTTCTGAAGAATTATGTAAGTGATGAGATTACTTCCTAGAGTGTCAGCAATTTGAGGGCCTCCACCTTTGCTCTGTTTCTGTTCTTTATGTTAGAAATTTTCTACCTGTATTCTACGTGTATTCTTTTAAAAATAAAAAGACTCAAATATTTACAGGTGGTATTCAAATTACTTAAATTTGTCTGTCTAGAGGTCAAGTTCTTAGTCTAAACTAATTGTCCAAAAGTCAACAGAGAGATAGACCAGCTGCAAAGAGTTATTCTACTAATCTTAGATGTTTAACTTAAGCTAGGATAAATGGCTCTATAGAGATATAAGTCTCTGTTAACTGCAGAGGCTAACTTAGTGAGTAGTTTAGCCTAGATGGCTAATTTCAACTGATGAAGTTCAGAGAAATAACAGTGTGTCTCCCTGTCTCCTGCCCCCCACACACTTGACTGCATTATTCAAATCCATCATGGTATTTTCAGAGAAAAATTTTAGAAACTGTATTGGGTTTACATGGCAAAGTTTTGGTAGTGAGAGGGTTGCAGAGGTGGGTTCTGTGAGAAGACACCAGAAGCTTCCCCCATGTCCAATACAGACAGTTCCAACCAGCTCCAAGACAGACCTGCTGCTGGCCAAAGCTGAGCCCATCAGTGGTGGTGGTAGCACCTCTGTGATAACATATTTAAGAAGGTGAAAAAAGCTGCTACACAACAGCAGGTGGGAGAGATGAGTGAGAAAGTGTGAGACAAACAACTCTGCAGACACAAAGGTCAGTGAAGAAGGAGTGGGAGGAGGTGCTCCAGTGTCCAGAGCAGAGATTCCCCTGTGGCCCATGGTGAAGACCATGTTGAGGCAGACTGTCACCCTGTAGCCCATGGAGGTCCATGGTGGAGCAGATATCCACCTGCAGCACAAAGAGGACCCCATGCCGAAGCACGCGGATGCATCCTGAAGGAAGCTGCAGCTTGTGGAGAGCCCACATTGGAGCAGGTTTTCTGGCAGGACCTGTGACCCCGCAGGGGATCCACGCTGGAGCAGTCTGTTCCTGAGGGACTGTACCCTGTGGGAAGTTTGTAAAGGTCTGCAGGCCGAGGGAAGGACCCAGGCTGGAGAAGTTCATGAAGGACTGTATCCCGTGGGAGGGACCCCAGGCTGGAGCAGGGGAAGAACACGAGGAGGAAGGAGCAGCACAGATGATGTGCAAAGAACTGACCACAACCCCCATTCTCCATCCTCCTGTGCCCCTCAGGGGGAGGAGATAAACAAATTGGGAGTGAAGTTGAGCCCAAGGAGAAGGGAGGGGTTTTTAGGTTTGTTCTTATTTCTCACTATCCCACTTTGTAATTAATTGGTGTTAAGTTACATTAATTTCCCCAAATATAGCCTGGTTTGCCTATGCTGGTAATTATCCAATGATCTTCCTGTCCTTCTTTCGACCCATGAGTTTTTCATTGCATTTTCTCCCTTGTCCTGTTGATGGAGGGGGAATGATAGAGCAGCTTTGTGGGCCAGTTTGGTGGCCAGCTAAGGTCAATCCATCACAGTAACTCAGTTGGTTTTCTTCTCTTGCTAGTGGCCATCATAAGTGATCTAGCATTTATTGTTGGTAGCCACACATTGGTATCTGATCTCAGAGGGACAACCTCATATATACAGAGAAGAAATATTCTTTCAGATATTCTAGTGTAGTTCTGCAGGTGAAGAAAATATCGGTTCTTTACTGATGATACTCCTAAGCTCTTTGTGAAATCTAAGGTGAATTCAAAAAGTATCCAGTAAGGTCAGTGGGTAGCATTTTTGCTGACAAGGGATTTCAGAAAACTACAATACAGTTGGAGAAAGCTGATAATCCAAGAAAGACCTGTTTGAAAAGAGCTGATCTGAACGTTTCTTTTAGACCGCATCACCAAACTCAGACTTTAAACACTAAAATTGACAATACCACTCCTTCAGGTTTTCTTGAAAGGCATCCAAAGAATTACTTCATAGCCAATATTATATTTCACTACCTCATCATTTCATGCTTGTTCTGAAATAATTGCAAAAAGCATGCTTTACCATATATTATTATCTGATGATATACTTAATAACTGACATGCAAGTGTGGTGCCTAATGCAGGGTAAGCAGGTACTTGCCTGAACGAGCTTTCTCCACGTGTCTGCTGAAGAATGGAATGCAGATGGCCCTTTGCTTCCTCCCCGACAGGCTGCATCTCTCTAATCCTTGCATTTCAGCTCTTTACATGGACACACATGAGACAGAGCAGGCAAAATACACTGCCCTAAGTAACTATGCACTTAATACCCCAAAATCCTAGAATTACGAAGCTCAGTCCCGAACACCACATTGCTAGAAAGATACCGAGCAGCTGAAGATTGGTTGGAAGAGCAATACAAAAATGATGAAGAGCAAGAGTTGTTTTATGACCTAACGCTAGAAGAAATCCAAATAGTTTGGCTAAGGAGTGACTACGAGTAGGATATGATAAAAAACTCAAAATAGCTAAATGCTGCTAATATCAAAAAAAGGTAGAATAATTAATATGGTGGTATAGAAGATAACTGAAAGTAAAAGGATGCACTTAGAAAAAGGAACAGGTAGGCAGCCAGCTTTAGTATTCCTGTCAGTAAGTTTTACACAGGTATGCCTCAGTCTTCAAAAGACACAAAAATAGAGTGAAAAACACAACCTAGAAATTGTATTAAAGTTGCAAATTCTTCAGTTAGTAAGATCCCCTAAGAAGAAAAATAAAATAAACTTGGAAATTACAAAATTGAAATATGTATAAATAATTTAAATATTATACACCTTATACCCCACCCAGCTTCGATTTAAGTTTTACGAAGTGATGTTAGTACAATTTCAAAAATTCAAGACAGTAAATCAGGCAGCAGATGAACACAGCGTGGAGACATGGGATATATCTGGGGGTTGAATTGACAGAGAAGGTATAATGTGATGGAATATGCTTCAGGATAATCACGAATTAATTGGGTTATTTATCTTCTGAATTTGTGTAAAGAAGGAAGAAGCAAGCACTGTATCTTTGAAGTCCACAATACTCAAAAGCAGTAGAGGAGAAGAAATCAGAAACTATCAATGGATTATTTAAGGTGATACATCAGGTGTATATTTGAGTTCAGTGAGATGATGACACAAATACACACAAGACTACGAAGATGAGTGGGAAGTTTTGTCCATAAAGGCAGATATAGGATTCATTGTGACTGGTAGCACAATGCTGAGGAAATGGATAGATTACTGCACCTCAAAGGAAAATCAGAAGAACTTCAATAGCAGTTTAACGATTTTTGCTGAACATATTTGAGTACTTTTATTGGCTTGTAGTAAATCATCTGGTCTGCCAGAAGGGGGAAGCTGGCAGTATAAATACTATGAACAAAGCATCAAACATTATTTGACAACACTTCAATAAAGTTTTCTAGTTGAGAATACTATTTCAGTAGTTAAATGCTATGAACAAAACATCTGGACACAGAAAACAGCCTGTCATAATCAAGGATAGGTTGACTAGGTGCTACGACAGTGAAGGCATTTTGCCCTTCCATACTATCCAGGAGTGAGACAGAGAAGAAAATCTATTTGAGGAGTGATAAAACTCCGATTAGGTGAGTGATAGCCAAGATGGACAGCACCAGTGAAACATAATGCGCATATATAATGTATACATGGTTATGTTTGCGAAGATGCCTAACTGAACTCTCATGGCTAATAAATACGATTACTGTTATTAGGACAGGATTACACATTTACCAATCCCAAACAAGTTGAATTATTCATAATGATTCATGTAAAATTATTTATCTGGGTTGAGTGAATCATAATACTTTACATCCTATCTCTGGACAGCTTTTCAGAATCACAGAATCTTCATGGTTGGAAAGGACCTTTAAGATCATCCAGTCCAACCAAAAAACCTACAATCTCTGCCACTAGAGCATGCCCTGAAGTGCCACTTCTAGACGTTTCTTAAACACCTCTAGGGATGGTGACTCAATCACCTCCCTGGGCAGGCTGTTCCAGTGCCTGACCACTCTTTCAGTAAAGTAATTCTTCCTAATATCTAATCTAAACCTCCCCTGACACAACTTCAGACCATTTCCTCTGGTCCTGTCATCATTCACTTGGGAGAAGAGGCCAACACCCACCTCTCTACAACCTCCTTTCAGATAGACCTCACAATGAGGTCTCCCCTCAGCCTCCTCTTCTCCAAGCTAAACATGCCCAGCTCCCTCACCCTCTCCTCATATGACCTGGTCTCCAGACCCCTCACCAGCCTGGTAGCTCTCCTCTGGACACGCTCCAGCACTTCAATGTCCCTCTTGTACAGAGGGGCCCAGAACTGAACACAGCACTCGAGGTGAGGCCTCACCAGTGCCGAGTACAGAGGCACCATCACTTCCCTGCTCCTGCTGGCCACGCTATTCCTGATACAAGCCAGAATGCTGTTGGCCTTCTTGGCCACCTGGGCACACTGCTGGCTCATGTTAAGCTGGCCGTCCACCAGCACCCCCAGGTCCTTTTCTGCTGGGCAGCTTTCCAGCCACTCTTCCCCAAGCCTGTAGCGTTGCTTGGGGTTGTGGTGACCGAAATGCAGGACCCGGCACTTGGCCTTATTAAACCTCATACAGTTGGCCTTGGCCCATCGATCCAGCCTGTCCAGGTCCCTCTGTAGAGCCTTCCTACCCTCAAGCAGATCAACCCTCCCACCTAGTTTGGTGTCATCTGCAAACTTACTGAGGGTGCACTCAATCCCCTCATCCAGATCATTGATAAAGATATTAAACAAAACTGGCCCCAAAACTGAGCCCTGAGGGACACCCCTGGTGACCGGCCGCCAAGAGGATTTCACCCCATTAATCACAACTCTCTGGGCACGGCCATCCAGCCAGTTTTTAACCCAGCAAAGAGTACACACGTCTATGCCATGATTCGCCAGCTTCTCCAGGAGAATGCTGTGGGGGACGGTGTCAAAGGCCTTATGAAGGTCCAGATAGACAACATCCACAGCCTTCCCCGCATCCGGAAAGCGGGTCACACGGTCATAGAAAGAGATCAGGTTGGTTAAGCAGGACCTCCCTTTCCTAAGCCCATGCTGGCTGGCCCTGATCCCTTGGCTGCCCTGCACTTGCCATGAGAGCTCACTCAAGATGATCCTCTCCATGATCTTTCCTGGTACCGAGGTCAGGCTGACAGGCCTGTAGTTTCCTGGATCCTCCTTCCAGCCCTTCTTGTAGATGGGTGTCATATTAGCCACCCTATAGTCATTGTCTGACTAACCCAAATTCCTCACACTAATAAAGGGACAGTGACTCCTCACACTTACATTTTTTATCTGTTAGCAAAAAAAATAAAGGTTTTCAACTGTGTTCTTTCAGACGTTTCTATTGCAAATGTTAGACAGTCTTTGACGCCACCTTCTGGTTTTAGTAAATATGCGTACCTCTACACCAGCCAAACCACACACTGCAGCTGTTAAGCTGACATATACAAATCTTACCAATTTTCCATGTTTGTTGTGCATATACTGTAGCAGCAGCAGGTTTCTATTAGTTTTATTTTGGTCATCCCTTGTTCCCAGGATAGAAAGCGTCCTTTTCACATAGCAAATACAGACAACGAGTGAGAAGAAAAACATGATTTTATATCTTAGCAGTCAACTCAAAAGAGAATACATGAAGAGTTAAAATTTTGCTAACTTAGCTCTGAAATACATCTGCCTGAAAAAAATCTGTGGTGGTTCTTGCAGACAAGCATTTGCACGTATTAGAAACAAATAATCATGCTGGTTTTGCATGTCTGTATGTAAGCAA
Organism: Rynchops niger; assembly: GCA_013400035.1. Lineage (NCBI taxonomy): Eukaryota > Metazoa > Chordata > Aves > Charadriiformes > Laridae > Rynchops > Rynchops niger. The sequence continues at coordinate 24,805 of VXBH01004462.1, read as the reverse complement.
GGTTTTCTTAATTTGAAACTTTATTTTGAAGATAATCTTTAAGCAGACAAGCTAAAGTGTTGTATTTAATCAACTGTAACTGCCAAAAGCAGTGACCTCTAACTGTATATGAAGGTGGAGAAGAACATATTACAGGGGCATCTCACAACTCCGTAATTTACTGATCTAGACACTAGTCAGTTGCCACGTTTGTAGTTCGTGCTGCATGAATGAATTTGGTATGAAACACATGCATTTTAAAGTTGTGGTTTTTTTTTTTTTTAATTGCTCTTGTTTTGCTTTATGCCAAAATACTAATTTCTAATGAAAAACCTCACAACTTCTATTCCTAGCTGAAGAATACATTTTTGCACTAACAAATGGTGCGTTTTGCTAATTTAAACTGTCCCTGATCTAAGCAGCAGTGCGTGCCCAAAGCACTCGAAGTCTGGGCTCCTGATCTTGATGCTCAGGCTGTGCTTCTGGAGGACTGGAAGCAGAGCGCTACGGTCTGTTCCTGCACTACACCTCTGTGGCATATGCTAAATCTATCAACTGCTAACCTGTTTTTCTACTGAAGAGAGAACTTAATACAGTTGTGATTCAGCTTGCAGGACAATCCAACTCTATTCATTGAACAGTGTATTGCTATTGATTATTACTGTTCTGCCAGCTAGTTACTAGAGTGCTTCCACAGTCCAGAGAAGAGCTACTATAAAATTTGCCTGATTGATAGACTACAAAGCAAGTTACTGTTGTCCACCTGGGCTTTCTTCAAACAATATAGCTAGCACTTTTAACTCTTAGAAATTATGTGGAGTCTTCAGTGTTATAGCACTACAGTATATTAGCTAAAAAAATGTGTTTATACTTTGCCAGTTTTAGAGGATTGCCTCTGATGCACAGCATAAATACAGAACAAATTCTCCACGCCTCACATGGTATGAGTGAAAATAACCATTTCTTAAAGATAAAGGTATGGGATTCAAGGAACATAGTACAGAACTATAAAACAAAGTAGATAAGAGTTTTAAAATTCTTGTACTTAAGTAGAATTTGTGTACACTTAGAACTTAGAGGGTTTATCTCATCTAACCCTAGCCATCTTAAAGGTAGGCATCTGGTCAAAGTTGAATGCCTGATCTTTAGTTCAATGTGAGATAGACATCTCCAGAAGGTAGTTTACTTCATCCTAAAATATAAGTTTATGTCAACAAGCTAGCACAGAAGTCTATATAGCAAACCTACGCTAGTCACCTGGTTTTTATGTGGCTAGAGGAAGAGGATATGGAGCCTCTGCTGAAATTTATTGTACTTCCTTATAAATAAAGATTTCTTTACTTTGTGCCCTTAAACTGTACAAACTTTATTTTTTAATGGAGAACACATCTTGCTTTCTAAGTCAGGATTATATATAATATTGTTGCTACAGGATAGCATACTTATTTGTGTTTTAAGTTTCCTAACATGTGGTGAGAAAATATATGTGTTGTGAGTCAGAATAAAGTCCTCGACCCATCAGTTGTCTGTCTTCCTCTGCTTCAGCCTCGGTGCTTTCACAGAGCTGTGCCTTGGTCTCTTTGCATTCCTGACAGAGAGGTTCGTTCCTAATACCATGAGGATTAGATCAGCCATTTTAAACTATTCTGTTACCATATAAGAATTTTTCATCAGATGAAAAATCGCGGAATTCATTTCTTCTCTCAATTTCATTTTAGAGGCTACGTTCAGGTACAGTGCATCAATCACGAGTATGAAGACAGGCAGTCACAGGAAAGGTGAACAATATGGCCACAGTTTACTGCCAAGAAGTAGTACGGTAATGCAGCAAGGGGGCCTCTGGGTTTTTACTCCAGTCCTATAGGAGTTTTATTGCCTTCCTTCATTACTGGTATTGCCATGTTTGCACTCAGCATCCCCCATCTCCCAAATATCACTGTGTTCTCTTGTGTCCTCTACAAACAGTACCTCCAACGGTGATGTTATTGGGATGTGTTACATTGACTGGATGCTTGGATGCAGGATGTTTACAACATCATTGGTTTTATCATGCCTGAACTGCTCACTGTGGGCAGAGCATCCCTGTGCTGCTTCCCTAAAGTTTACTTTCCATTGCACAAGCCCCATGGAGCTAACATGAGTGTGAACAGCAGATGTGTCCAGAACCTCAGGCTGACTGCTTGACCAGTCTGAACTGAAATTTTGATTGGGTTGCAGATATAAAGACTAAGAAAATGTCCTTAAATGCCACCTACACAAAGGAACAAAAGTGTCACCGGAGAAGCCATTTGCTGACTCTTACATTAGCTCAGACTTGGTTTGTGGTATTCATTAGAATACAGGACTACAAGCAGGAATGCAAAAGATAAAATACTACTTCTGCAAACGATGTGGGAGTTCCTTTTATCCCATGGCTTTCCAAAAGTCAATTGTTTGAAAGCTGTAGTTTATTTGATTCAACCTCTGCACCTAATGAGATATATCTGCTTCAGAAGAAAACAGTTTGGCACTATGTAACTTTCCAAAGTCTCCAGAGAAATCTGTAAAGAAAATGAGCTTAAATTGCCTTTCTTTATGTTCAATCATGTCCTATTAAAAACACCTCTCACGTTACTAAGAAGCTTCATATAACATAGGCCTCCTTGTGTTTGTTTCTGCATACTTTTTCCAGGACTGTCAAACTGAATTTCTCTTTTTTGTATACCACAGCCTAACCCTTTAGAGGAGAGGGTTTTGAGAGCTGTCTAGGGCTCATGCTGTTCTTTCTCTATTACAGCACACTCTTTTTCCAACATCGTGACTCAAAAAACGACCCCCCAGAGCCATCATGCAGTATAATACGTTATATATGTGCTATTGTTAGATGACTTGGATTACGACTGATGATGCTGATACCTTCATGAGAAACAAGAGCTGGAAATCTAGACAGCAGTGTCTCAGGAAATTCTTGGCTGGGAACTTCATATCTGAACACACTGAGCTGGAAGAAATTGGTTGTGAGTGGACATGAATGCCTATGTGAGCCTCACCTACAGGGAGAGTGTATAAAAAACACTGCTTAGTAGTTTTGGGATTAGGACATGACTTGGGAAATAAAAGGATGTCAGAAATAAGGATGGCACATAGGAGACAGATGACTGCTTGTGTCACTAGCTAGATCCACCAAATCAATTGACTTCTTGGGCCAGAAGGGAAACCCACGCAAAACCAGGTGCCAAGTAGAGGATTTCCACAGCTGGAGAGATTTCATTAGCACGCAGAGCTGTTTCAGTTGCAGAAGTGTCTCCACTGCTTTTTTTCCTTCTTTGGGGCCCAGAGAAACCTCCATGCCAGTCTTTTGAATGGAGGGGGGCTAAATCACATGCCTATTGTCCAAGAAAAGGAAAGGTGTAATCTTCCCACACCAGGCATGGAATGTGGCCTAAAACTTTGAAATTATTTTCTAATAGTAATATTTTTGTTAGAAAGGCATGTGTTTACATCCATTATTTGGGTAGAAGAAAGTTGAAGTGAAAAGCTGTAAAAGCATTTCTCTCTTTGAAAGGAAAACTTTTTCCCATAACTTTGGCTCCTACTTTATAATTAAATAATCATCCCAATTTAAGCTAATTGCTTATCCATCCCTCCATTATGTCCCTAGATGAGTCAGTCTCTAACTTGTTCAAAATGAACAAAGCAATGCCACATGATCTTTGGAAAATAGATATCCTTAAGGGTATAATTCTAGTGTGTTTTTCATCTTGTGAAGCCAACCCTAAGCCTGCGGACTGAGTGTAAAAGGATACTCAAATGCAAATAGTTTTTTAGAGACCAAATTCAAGAGCCAGGTGTCCAGAGAAACGTTGTCCTAAAGAGCAGACATGCAGAGGTGTACTGCTGACACCTACAAAATGAAACATGCAAAGCATTTAGCACCCTCCATTATACAGAAGTGTGCAGGCAATATGAGCTGTTATAGGAGTCACCAGCTAGACATCAAATTGCCAAATGTTTCACTTACTGGCTCTTGGTCCCTTTGATTTCTCCAGGCATGCTGTGGGAGAGCAGAGGAGCGCTTCCAGAAGGCTGAATTCTTGGCTGAATGTGGCTGAAGAGAAGTCAGACCATGATAAAGGAAACGTAAATCATTAGTGTCACTTTTTCGTCGCTTTTCACCAATAAAATTTTGGCCTTTAAAGTCTAGAGATAGAATAAGTTATATCCTTATCCAGCAAAAGAGAACAGAGATCAAGAAATCTAACAGTTAACAGCAGGAGTTAACATATTACTTCAAATAAAAGCATGGTAACTCAGATAAGAAATTATTACTCTTTATCTCAGAGCAATGTCATTATCTGAAATTTATTGTTTAAAATTTTCTATTCAGTTTTTGAGTCAAGACTACCATGAAATGTACACCTTTCTTTGATTAAACTTACAAAAGGCATTATGTTTTTAAATTACCTTATTTTGTATCTAGTTACTTTAAAAATATCTGCACTACACATACCAACTTCTTTAAGGGGTTAGTGGGAGGAAGGATACTTTGCAAAAACCTATGAGACGCAATCTGAATATAAATCTCATGACCTAATTTCTGTACTGCTGAAGAGTGAAAGATAAGTATCCTTGCAGCCAGGGGAGTTGGGCCAACTTGCACCAGCAATAACTGGGTACCGTTCCTCTAGTCAGGTAGAGAAATATGTTAGCTTTGTTAAAGGGCAGCAGTGTGGACAGAGGGAGTATGATACTGTCGGCATTTGTTTTCATTGTCTGCTCTAGCTACTGCTGCTCTGCTGCAGAACCATGGCTCAGCACAGGGCTTGGACCAGGTTATGGCAAAACACAGCTTGAACATGGTCCAATTGCTCTCCTATCACTGCAGCATATGAAACCGCAGTTTGCCTTGCATTTCTCAAGTATCTTTGTAAGATTAAACCCCAGCACTTTAATCCTTCTTCTGCTGTATTACAACTCTCAGGTTTGACTGTTAAGCCTGAACGCTATGGTGTGGGCAGACATGAACGTCACCGCACAGCTGACAGACAGTTTTGATACTGATGTCCACATTAGCAAGCAGGAGGATCCAGGCAAAGCACACTAAGCAAGCCATTTGAGACAATGGATTGTTTTGGGCAACCTATGGCCATTGATTTCCTGACTATTCTGGGAGTGCCAGAGCCCTGGGGATTTAGGCTGAGTGCTGCTAAGACTGTGGTTGTAACGCCTGGGACAAGTGATGTGCTACGTGTGGGACAGACACTGTTCAGCGGGACGTGCACTCTCTCAGCTACATTTTCTTTATCCTGCCAAGAAGCAGCAAACTCTGCTTTCTCCAGTCTATCTTCCCCCTTTCTGCTTCTGTAAAACCTCTTTCCTCTTCCCCTTAATTCTTCCTTTCCATTGATCGTCCCAGCCTTTTATTCTTGAGGAAGCAAAATTTGTTTCTCCTTATCTTACCCAAAGCTTTGAGATGGCCACAGCTGTGCCCAGCTTGTGAACCTGGCAGAGGAGCTGAGATGCCTGGCACAGACCCAGCGCTGAATGAATCCTGGTGTATGGCTTTCAGAGGAGAACTGGATTTTATTTAGTCGGCTAAGATCATGGTCAGAACAAGCTCCCTTCTCTGCCCAGCTGTGTAGACAACCTGAAGTTCTAGGTCTGCGATAGAAAGGAATATTCAAATGAAGGGTGGGGTGGAGGCAGAAGAGAAGAAAACGGGGTGAAGGAGTACAATGCAGCAGGATGAGGAATCTTTTGCAGGAGATAAAATAGGAAGTAAGACATGGGAGAAATCGGGAGAGATTTTTTTTTTTCCCAGAGATTTAAAGACAAAATACAATCTGGAGGATAAGAGACTTTTGAAATTTGACTTGCATCCGAGGCAAGCGCTGCTGGAGGAGGAACAAGTGGATGGAAGAAAGAGGACATAAAAGAAGTGGGTGGGAACAATCTCTTGTGAAAGAGAATTGTGTAGATGGGAGTGTTGTTTGTCATATATCCTAGAAAAAAAGGGCAACACTTAACTGTGCTGTGTTCAATTTAGATTTGTTTTTTACATAATTATCTAATAGATTTATTTTCTATACACATGAACTCACATAAGATCAACATCAATTTAGGTACCTAAGTTTCCCTGCATCTGGCCTTATGTACCTATTGGAAAGGATCAATTAGTATTTTACTATAAACCAAGGATTACAATCTGATTTGGTACATCTCTAGAAATTATTGCTTTGCAAATAGATGAGAAAGTGACTTGAAACCCATGAAAAAATACTGCTTATATCGATAGACTTGTGAGGAAATAACACCCTAAGAGTAGATATTGATAGTGTAGGGTAGGATAGAATCTCAAGAACAACTATTAGTTATACAAATCAGATGGAACAAGTCACATTAAATCCCTAAACCCAGTCTCAGATCTTAATTTGAAGTGCTCCCACATTTCCGAAACTTCAGATGTCCAGTGGAGTTTAAGGACAAAGGAAGCAAATCTTGATTACAGGAACAAACCTTTCATAACTGGGTTTCACCAAGGATCAAACAAGCTTTACATTGCACCTGAATATGGCATTAGAAGAGTAACAACGAGTCATGCCAAAGCATATTTCAGTCTACAAATCCAGTACTCGCAATGGAAACACTCCATTCCTTATTTCTCTGCATCCAATAAATCTGAGGAACGCATGATGTCTCAGAAGTTACACTCTTCCGGAAGGAAGTGATAACTTTTAAAAAAGTGGTATATGCCTTGACAGAAAAAGGAATTTAAAAATATGGGAAATGGATTCTACAAAATTGGAAAAACTTGCAGCTATCATCCCTCTCTCCTTACAGTCTTTGCCCAAATATAGAATGGGTTACAGCACAGGGTTATAGCAGTGCCTGACAGCTACAGCAGTGATATAGGATCTCACCTATTTTCTGTCAACTAATGAACATTTTTGTCAATTTAATGTGGTAACTGAACAATTCCACTGGAAACATGAGTAATCAAAGAGTAACTCATTTTGACAATACCTTTAAAACAATACATGGCTTGGACACTATTGTGTATGTAAAGTATGAATAATTGCAACAAAGTCACACATCTAGTGTAACGCAATGTATGTCTTGAAATCAATGTAGGCTGAAACCAAAATACAATCTTGTCACCCTGGCAAGACATTAATTTACGCTAAGTGACACATAAAGTTCTGTAAAGCATTTATTTTACAGTTTTGTTCATTTTACAATGAAATCTCCGACGTGTCCATCTTTATGTAACTCTACCTTTTAAAAAACTTTTTTTGGTGAGTTTGGATGAAAGGAAAAGCTTTAAATGCTGTAAGTGGCTTTTAGTAGCAATTCAATATGTGCTATTACGGTGAACTGATTTGAAGACTAAATAGGCCTTGTAACGTATGAAGTGATCTTGCCTCAACACTTTCAGAGAACCTGGTACTGCCATGCTAAGTTAAACAAGGTGCTTTTGAAAAAGGCCATGCTTTTCTTCAAGTCCTAAAAAAGACCGAGTATAGGAAACCTACACATGATTAAGAGGAATTGTTGTATCCAGCTATTCAGCAATAGGTTGGTAATCTTGGTAACAAAATTGTGACCTTACTTCTAATCCCTATGTCACATTTGGACTTAGTCAGTGGGTGTCTTAGTGTTGAGAAGAAGATATGATGTGATCATTTATGGAAAAAACTGCAGTGCCTTGGAGGGTTTTCTTGTTGCTGCAATTGACATTAAGACATCATTGTCAGGGATTTGCCTCATATCAGTGTAAAGAAATTACAAAAGCATTATGATATCTTCTTTCCAAATAAGTCGATGGTGGTTATTAATGAGCAGACCTTCCTTGTATCCATTGGAAGAAAGGAATGACCCGGTTCAGAGCTGGACTACAGACACACATGTTGAGACTCAGGATGCAGGTTCATGACCAGTGTAAACCAGTCGAAGACTACAAGGCAACTAAAAGGGTCGTCTTTCCTCTCCCTCTTCTGTTTTGTGTTTCTGCACCTCTTCACCCCAACTGTGGCAGTGCCTGGCTGCAGAGGCAGAGAATCAGCTTGCTTTCCTCTCCAGGTCCTTTTTAGTCAGATCGGTGATCTGGTCCAGCTCACCCCATGGCAGCACCACCATTAATGCCAACACAAAGGAGTCAACAGGGATATGTGGTCTAGGGCAGCAACAGCATGGTTTCCATCTTCAGACATACAAAGAGATTAATGTAATCTGACATTTCCAAATTTAGCAGGGCTTCATTCTTAAGATCTAGGTTTAGAAAAGCACTGAAGACTCAGGTAGCAATGGGTATGCAAGTATAAAATGCCAGAGAGAGGAGTGCTACGCATCAGAGAAATGACGTAAACCGTAACTTAGGATAAAGTTTCTCCACACTGCTGGCTGTCAATGCTTGTCACTGATACAAGTATCTGACCGTGACTGAGATAGAAAAATGCTGTATCTGCTTTCAGTAACCTAGCCAAACCCTATGATCTCATCTCCAGCACACTGTTTGCAAAGGTAGAACTAAATCCAGGTCTGCAAAACCCCTCATCCCTCTCTGATGCAAGTGTAGGTGAAAGGAAGTTACATGGAGAGAGCTTATAACAAAGGCAAAGCACAAAGACTATCTTTTGTTTCAGAGATGAGCAGTTCTTTCTAGCACGGATACACGTTGTAAAAACTTCTGGATTATTGAATGAAAGTCTGATATGATAGAAGTTCTTTCTCTTTGTTGAATAACGTAAAAGAGCAGATTTCAAGGCTCACATACCTGGACTGATTCCCAGACCCTGGAAAAGCTCTGAAATACAGCTTCCTGCCCTCTCCTGTTAAAACTTTTCTGCCCAGAATGTATAAAATGTAGAAAACACCATGTTATCCCAACTTGTAGCAGCCTCTAACTAATGCAGTAGGGAAAGAGACAATGAAACCAAGTGCTTTCCCCTGGACATAATTGTGTCAGATTCACCTTCTGGAACCTGATTAGACTTGTCTCGTCCTTTGCTGTGGAAATCTGTGTCCTGGCTAACACAGTGCCCAGGGCTGCAGACCAACTCAGCCTCCTTTTTCTTCCTGCACGCGAATGCCCCAGTTCATCCCCAGAAGTGCAGCTTCACTACTTCCCATTTCAAAACTGAAACACTTCTCCAAACTAGTTCAATGAAGGATAAAGGTATGAATCTCAGGGACAGAAACAGCACTTAAAATTGAGGGGAACAATCTTTCGGGGATATATTTAATGGTAGAGCCTGTGAGCTGTCTAGCAATTGCCCAGTAACCATCACAGCAGGGGAATTTTTAAAGAAGAATTCAAGAGAAGATAATACTGTGTTTGATACAGTGCCTTCAGAATTGATAATAATTTTCCTAGCATGAGATTTGCTTCAGATGAAAGCTGTTTCTCTCTCTTCTGTTCTGATAAAGTCACTTGTGTGAAGTTAGGCTTTCTGGTGATCACACACCAGCTGCACTCTGTCACAGGCTTCTCATGAAGAAAATTTCTGATGTTTCACCTCTGCAGTAAGCAGCTGGGATATGACTTATGGCTTCATGTTTGGCATGGACTAAAAGAACAAAGCTATTGTCCGCACTTTGTATTCTGCTTTACTGAAAATATTCCTTCTATAAAATAGAGAATATATTGTGTAGTCTCAAACAAGAATGGAAGATTTGCATCAGTCACTAGAGTTTAAGCAAGTTTTAAAATATTATTTTTCAATTGTAAAATACATTTTGTTATAGACATTGGAGAAATCTGTGCTATATTAATTTATCTAGTTGAATTTGGTGTGGAAAAATAATCAAACCATCCAGAGGTGATAGCTTTTTCTTCCTAGGAAGGAGATTTCTTAAGAGCAGGAACACTGCAGGCTGTTCCTATTCTCTAATAGATTATTAAAATCATTGTCTGTGACAAAGGTAATGTTGCGCAGGCACACAGCAGAGAGATATAATTTTCTGTAATGCTGCTATTTGCACTGGCAGTAAAATTTTGGACCATGACTGTACAGAGAACAAACAAGTGCCAACGGCTCAGGATACCTTTGCTGCCAGTCATCCCTAACTACTTCAATAGTCTATATTTATTTCCCTAGTGTCTTGAATTATGGCTGTTCAATGCATTCCTCTTTGTGCAGAGACACACAGTAATTTTGCTGGAGTTCCCTTAGGTGCAGTGCCCCCGCCCATGTAGGTCTGGTTTGGTTATACCACCTTAGGTATAGCTTTGTGAAAAGGCTTTGTTTAAATCACAAAGAGAAGAGGTGAGTTATTCCAAGGTAGACACCCTGACTTCTCTCTGAAACACGGAGAGGACCACTTTAGAAGCTCTTATCTATTAACCTCTTATCTTTGGAACTCATCTCCTCTGATGGTGCTTTTCCCAGAGACATGACCTCCCTTGTGACCTAGTAAAACTCTCCATAAATCGGTGGTGTAGCAAAGCATTTGTAACTGCTGCAAACCAACTCTTAAGATGGAAAAGCACACATTTGATCAAAAGAAATTGAACAGTTAGGTCTAGCTGTGATAAACCATCACAACCCAGTTTTCAGATACACTGAAATGATATGTGTAAATAACCCTCATCTATGGAACAAAGACAGTGTTAGTGATAGCAATACGTGACTGAAATCCAACACTGTTGAGTTGTTTTTCTCCTTATTCTCCCCAGCACTGCTTAGTTGGTGTGCGTTCCTCTACAATCTACTTGGAAGATTTAAATTACATCGTGTTTGCTAAACCTGACACTTGGCCAAAGGAGTACTTAACAGAACTAATACAAGGACTAGTGATCAAATGACAGACTCTTGCCAAAGTGTCATTCTCTATTTGATGAGTGACAATTTAAGCCTGAGTTTGCTGCTGGCCCCTTTTGAAGAACCGAGGCTCCAAAAACATAGTTCATAACTTTATCATATCCTAAAGACCTGTTAATTAATTGTTCAGGTAGTAACAGGATTGTTAAATATCACTTCCCTTCAAGTTAAGTGCAAAAAAAGGCTCAATACCTTTGATGCAAGGAAGTGTGTGGCTTACAGAGGAAGATAATGTTGCAATTACATGGCGATAAGGAAAAGTCACCAGTGCAGACTCCGTGTAATGTCTAGGAATCTTTACTGGAGGTAAACATTTTTATCCTGAAGAAAAGATTGGCTATAAGTGTCAAATGTGGCACTATAATACTGCCCTTTTTTATCTCTTCAAGAACAGAAAAGGGAATAATTTATGATCAGTCAAGATGTAGGAAGAATCAGTAATTCTCTGCCATTCCTTCTCGGTGATTAGTGCCTTCCTTTGGCAGCTGACTTCCAGTCATAGGATATTGCTGTGTGTATGGAAGCAAGAAGTATTCCTCTGTAAACTCCAGCCATTCTAATGTTGACATGCAACACTAGAACTAAGCCAGAGAAGCACAGAAGGGTCTTGACAGCAGGTTCCCTGCTAACCTGCAGCAGGAACAAAACCTGGTTGTTCAATAAGCAGTACCCTCCCTTCTGAGTCACTCTTAAAACTAAAACTAGAGTTGTGGTTAATAGATTTTTTTGGTACCCTGACTGTCATTTCAAAATAGCAATTAGGAATCTTGGAAAAACATTTGTCAAGTTGGAGATAATACTCTTGCCAAATTTCAGCTGCTTCCCCTTTTGTTTGGAGGTTCAAGAACAGAGAGCTAGAAGAAGAGGTAGAGAAAAGCTCCAATTAAAATCAGCATACACCTTTCTTAAGGCCCTACATATTCTGGCATGAAAAATTTGCAGTCTGAGGAGACTCTTATATCTGCAGTACTACCTCTTTTATCTCAGTTGCTGAAATTTGCTTTTGCTCTGATCCTCCTGGAAAAGCTCAAAACAGGCTGAGCGATGGCCTCCACCACCTCCTGTCATCAACACTGTTTTGTTGACTCCCATCTACCTTGCAAGGAGTTGTCTCCATTTTGTACTCTGTCTTTATACCCCTGCAGTGACAAACCTAACCATGTCCCAGTCTGTGAGCAGTGCTTCCAAGTAGTGCTGGTGGTGAGAGGAAGAGAGGCCTTTCCCCTCCAAACCCAAGATGCAGAAAAGTTTCCATTCCTCCTAACAGACCTCTGCAGACAGGCCATGAACTTCATGCCCAACTTGCCTGAGGAAGACAAATGCCCTGGCCAAGGCTAAGAAGACACAACTACATGGATGTATCTCCTCAGCCTTCCCCTCTGTTACTCTCTTCCAGCATCTCTCCTGTCCAAAGAAATGCCATGGCACAAGCTGAATGCATTTTGGTTTTTTCTCATCGTCTCACACAGCTATTTAGGTGAGCTGCTCAAAACACAAGGTAGTCATCAGATTTATTATTTGGCTTTATAACTTTCTTTTTTCCCCCTCCCAAAAGTTTTCTCACCATGCTATTTTGTGACATTTTAAAGATGGAACATATGAACCTAAAATAATATAAACAACGCCCTGTCTCCAAAGTGCCCCGTTGCAGAGCATAGGCATAAGTTCTTTCAGCTTGTTTTCTTAAACCAATTTCATTTCAGCAGTGCAGCACCTTTTTTTAAGAGCATGAGCTCATGTTATACCTACTTGGTCAGAGGCCACGAGTTCAATATACAGAGGGCTACTTCCCTCTGCTGGCCATGTTTATAAAACAATATCCTCTTCAGCAAAAGGAAAGTTAAAACATAAACAAGTGGTAGTCTTCTGTGCCTGATGCTGCAGTGTTCAGGTAAATAATCACTGCATTTATCTCTGTGCATCTGAATTTGGGTGCTCCCAAGTGCCTCTGGAAGCATCTACCTTTCTGCAATGGAAGGCACCAGGCTCCCTGACATGAGCTATTGTAGTTGGATACCTTATGTAAGGTAGTGCAAGCGCCATCCTATAGCTCCCAAATACTTCAGCTGGTAGTCAGCTTCATCAGGGATTTCAGGCCCACAGAAATATCACTGAAGAACTTTGCAGGTTTACATCATCATTTGCAAACCTAAGGTGGACATTGAGTTTACCTCAGAAACACAATCCTCTGTGCTCCAGATTACTATATTGAGAGAAATACTGGGAAACTGGGCCACAATTTCTAGGCCACGTCACCAGGTTATGAGGAAGATGTGTTGAAAGGTTGTCTTTTGGACTATTTGCAACTTATTGTTGGGAAACTTATATCATCGCTTGGGAGAAGAAGGTAGAGAAACTGGGAGTGAAGTTCAGCCGGGGGAGAAGGGCTCACCTACCAGGATGGGGGGGAAGATATTTTTAAGAATTGGTTTTGTTTCTCATTATCCTATTCTGTTTGGATTGTCAATAAAATAAATTATTTTTTTTTCCCCAAGTCGAGTCTGTTTTACCTGTGACAGTAATTGGTGAGTGATGTAATTGGTGAGTGATCTCTTCCCATCCTTATCTCAACCCATGAGCCTTTTGTTATAATTTCTCTCCCCTGTTCAGCTGAGGAGGGTGAGTGATAAAGCAGCGTTGGTGGGCACCTGGCATCCAGACAGGGTCAACCCACCATAACAGTAAAGAGAAACAAAAAATATTTGCAAGCAAGTAACTGATTAAGAACTGAAAGAGTTTTCAGACTGCTGTATAATTTTGGCATATTTTTTTCAGTAGAATAAATTGCACTGCTGTACACGTAAGAAAAGTTTAGCTGACCTAGTAGTTTAGCAGCTAGGATTCACTGTATTTCTCCATCCTCGTTGCATATTATTCAAATTTTTTTGTTCATGTTGTCAGTTTATTTCATAAAGGTTGTACTATCTAGGCTGACTGGGGATTTTGATATAGCATAAGGATTTACATTTTTATGACTGCTCAAGAACTTTTATTGCTAAACCTTTTGTGAGAAGCTGAGTTTATGTTATGCTTCAGCAATTTATATTATGGTCCACAGACTCTCCATTTGTTGTTGATTATCCAGATAGTTGTATGTCCCAACAACATTCTGCTTTGGGTTGATTAATTTATGGACATTGCTTCATAAATTAAAGCACTATCCTACACCTTGCAGCACTGGCATAGCTGTTTATCACCTCTGTTTCTTTTACATTTATCACAATATCATCTAGGGGTTCTGCCAAGGAAAAATTGTCCTTCTTTTTTATTGTGTTACACCTACAACTCAGTCTTTGTTTCATTATGCTCTCTCCAGAAAAAGCATTATCCCCACTGTTTTAGAAAGCTATTTCTTATTTCATTATAAACCCCAGTTCTCAGTTCCTAAAATGACTGAACTGCAGTTCTGCTAGATTGTTGTTGGTTTTCTTCCCCACAGATTGCTTCAGTCCATGAACCCCAGTTTTCTAACATAATTACATTAAAAATCAGGTTCCCTCTTTATCTTTGACACTAGTACAATAATCTTGTTCTTTTGTGTCTATTGACAACTGTAGAGTTTCTCATCTTTATCTCTCTATTATCACAGTCAAATTGAGATAAATTTATAAATTATCTCAACTTACTTATAAACTCCTAATCATTCTTATTTACTTGTTATATGATAAAATCAGATAGAAACAAGATGGTTAGAAGTCTTATTTACTGGAATGCTACTAAAATAGAGTGAATAATTAAATATTCTAGTTGGCTTACCTAGTAGCTCTTGTATGGTCTCGACATACCAGAAAAGTTAAATATATGGTACTTAAACTACTGGTAAAAGTGTGTCCCCTGTGCACATGATTGGGTAGAAGAGGAGATCAATTCACACAAAGCGTCTTCACAACAGGTGAAAGAAGCCCCGTGGTAATGGTTGGAGTTAACTTTAGAAGAAAAACTGCTGCAGATTAAGGAATTGTGACTGCAAGTTGCTATTAGTTCTCTCATATTTTATCCCCAATCAAATCTCTTAGCAATCCCCTCTTGTCATGTTTTTTATTCACAATTATTTATAATATTTATAATTTATAAAACTTATTTTTATTCATAATTTTATTCCTGTCATGTTTGTTATAGACTATCTGGCCATAAGACTGTTCAGTATTATATACAACTGAACACTACACCAGACTAAAATCACATCCACCTGCTAATGCTTGACTTGTTAGTTTCAACATCCTAACACATCCTTTACATTTTACTAGCAAGTAATGCTGGATTTTGTATTAATTATAAACAGTTTGTCATGTGTTTTTAAGGTACCTTCACGCAGTTGCAGTCTTCTACTTTTCACCTCTTGCTGTTTTCAGATGAGGCACAGTGGGGGCATTTAATTCTGAATAGACTCTGCTCAGCACATGAGAAACAGAGGAAAGCGACCTCATTTAAATCCTCCTCTGCTTCCCCATATCCTTGCACATAACAGATCCTCATCATAAACTTTTTCATGATATTCTCTATTAATGCACTGTATTGAGACCCAGGAGTCTGTAAAAAGATAAAAAGACAAAAAGGGAAGCTTTACTGAGAGGTACCCAAAACTATTGTAATTTTCACTTCAGCAATAGCTCCAAACTGCAGTGAATCAGATTAGAAATTACCTACCATCGTACATTGCTAAAAAGGCGGATTCTGTCTCTTGCTGAACAGTAAATTTATCAAATTTATTTATTAAATTATCAAATCTATCAAATAAGATTCAGTTAAACTCCTTACCTTCACTTTCCAAACTATTCATAAGGACAATTACTTTAGCTAAAGCACATCTTAAGTGCCCAGGAACAAATACAAAGTGGTAGAAAGAATTAATTGAGTTAGTCCTCAGAGCTCAGGTATATTCTATGGCATTCTAGACCTATCTAGGTCTTAATAGAAATTAGAGATGTTAATTTTGCACCAATAATTAATTCAACACTTTAGAGCTCTGTACAAAAATTGCAAGACTTGCAGAAGGTTCATTTCTGTGAGGTTTTCAATTTAATTCATTGGTAACATGATAAAGTGCCTGCAGTTTATTCCACTGATTAACTCCTGCTCAGTCTGGCAGATATTTCCTAAGAAGGTAAAGTTGTGGTTACATCCCTTGAATCATGTCATTGCACAAGATGAGATTAGAATTTACATGCCAGCACCCTATTCTTATAACATAGAGAGTTGCATTAAACAGATTTCAGTTCTTTCACGGGGTTATCTATTATATCTCATGTCAGCATATAATGCATATGCATGTGTTCTCATCCTCTCCATAGATACAAACCAGTTTCACAGAGATAAGCCCATTAAGCAGAAAACCAGAATTTAATAAACCACATCTAAATTAAATATCTAGAAAGACACTAAAACATTACTTGAAATAATATCTTTAAGGTGAGGCATGGATACCAGTTTAAATTGGGTGGCTACAACGCGGGCAGATACGCTTGTTCAGATTTGTTGCTTGTTCGGTAACTTTAGCTCAGCTCAGCCAGACTAATGTCTGCTGTCTGATGAAGGAAAAGAAAAATTTCTCATTGTTTAACTGAACCAAATATAATACTCCAGCAGACAGATATCTATTGATTGCTTTTTACGCACTGAATAATAACTTGTTCCATTTTTAAAAATCATACCTGATCCAAAGGGAAGAAATTAGTAAGATTCAGTAAAAGTATTTGTCCTCAGAAGGCAAATGGAAGTAATTTACTTCCTGTTATTAAAGATTATGTTGATTCCCAATGTACAGAAGAAAATTCTACTGTTGAAAAAGCTCAGGTTCATGCTTTACATGTTATTTGTAATCTTTTGGATAAAGGTCAAAGTCTATAATTTGCTAGAATGTAGCTTTACTTGTTTTTCTTTAAAACACAACGTACAGAAATTTGTATGTCCGTCTTTTAAAAAAACTACTGTGATTTCAGGAAGTTTTTTTGGTTAATGAAAGCAAAAAGACATCACAGAACAAGACGAGGCAGTGTTCAAAATAAATAAAGATTACACATGACAAGAACAACACCGGAAACTGAATTTGCAAATTAACTAGCACATACTATCACACTTCATTAAAGCATACTGAGACCGCTCTGTCTTTGTTCTTTTTTTGTCTTGGGAAGAATATTAAAAGAAAGCAGAGATCAGATTTAATTATCGCATTTTCATGTTAGAACTGATTAGTATTTGCACATTTGCGCATAGATTCTGTTTTGTAACAGAAACATTTGAGCTATGATAACATCATAGAGTTCAAAGTGCCTTTAAACAAGTCCAAATGAAAAGTAAATTTTAATTGCCTTTCTTCTGGTTTAAGCTGTTGACAGTAATAGGCTTGGAAATTGGTATTGAATATTCAAATTGTTAAAGCACATCTATGTTGTTATTAATTTAGAATTTAACACTTCAAAAATACTACTGAGTAGTAGTTGTGGGTGAATGATGAGAGCTTTTAAATAATTTTATTTCTCGATAGTGAAAAAGTAGTCCGGTAGAACTCGTCAGGGAGCTCCAAGTAGAGCTTGTCAGGTAGCTGCAGTTGAGGGACTGCTCTGCAAGCGTAGGTGAGCCTGGAGCCAAGGGGCAACAAGGCAGACAGGGCAAAGACCCTCAGACAAGGGCTCTGTCCCATGGTGCTCAAGCAAGTGGAGCAGAGTAGGTCTGGAGATCGTAATCAGGAGCAGCCAATGTCCCTGATTGCCAGACAAGTCCACGGTCAGGATGAGACAGGTCCAAGGCCAAGCCAGGAAGGCAAGTCAGCCAGGTCAGCACATCACAAGACCAGGCACAGGAACTTCTACAATGCAGCTCAGACAAGGACCGTTGGCCAGGACTGAGCTCAAACGCAGTTCCTGAGCTGGAGGGGAGGCCCCAGTGAGGCTTCTCTCAGCTTTTTCTCACACAGCTCTTTCCCAGCAGCTGGACCCAAGGTTACAGCCACACTGTGCCAGAGCTAGTCTTGAGCACCCACAGCCAAAGCTGGATGAGGAAAAAGGCTGCAGAACCCGTTGGTGCACTCAGGGCCCTGACAAAGCTCTCCTTAGCCCCATTAAATGGCTTGTGTGCTTGTGTGAAGTTTCTGAAGGACTGAAGTGCTAAAAAGGAACACGTGGGATCTCCTGTATTACTTAGTCCTACAACCTGGTATCATGAGTAACATTCAAACTATTTGTAAAAGGGATTCAATCCCCTTTCATAGATCAGAATCAAGCTCCATTTCCATAGGACAATATTGTTCATACCTTTCGTAACAGAAGGAACACAAGTGACTCTCAGTCCAGGCCCTGAGATGGTACAGCTTCCACAGAAGTGATGAAGTGATATTCACAGCTGAAGACAACTCTGTTCTTAGTATTTTCTCATGTTTTCATTATAGACGTAAGTTTTTGTCACAAATCAGGGGGTGAAACTGGGCGTGCCCATCTTCTTGATGTTTTGGAAGAGACTGAGCTGGTCCCATAGCCACGTATCTATGTAGGTGAGGGTCCAGTGCTAAGAATGGCTGAGAATCTCAAGAGAAAGCCAGTTCCTTCCTCTACCTAAGGGTTAGGAGTCCCTTTCAGCATTTCACAGTGCAGTTAAGGTATTTCCATGAACAAAATTGTTTTTGTGAATCCTGTGATCAGCTCTCCTAAGCGAATAGTAAAATATGGTATATAGGGACAATAAATTGGCCTGCAGTGGCTGAATTGTATGTCACGTGTCATCAATGCATGCAGAACATGTTCATCATCAAAGGCCGGGGGAGAAGTTTCTGCATTCATCTGTTAATGCTCTACCAGAGGTAGGTGTTGCAATGCTGGGTGAAAATCACCTTTGTGGATTTATCTTCTTGTTTATCAATTCATAGAAAATTAGTATTAAATCACTCTGGTTTTGAATGGCAATCTCTATCTTCTGCTGATTTAGTACCATTTGATTTCAGGAAATATCTTCATGTTGAGTATAAACATAATTTTTCAAACATTAATAAAGACAAGCATGAACTCCTAAACCTTGAATATCAACGTAGGCAGTGTCTTTCAGAATTGTAATGTTCGGCCCCCTGAGGCTTCATTCTGTCTGCAAATCCAAATCTTGCTAATTGTATCTGGGGATACATGCTCCCCATGTAGTGGCAGTTTCACAGCATTACCAATTAGAGAAGTCATTAGCTCGTGCATATACTCCATGACCTGTGAATGTGCATTAATGCTTTGGGCAATGATAGCAGCCTTGTTTTCATCCCAAGAGCAGCTTTTCTCATATTAAGATGTAAGCTTGAGGTTCAATTCTATGTTAACTCCAGATGCAGAATCCTGATCTGTGGATATAGAGACAGAGCGATGACATTTTACCATAGTAAAATATGGGAACAGTTTCATTAAGAAAATAGTTATAAGGACCAAAATTTTATAGCATGAATCATAATTTTTGATCTACTTTTTAGAGACTTTATACAAGGTTTATCCAAATGGGCTGGATTTTCAAAGAGGAGGAAGGAAGACTGCTGAAGTCCTCTTGAAAGAAGTCTTTGAAAACCTTGGCGGACTTCTAAATATGAGAAGGAAAAGGGAAAGCGTATTAAAACTGCATAGACAAATGTATCAGCAGCCAGTCAATAGTTTCCTTTTTCCTTACAATTGTTTTACTGACATAGTAAATTTAAACCAGAATCACATTAAACGAGTCTAAATACAAACAGAATAAAATGTTTAAATGAATGTTGCAGTAGGCGTATGTTTTAAAAACTACTTTCTAAAAACATTTTCATTTAAACATAGACAGAGAAATCTCAAAAAGTAACAACATGCAAAAGGAGCATCAACAGATCTCTGTACCTTCCTAATTAACAATAAACCTTTAAAGATTAGTCCCACAAAAGTCAGGATTTTCAGCATTATTGACTGCTGCACAGATTTTCTCACATTATCTGTTGTGGGTCCCAGTTACACTATCTACTTTTATCAAATATTTTCATTAATATTCAGGAATACTCAGCCTCATCTTGCACCCAGATTTACTCTGACTTTTAAAATGCTTCACAGAAAGATCCTGCTTTATTATTTATTCTTTTGTTCAAGCCATACATTACTGTTTTCTCTCTGCATATGTTCCTAAGGGCCCCTTCCCTACAAGGTTTAAATCACTCATCCATAAGGTCTCAAAACTCTGGATTGTGCTATGGTTTAGTAGACATTTTTTTGGCACACTGATATAATTTAGGTCAGCTTTCAAACCACAGTAATTCACCCATCCTTTGCTGTATCATGTCTTATTTATTTGACGGTCTTTTGTCATCTTACTCTACATCACCATAACAAGTTGATGTCTTAGCTGAATTGTATTTTACTACAGTATTGGGCAACAGCCCTTGCCATCGTAAGTGGTGTGTAACAGCATCCCTTACTAAAATGAAAACAATTTCCAGGCTGACATTTCCTGCACTGAACAAAGATACAAAGTTTTTGTCAGTGCTGCAGATAAAGTGAACCTGCGTGCATAAGCATATAGACACTTCAGATAATTTCCCAGAAAAGTTATGCAAGCTTCACCCACTACATTGTTCTCTTGGCCCTTCCTTATTTGTACACATAGGAGGCACTGTGAGGCAAAAATTTAGCCTCATTTGAAGATTACATTACTCTTTCACAGTTCCCAGTGAACAGAAAAGGCTAATTTCCCTCAACAGACATTTTTGCTTCTAGCCAACTCTTCTATTTTCTCCTTGGAAATATCTTATCAAAAGTGTTCTGAGGTATTTCCAAGTCAATATACTTTCTCCCACGTGTTATGAATTTCCAAAGAGGCATAATGTATAAATCGAAATGAATTTAAAAATGTTCACATGGCACCGTGCTTTCATGTAGCCTGTGGTCATACAATAATTTTTACAAAGCTCAGAATATTTTACAATAAGAATCTTGGCACTGAATGGAAACAAGAGCTTTTTTAAAACTGTGTAAGTCTCTGTACTTGTTTTACTCATTTTGTATCTTATTATGAAGACATATAACACTTTAAGACCATGTGTAAATAAAAAGTCAATTTGTAAATAATTTCTGGAAAATCTAAGTTTAGTAGACTTTTCTTATTTTGTTTCAATAAAAACATCATTTTTAATCTTGAAAGATTTTACCCCATGAATGGATAAATTCAGAAAACTCCATCAATGCTTAGCAATGAGAGTTAATTATGAGATGAAAATTTCATTTCTGACATTTAAGAGTGCTCAGATATAGAACTGACTTCAGTCAGACTATCATAGCTACCATGTTTGAGACAGTCACATTGTCTTCCATGGCTGATGAGGTGAAGAAGGGCAACATTTATCAGTGTTGGATTTTAAAGTCGGATACTGTCTGAAAAGGATGATAATAAGGTTTGCCACATCTATGGTGAATAAAACAGAGCCATGAGCTTCAATTGCTGTAAGAGGTACAATAACAATTCTATGATTCTATGATTCTATGATAATCTTAAAATTGGGTACAATCAACACAGCTTGGGTACAATCAACATAGCTTCACCAAGGGCAAAGCGTGCCTGACAAACCTGGTGGCCTTCTATAAGAAGGTCACAACATCAATAGACAAGGGGAGAGCAACTGACGTCATTTACCTGGACCTGAGCAAAGCCTTTGACACTGTCCCGCATGACATCCTGGTCTCCAAGCTGATAAAATACGGGTTTGATGGATGGACAATTCAGTGGATAAAGAACTGGCTTGACAGCCGCACCCAAAGAGTGGCTGTCAATGGGTCCATGTCCACGTGGAGGCCAGTGGCAAGTGGAGTCCCTCAAGGATCAGTACTGGGACCGGTCTTGTTTAACATCTTCGTCAGTGACGAAATCAAATTCACTCACAATTCATCCCAGAATTAATGTGTACAAAAGGATTTGCTTATCAAAATTGTTGAAATCTAAACGCATGATCAAAACTGTGCTGACATGACTTTGTGACTTTGACATGGCTTTTTTTGACTGAAAAGTCCCACTCAGTTTCTAGGTCCCTAAAGCTGCCCACACTTCAGAGCACCTTGTTCTCCCTCCTTAAATTACTCAGGAATGTGGAAAATCTGCTTTTGGTCATACTTAGAAATGAGATGCCCTTAACTGAGCTGAACAGTTCCACATCTTTCTAGCACCATAATCCACAAATGGTAGGATTCATCAGTCCAAATTTAGAGATTTTGCAAGCAAACATCTACTACTGAGATATTCATTTCAATATTGGGGCACATCCAAAATCAGTTTTGCAAAAGATGGGGAGCACCCTAGAAATGTCCTGTTTCTCCTCCTTTAGTATAGAAGAAGCCTAAGGTGATCAGTGCAGATGTGAGAATGCCACTCCCAACATGTGGAGAGCTTCAAACTTTTTACATTTCATAGGCCAGAGTCCATGCAGAATGGAATGGTAACTGCTGCCTCCAAAACCCCAACCCCACCCCAATGAACACACTCCTCTACTTCATTAGCAGAACATTCACTCAGGATGTGGGAAAACCTGGTTCAGTGCTCTACAATATGCCTGTGCGCTTCTCTCCCGTGAGTACCTTTGTCACCAGGCTGTGGATTATGCTGTGATATCTTTGAGGTCCTGTATCAATGATTACAATGTCAAGGGTGCTCCTCTTTTAAAGACAACGTGATATGTAAAGAAAAACCACCAAAAATACACCAGCCCAATATTTGTTGAGTCAGCAGATGAGAGGAACAAGAAAAGAGGCTCTAGGCCATTGCTAGGAGAAAAGAATCCTGGGATCTCAGTCCCCAAGGTTTTTTTCTTACATCAATACCTAAAAAGCCCTCCAACTGGAACTAGAAATGATGACTCCCTTCAACAGTCAGCACCCTAAGAATTAGGTGTTGTCTGTTAATCAGGGCCCTTCTCCCACTGTAGCTTCATAACATCTTCATCAATGGAGAACACACTGACTCTGTATTCCAGGTAGGCTGGGGACACCTGACAGGTTGAACCTTTCCACAAGACAAAAGATACGCATTTGAATAATATTCTGTGTAAGCAGGCATTAAATTGAGGTCCCCTTTGGGTGCGGAGTGGTTGAAAGGAGGGCCATGAGCTGCTCTGCTTGTGAAAGAGAAGTCAAAGGCACCTCCAGAGTTTCTAGGTTGAATCTCAGAAAGGAGAAATTTCTTTACACCACTGAGAAAATGTAGAGGTTTAAAGACATTTGCCATCGTCAGCTCCCCGTTGGCTAGTTATAGGCAGCTGCCTGCTCAGCATGCTGATGTTTCTCATCTCACACAGAGGGACTAGTCCCTCTCAGCACATCAAAATTCCCTTTATCTGAGATATCTAACACAAGGTCTTCTCGATTCAAGGATCAAGAATACAATTTAGTCACCTGGCTTAAGACACTGACAGTTAAATGCATACATCTTAACTAGGTATCTCAGAGTCCCCTTGTAGTCAGAGAACGAGATACATGTCTATTTAAGGTACAAAATGCTAGGTCAGATGCAGCTGAAATGAACTGAGCACTGGAGATGCCTACTTCTCTCTACTGACTACAGGGAGAGTCTAGATGACCTCCTCAGGTATAGCTATATACACTGTAGACATATGAAGTTATGTAAAATGAACAAAACCATAAGTAATTCAATATATAAAGGTAAGCACGCACAGATGGATGAAAACGGACATCCTGAATACACTTACTTGATTCTGCTGCTGGTCTAAGCTGAATGGAGGTAAGGCATTGAGAGGATATTTCCCGTCCCCTAAAAATTGACTTTAAAACTAGTAGATACAAGCTCCTTTGGTCTTTTGAGAGTCCCTGATTCTTGCTGATAATTAATCAAGGTCAAGCATAGGCACAGAGATTTTTTTTTATTTTTGGTGGCAGATTTGCTGTCCCTGGGAAAAGAATGAAAGTTACTAATTTTTCTCTTTCCAAGACAAACCATATTTAGCTTTAATCTATCTGCTCAGGTGAATATGCAAAATGGTTTTTTTTTGGAAGCCTGTGAAAACCTTACCTGGGACTAATTTTGTCAGCAGTGGGAATTCACCCGGCTGTGGTTAGAAAGGTAGAGGAGTCAAATTTCTTCCTTAGTACATAACATATATGAATTAAAGATCAGCCTGCGGTAGTGGATCTTAAGTAAACAATATGCATAATTATAATTACTTTGTTATGATTATTCAAAGAAAACGCACTCATGATGAAGTACTTATCATTTAAAAATGACTGAATTTAAAAAGAACTTTAATTCCGCTCCTGTCTAATGAAATTGAAATGACTGACGTCTGTCAGAACTGGTGATGCATTCATCGTCGTTGCAGAAGTCAAATGACATACTGCAAGGCTATGGCAGATGAGTGCATGATTAGGAAAGATAGACATCTTAAACATTTTTTAAATGTATTTGTCTTATAAAAACTAATATGTGATCAATTATTTGCTGTTTAATTTTTTTTTTTTTAAATCAACAAACACAAAAGAATGACAATTCAGATTTCTGCATTGTCCACCCAGGTCCGATTCCTCCTGAAGTAGGTGGTGAACACATTTACTGAGTGAACTGAGAGATGAATCTATGCCTTTTAAGGAACAGTTTGAACTGTTGTACATCTCTCCTAAGACAGTAAGCTTAGCACAGCCAGTAATTTCCATAACAATTTTTCTTTTAGAAGAAAAATGTGAGTCCTTCTTTTCCTTTTTAATTTAAGAGGAAATGACCAGCACTATGAATGTGCATATATAATCCACATTAAGAATGAATGCAAAGGTTAATTTTCCCAAGAAAGAGATAATAAAAATTCTTAAACACTATGAGTTTGAAAAACACTAATACATTTAAAGTAGAAACCTATAAAAATCAATTACTCTTTAACCTAAATGGAAAGTGTGTGTTTTTTAAAATAAAAACAGAATTGTTGGAGATCACAAATCCTTATCTAAATATATATGTGGATGTACAAGCTTATAAAAGAAATATGTTTTGAATGCTATCTGAAGGAGCTTTCCTGTGTTTTTCCCTGGAACCCTATATTGTGGAGGAATGGTTATCCG
>VXBH01004458.1:183587-246404 GCA_013400035.1 Rynchops niger | reverse complement strand
ATAAAATAAAATAAAATAAACCACAACAGCAACCTATATCCAGAACATGGACTGGGTCAGCATTTCTCTTCCAAAGTTACCTGGAATTTGCATTTCACTTCTTGTAACACTTTCTCCCTCCCATTAGTTCTTCTTCACTTCAAGTACTCTTCCTAAACGAAAGCAATCTGAGAAATTGTATTTGATTGAAGTTTGTGATATGTAAATATCATTCATCACTGAGATAAAGGAGCTGAAGACCCATGCCTTAGCCACCATAGGTGCTAATGAAAGAGCGTGTCATTCACTTACTTATTTTCAAACAGAAACGGGGACTTTTGGCTTTACTCCAAGCTTGTGAAGACTTCTGTGTTTTTCATGGAATATTAGTAAAAAATAATTATAAATTACCCCCAAAAATGTAATCTTCCCACTCTTATCCCCACCTCTCAAAGAATAAAGAACTTGTGAAAAGATATACAAAACTAAAAATCGGTTTGCAAACCAAGTGCACATGGGGAAATTACTTTTGGCTGCAAAATACTCCCTCACCAGCATCTCAGGGGACTTGCATAAATACAAAAAGTGGAATTGCAGACAGCTGTGGTGTCATAGGCTATCACATGGCTTCCTATGATTATCACCTAAACAGACAAACAAAAGAGGAAAAAAAGAAACTGTTATCAAATTCAGAAGGGAGGAGGGTGTGGGGACTCTGACTGACGTTTTGCCTTAATGGAGAACCGTCACAGCCAGCTTCACCCGGAAAAGCTCCAGCGTAAGGAACAGCCAGGATAAGCAGACACATCGCATGCCAGGGCTCTAGCCTGAGATTTTTCTAGTTTATGTCACAGCTTCGGATTTTAGCAGGTTTATGAATCCCAGATAGCTGCACTGGCTTTCAAACATTACTTTTTCATAGACTGGAAGGAAACAAGGAATAAAGACAAAGGATTCTGCTTACACAGAGTTTCCTCAGGCAGGAGTCTGAAGATTTCCCGTAAAACTCCTGCTGGTTTCTGCAAGCCCAACAGGAGCCAGGAGAATAAACCTTATATATTACCAGCATAAATCATTTCTATAATCATGGTGGTGGGAGAAAGCAAGAACGTAAACACTGGTATCAAAATAATTTTTAAAATTGTAAATGTATGTAAAAATGACATGAAATGATGTGCTGGATCATCATGAATGCATGCCCAAGAGGTCCCCAGATCAAAAACTGACCACAACGTCCAAGAGAGCTCTGTATAATTTCAACTCAGTGACAAATTACTGCTTGACTGGACAGTTATTCATGTAAAATGTCCATCTACAAGCACTGGACTGGATTTACTATTAAAAAAACAAATAACGGATCGCTGACATTTCTTCATGTTACCTGCTTTGCCATGAGAGGGAGAAGAAAAACATGACAGATATGAAAGTGTTCTAGTATGAATAGCCTGAGCACAAGCTCTTGTCATCCTCCTACCTGTCAAGGGAGGAGAAAAGAAGTAAACACTAATTTAAGTTAGTCTAAACTGCTTGAATAAAGAAATAAATAGATATGATTCCAACAAACTGTACATTTATTAGATCTGTCATTTGAAATCATTGCATTATATGCCTCTGCAATTCAAGAAAAGCAGAAGAATGTGTAGGATTACAAATTACAAATTCAACTCATGTAATGAAATAGATACATTGTGTCTCTTTCACAAAGAAGGATCATGATGGAATTCAAAGCTTTTAAATGAACTTATTTCTTGCCTCACACACTAAGGATGCACCCACAGTCTGAGCTCAGAACAGGTCTCTTGAGAATTTGCGTGCTGACTTTCACGACCTGTGCAGTTTCTAGCGTATTCTAGCCCCTGTTGGGAGTGCAGTCAGATCATGTTCAAGGTATTTACACTGATGTGGGGGAGGTCCAAGCTCCGGATATATATCAACTGGTGTTTTATGCAGTCATGCAGCCAATGTAATCACTGCGGATTGCACAAATGAGAATTAAGACGGACAGTAAGGTGCTGACAGTGCTGGAGTACCCCGCTGTAGAGAGCTCTGCAGCTTACCCTAAACATACAACTTGCATGTAAGTAATACGGGAGTTAAACTGGTCTGGTCTCAGAAGTCAGGCTGGACCTGGTCATTTTAGGAATATAGATACATGTTAAACTGCACAGCACTGAATGCGTACTCCAAGGAGGAAGGAAATTATTCACCTCTCAAACTGCTGCCATGGCTTTAAAATCCAGAAGTACACTGGGCATCTCTAAAACAATTTAGATTACTCTGAGGTCATAATGTAATTACTAGCAAGGAGATTCTCAGGAGGTGAGTAATTCTGTGCAGAGCTTCTGCAGGAGGGAACTGCCACTGGAGTTCAAAGGGAGCAGACAGCTGCCGGCACACGGTCCTCTTTGGGTACCCGACACGGGACTGGGGGAGAGGAGCAAACAGCTGAAGGGGGGAGAGAGGCTGTGAAGCTGGAAACCCAACAGACTAGAAACTTTCTCTGTTGCGACAGATCTGCTGTAGGACATTTCTGATTTCTGTCCCCAGCCACCCATTGCTGCCCCCATCGCTGCCAGAGGTTTCCAGCCCTTCTCTGTGCTGTTTCAGCTGAATCACTGCAGCCTGACCCAGCACTGTTGGGAGCTTGGGCATTTGGGGAGGGGGGAAGAAGAAGGAGGGGGGGGCTTGTTTTTAACAATCATGCTTGTTTTAATATCAGCTGTACCTATGGGGCAAGATTAGGAACCGCAGTACCGAGGAGCACACAGGCAGATTCAGGCCCCAGGGTATTGCACATGCTCTATGACCTGAGCCTAAACCCATCCATAACGCAGTGGCTGCGAGGATTATTTCAGTCCATAAGCAAGACTGGGGTTAGCATTTTTGAAAACACTCTTAGCAGAAAACAGCCCTCCCCGCCTCCTTAGCTTTCCTGTATTGTTCTTTACTTTGTCTCACACGTAAATATAATAAATCATAATCCAAGGCCCTGAAAAACAGCATTTAAAAAGTACAGTCATTTCTTGTGCCATGGAGGCAGTGTAAGAGGGCTGTGCTCCCTACGGAGCCTTCCAGCACCTACGTGCTGATTCCCGTGGGCCATATGAGGGAGTTTCAGAGCTTCGTTCCCCAGCTTCAGACAGGCACAATCAATAACCTCATCTCCACGTAATACCTGCTCCACCCTGCTCTCTGATAGAGCAGCACAAAAGCTTCCAAGAAAAGGAACTGAAGTGTTCCCTCTGCAATTGAAGGGTCCTTGGGCAGGAAGGCTGCCCCGGGGTTTTATTTTAGAGCACATTTCAGCTCGGGGTTGTCGTTGGGTGAGAATGAACCTGTCATGAGCTGTCTCCCCATGCCCCATGGAAATCAGCGTGCCAGCTCACTGTACTTTACATGTTTAACCACAGCAAAGCATTATGTTCTACAAACAGTGGGGTCTCCATTTTGATCCAGGGCTTTTTTTGCCTTTTTTTTTTTAGCTATATTTTCAGAAAACATACCACGTATCTGCAAAGGTATGTGTAGGCATTCCCACTGTTGAAAAAGGGCTTTGAGGTATTCTTCTTTGCTCTCTTTTGAAGTCTGCACAAGGTACCCAGGGTTTGTGCTACCTTCATGCGTGAAGAGAAAAAATTATCTTCAATGGCGGAACTCCAAACTCAGAGGCATCAATATCTGGTCAAGAAGAGCTAGGCAAGCAGAAATTCACGTACTTTGCCTAAGGGTATCATGTCAAGGAGGACAATCCATCCTTTAAACACCACCAGAGTGGTGGCAGCTCCTTGTTGCTTAGCACTGCTTGTTTTACAGCAGCATCTAGGACTCCAAATCACAGAGGAGATCCCCATGGGGCTTTGGGGATGCAGGGTAAAAATTCTCATCCTTGAGGGCCTCCCAGCCTCTGTGCAACAGCAGCAGCTGTAGGCAGGCTGCTGACGCGGCAGGTGAGTGGAGGCAGCGTGGTGTGGTAGGAGATGGTCTCGGTGGCATTGCTCATTGTGAGCACTAGTTGGGCTTTATGCCTCATAGCTCGGAGCAGGTTAAGTGGAAAAGGAATGTTTCCAGAAGTCAGAGTTCCCTCCAGGGTAAGGGACAACATGTCAAAAACCAAAATGATGCACGAACATGAGCTGTATAAATGGTGGATGTGCCATGGAAAGATCAGAGGTGAATTTTATATCTCAGGGCCATGAATTCATGCAAAAAGGCTAAAAAGGACCTCAAGACCAAAGCCATAGGTGTCACCCAGACATTGCTTCACGGGTGTTTTAGGCTTCACTCTTCCTAAACCATGCTAGTAGTGAATGAGAGAGGGTGAAAGTGAAAGAAAAAGCCAATACGTAACATGACAAATAGATCATCCATGGAGGGTGGAGAGAGAGGGGTGGGAAGGGCAAATTGGTGTGACAGGAAAATTACCTTTGCAGCAGGACTCTAAATGGACATGGGAGGCCAAGCTGGCAGCTGCTGGTACTGAAGCGAAAAGATTTTGCAGTAGTTACTACATAAGGGTCTGGATGAGAGTACGATCTGTGCCCGTTTGTGAGGGACAAGAAAGGAAGTAGCTTGAAGATGTTCTGCAGAAGAAATCTTTACAATGCAGCAATAAGGTTGGACTAGATGAAACTATAGACAGGCCCAGCTCAAAACCAGGCCTATGAAATGGGAAGGACTTTGAAAAAGAGTAGGAAGGAAAGCACCTGTGTGAGGGTAAGCAGGAGCAATTACTTTGACACAAGCAAGACAGCGATAACTGAGTCATGGAGAACAGACACAGATCCGACGTAGAGCCAGTTGCTGTAATAATGCTTGTAGGAGGTAGATACAGACTGAAATAAAGGCAATCTGAAACAGAATATTAAGGAATCACCACCAAAAATAAAATTAAAAAAAAAGGGGGGGGTGGGGGCGGGGGGGCGGAGAAAAAGAGAGAGAGAAGATACAGAAGAAGACATGAAAAGACATGCATATTACTTTATAGGGAGATCACAGTTCACAAAGAATCCTCACAACCCTGAAAACCACTGAATAAAAATTTTATTGGACACATCAAGTTATTAAGTTCTGACTATTTTCGCATGTGAAAAATTCTTATTTCCTCCATAAGGTGTTAGCTCTTACACAAATGAAAGCCTGCTGACCAAAATCTTTTTTTCCTCATGAAACAGAATTTCCCAGAGAACAAAACGTCATTTTCTGACTGGATCTTAATAATGTCTTCAGGATATTTCCCATGTTTACGTAGATGATTCTACAGTAACAATGACAAAACGCAACATATGACTCCTGGTCGTTCCTGTGTTATAAATAATAAGTGCAGGTGATACACGCTTAATTTCACACTATTGTAACAGTTTAGGGCTTTTGGACAAAAAAACCCGAACAACAAACCAACAAAAAACAGTAATAAAAGGCATTAGCTATCCCTTCAGATATAAACAACCTTAGTTCACAAATTCCCTCAGCACCCAGTGAAAATGTCACAAGGTCAAGCTTCAGATGAAACCAGTCTATGGGTCGTACATGGAGATTGCACTGCAACCCAAGCTTAGGCAGAGACGTAATGACCAGCGTGAAATAGTGAGTCGTAATGAAAAATGTATGGCTGTCAGAGAGGAAAATATCCAGGTATCTGAAGACAAAAATGTTTTAGATGTAAGCAGTAAATAAAGTGGCTTTATCCAGCGTTCAAAGTGCCCGGCTAATGAAATTAAAGGATTGCTCGCTAACCTCTCAGACTCCATTCAAAAATTAAGAGTTCGGCAGGATTAAGTCAATCAGTCACACACACACTTCCTTAGCCCTGATTCATTTAGTTCCTTACGACAAGGTCATACGTAAGATGGCTAGATTGCTTGGACTCAGTCAACAATAATTACTTTACTCTTGGCTACCATCCTTTCAGATTTATCCCTAATTTGGCATGTTCTCTTCATCAAGTCCTTTATGGCCGTCTGTTCCAAGGATGGATATAATGCAGAAGTAACAGTTAAGGTGTTAAGGTGCTAAATATCTGTAAAAAAGAGAAAGGCCCGGGAATGTGTGCGTTAACTGGTGTGACATCAGGTTCAAATCAGCCTGGAAAAGATTTGCAGGTGACAGAAAATCAGTAAGGTACACAGCCAGGGCTACGGCTCCTTCATGGCAGAGTTCACATACCGCAACGAGTCGGGAACAAAGTGTTGCTGCTTTTTTTCTTTCTTCCAGTGCCCACTTCACAACAACATGGATAAGCCTCAGTCAAAACAATCTGTCAATTATTCTTTATCTTTTCCCTCTCTCGTTGCTCAGTCTTCTGGCTGGAAAAGGAAACAACTCTGGGTTCACGCGCTGTATGCTTTTTTGAAAATATTTTGTATTTTATGACATTTAAAGGTATTTTATGACTCATGACGTTGAATATACAAACTGATTTTTCAGCTACAACTCTCCTTCCCACAGTTTTTTGAATAAGCTGACTTACCTATCTCTCAGATGCACTTAGCAAAAACATTACGCTTTCCTGAGAGATCCTCAGCAAGACAGCAAATTCAGAACGAAACCAATGTAAGCCAGTCATTCATTCTCATTCTTGAAGTTTATGCTCAACTAAGCAGCTAACAGTGTTAAATTTCTTCCAAATAGTTGGACATATTTAGCTGCTTCTTTTGTTTCAAAATAGCTCACTGAAAGACTCAAAGCTTTGCAGATTTACTTGTCAATAAACACAAATCTGCAAATGGTTCATGGAAGCATCCTGCAGCCAATGGGCGGCTCACAATCTGTTTATTGCTCTTATTGCCTGTTATCACTACAACTGCTTTCTCATAGAATGACTCCTAAAGAGATTCAAAAGGCCACCAAACATTTTAATTCAAATATCCATGCAAAGCCACATACCATGTTGGCGTCCCACTAAGCCCCTTCTGAACACAGATCCACTCACCAAATATTGATGGAGACAGGAGAGTTGTTTTTGAAGCATTTGCCTAAGGCCAAAAAATGCAAAAGTGACTAATTATTTTGTGCGCCGCAATTTCAGTGCTTCCCACTTAGACATCTGCAAGGGATCTCTGTACAGAGTGAAGGAAATCCACAATAACTCTGGATCAAGCCTTTTGAGAAGGTCTCCAGGTAGACAGCCAAGAATTAAGGTGTTCAACATCCTGAGGCATTTTTGAAAATTCTAGTTCTCTGTGGGGGTTTTTTCCTAACAAAACATGAGTACTTTTCCCTCAGACCTGTCTCTTGGCTTATATGATTTTCATAACGTAAGATTTTGGGGTATCATCTTTCAGTTGTAATTAAATTCAGATAACTTGTATCTGTTTGTTGTTTTTTTTTCCCTTGGGGAGAGAAAATTTACAGGAAAAAGAAAAAGAGGAAGAGAAAGGGGACTGTGCGTATTAAATGACAGGGCGAACTCTCAAATTGCCATAGATATAACATTTACATTTTTCAAGGTCATGTGTCAAATACAAATGAAATAATGAACCTTTGTTACTCTGTGGTATCCCATGCCAGGCAACTCATGCGTCAGCATCAATACAATGGCTTTGATGAACTGCATTCCTGTGCCCTGCTGCTCTAACCTGGAAGTTAAAAAGGCAGCAATTAAGTTTTCTAAAAAGGAGCAAGAAAACCAGAAAAAAAATGGGGCTAGGAGCTGCCAGTATTCTTAATTACAGAATTGTTATTTGATACAAAAGCAAAAGATCTAAACAAAATGTGCAGAAGGAAGGTAAATGGCACGGAACAGGGATGTTAATGAAAAGGTTGAATAGGCTGCAGCTATGAGATTCACATCTGACCCATGAGACGCTTCAAGAAAACAACAAGGTGAGAGTCGGGGGGGAAGATAGAGGTGAAGGAACTGTTATTTACACTCCTATGATGGAGTGCACAGCAGAAACACGCATCAAAGCTATTCTTTCAGAAGACATAGGACTGCATGAAAACACTCTCCCCAACCTGGATGATTTATTTTATTCTAAACTATGTCACTGCAGTGAAATCACACAGCGCCTTCCAGAAAGGCAACTTATAGTTAACTATATACTGCTAAGGAGGCTGTATATTACAATCCAATTTAGGATATGTTATATTGTATCATTAGAGAACAATTTTCGCTTGGTACAGCACAAAATGTCTTAATGGGCTTAAAACACATGCCTCTTTTCCTTTTCTCTTCTCCTCTCTCAGCACGGCATAAAATGAAGCTACGGGTAATATATCTGTTCCATGTGCCTTCCTGGGAAGTGTATGTTACTAAAAAACATACTAGGCGACTCCAGAGTTGTATACGTTACAGTGATATTTTGAAACCAGTCATTTCAGGAAATGATTAAAATTTTCATCCATTTCACAAAATGGCTGTTTCATTCAGTCATTCCATGAAACAAGAGAAAATTTTACGCCTTAAATGAAGTCAGTGAAACTAATAGGGAGGCACCATGTAAAATGCCTGATACCTTGTTACTTGAATTAACTTAAAAAGATAACGCATGAGATTTATTTTTATAATTTCTTTACTTATAAAGCCATAGGTCCTCTACATTTATTTCTGAAATCATCTAGTCACATCCACCACCTGCCAGAGCCGAATTTATCTTCTGCGACATGAGCATTATATCTGTTTGGCTTTTCAGTGTTTTCACCCATCTGAAGACCGTGCTTTAGCAGGAGCTCTGCCTGCAAACCCCGCGCTGCCCAGGCTCCTTCCTGCTGCCCAGGGCAGAGGGCAGCACGTGGGGCAGGATTTTGCAGGGGGTGGTTGGGACAGTGCCCTGGAAGTGAAGGACCAGTTAGGGCAGGGGTATCAGCGGGTGGAGAATTTGGTGGGTCTGGATGAATCCTTTCTGGAGCTTGAGATATAGGAAGAGGTCTAACCTTTAGTTTAGCAGTAGTTCCAGTTTTAATGCCTACCACTGTGTCAGACATGGGAGACAGTGTGTCTTCTGGATATGTCGATGCAGCAGAGTCATTAGAAAGAGCACTGAATGCTGAAAGCAGATTGTGCTGTCTGAGGAGGTGGTTGATGATCTCTGACGGTAGAGAAGTTGAGTTAAGCCCACATTTGGGATTGGTACCGAACCAAGATGCATACAGTGAGCAGTTTATTCCAGATTGACAGGTGGTGCTTTTGAGAACTGGACAAAGTGAATCCCCACAGTCCAGTCCCATGAATTATTGTCTGCCATCCATGCTAAAAGCATTTGCTTAATATCCCCTTTGGGAGAGCCCTGGCTTTGTGGATATCTTGCTTTTCCATGCACCAAGCTAAGCAGAGGCCACAGAGCTTCAGTTCTTGGATGACTTCAGCAGGAATTTCAGTTCCTTTGTCACTTTGCAACACCAGACGGGTACTAAGTAAGAGAAAAATATCAAAAAGCTGAAAGGCTGCTTCTGGTGCTCCCTCTGAGGTAAGGGCTCAGAGAACACAAAATTTGGTGAGGTGGTCTTGGTACACCATTATCCCCTTGACATTGCCTTGAGACCAAGCTTGCATGTCAATAAGGTCAGCTTGCCCTCGTGATGAGTATTTATTGCTTTATGGTCAGTTTTACACCAAGACCGTCAGTCAGGGATCTCTTTCTCTTCTCCTGGCACGCAAACTAGAAAGATTTGAAGAGTTCAACAGCCTATCTTGTGATGTTTGCATGTTTAGACTATAAATGCTTTATAACATGAATGTATGGCAAAGTGTCCTTTTCTGATAATATCATACCTGTCTTCAACACTCACACGGTATATGGGAGATGCTTCTTTAGTCCAGTGTTTCTTGATTAGTTTCTCACTGTCATCACACCATAGAATTTCACACCTGTGAGCAGTGGAAGAAATATAAAAGAACTAATTGGCAATTCCATAACCAAAGAAGAGACAAATGATGAGGAGAGAAGAAAGAAAAAAAACCCCAAAACCCAAAACCGAAATTAAAAGAGATTGTTCTTTAAAACTTACTCTGCAAGCAGGTAGTATTCAAGTCTTGACTTTGATTTGGGATCTTGGCTTGCCTTTTTGATCTCCGCAATAGTTGCACAGTATTCTTCCCTTTGGTATCATGCACTTTGGGCACTTCTCGTACTTTTTGTAAAGTTCTTCTCTGAAGCTACTTTCAAAATCCAGAGCCATCCCCAGCAGTCACTGCAGAACAAGCAGAGGATCCTTATCCAATAACCCCCCCTTTCACAATATGCCTATTACCAAGCGAAACAAACAGTCAAATAGTCTAGCAGAATATCCAGCACGTCAGTCATTTCGTAGAACGCGTGAAACTTTCAGTCATTTTACCAAATGAGTGAGTGAAGGAGTCATTTTGCAAAATGACTGAAAATTTCAGTCATTTCAGGAAATGACTGGTTTCATGATACAACTAACATATCACCCGTTGAAGGAAAGGCTCAGGCTGAAAGTGCGAAGCAGATCGTGTTCTTCAAACCCCCTCTTGTGGCTGTGGGGAATAGCGCCATAAAACACCGCATTTTACTGTAATCTTTTGTTTAAAGACTGCAGTGATTGTTCAGGAAGGAAGGCGATGTGGAAGTCCTTGTTTTGCAGTAGAGTACATCGTGATGGTTCGTATTCTTCCTTGAAGATCTCTAGCAAATGAGTTAATATTTTTTCTTAAGTTCTTTAGAAATAGTACTTGGGGTTTGAGCTGGATGCTGCTGCAGAGATCCAGGACAAAGCAGTTGCCATAAAGGTTCTGCGGGGATGGATCCACTGGCTATTTTATGTCAGCTGTGGCTCTTTAATATAACTGTGTATGTCTTGTACCTAAGTGCAACCTTCACTTTGTTTTCTGAAAACCATTTTAAAGTTTCACAGCCTTTAGGTAGAGCTGAAACAAAATGAATGAGTTCAGAGAATACTTCCTCACCAGATAGCTAGCAATAAAGAAGCTTTCACAAATGCTGATGAGCCGCTATTCAAATCCAAGTAATTTTGGACAAAAGCTGTCTATAAGTCAAAACTCCTTGTTTTCCTAAGTAGAAACCAAATAATTGATCCTCTGGTAAAGTTTGAATGTGACTGAAACAACGAGCAGACATTGCAACATATGTCCCATTGTAAGGGGAGACCAGGATAAGGAGAGAGGTGATTGTGGCTGACTGAAAATCGTTGTTAAATTCCAAAGTGCTTTAAAAATAGTAATGCAAATTACGGCAAAAATTTTGATCAATGCCATTTATGTCTGGTGCTGCCTTCTTGTGGAAGGAAATCAGTACCTTAGCTTTGGCAAATTGGATGTTGAGAACCTGCTTGCAGAAGTGGTACCAGACCTAGAGTCCCATTCGAAACAATAATGCCAGAAGGAAAGTTAAATCCATC
Organism: Rynchops niger; assembly: GCA_013400035.1. Lineage (NCBI taxonomy): Eukaryota > Metazoa > Chordata > Aves > Charadriiformes > Laridae > Rynchops > Rynchops niger. The sequence continues at coordinate 235,109 of VXBH01004458.1, read as the reverse complement.
AGATGATTGGCTCATTACTTGGTTCGGAGACTACTCGGAACAAGATCATCATAGGCATCCTCTGTAGGACTTAAGCACAAAACGCTTTGGACATCATCCAGGTCTGTGATACCTCATTTTGCTGGCATTCCTTTCTTCCCAAATCCCACATACTTACTTCATCTTTCTTCCACTGTTGTTTCAGGGAATTCTTTTAAATACATTTTTAAACTAATTTAAGTGAACTGTTTTCCTGCATTGTAACTACAACTACTAGTTTCTGGTCTATTATATTATTATTATTATTACTACTACTACTACTTTATTTACAGTGATATTGAGAGTCAGTGGACATACAGCTTCTAAAACAATAGCTTGAGGGAACTTGGTAGAAGTTCATTTTATTGTACATTGTATTCTGGCACACTGAAAGACTACACAGATCAACCACAAAAGTACTTCATACCAAAATTTATAGAACTCTGTCTGACCTAATACCAAAGAAAATGATGGAACTGCGTAATTTAATAAAGACTTACACTAGTCTGAAGCACCCTAAGTAGAGAATAATTTAAAAATATAATCTGGAAAAATATTGCTTTGTCAACAGAAAAGAAAGCAAACAATTGGTTGTGCTTTCCTTGATTATCTTTTTACCCAGTATAAGGTGTCCAAAATGCTGACCATTATTAAGTTCAATATACTTCATTTAATGCATAAGGGAAATAGCTCACTGAGTTTGTGCTATCTGGGTTTGTAGAAACTAAACTGAAATACATTTTCACATGAAACATTAGAGGGACTTTTCAGGGAAACGTTGAAATATTTCATTTTGGAAATGCAACAGTAAAATCAGCTAGAAAACATTATTTTTCCCCAACCAAAACTGTCATACACGACAAAAATCCCAGCATGAATATTGGCCATGTATTTTTTGACAATAGCTACTTCAGCAGTGTGGTTTTACATGTATCTCTGTATATTTAGGGAGCTCAAGGTTTGGTTCCTGGCTCTGTCACAGTTTTCCTGAGTGCTTTAGGTTAAGGTGAGGACTTGTAACAGTGACTCTGAACCTACTTGAGTGTGCCTAAGTTTGAAAGCAGTGAAATTCCACTGTGCTCCATTTCAGGACATCCTGATGTGCCTCAGCTCCCTAAAAATATCTTCCTGGCAGGGAAAATTTATTAGTTCTTGTGAAGCACCCTCATGCTGTGACAGCAGGGAACAGACACGAGGACAACAAGGGCAAATCAGGACTGGCCCAAAGCTCCTCAGCAGGGCAGGAGAAATTGAATTTTTCTTTCTTCATAGGTACCTACTCACAGGTAGTAGTGACACAACTTCTCCGTGTAGCATCCTTCCTAAATGACCTAGGGCACATGCTGGGTCAGGGAAGGAGTGGGCAGCCTTCCTGGGAGACAGTGGCAGGCAGAGGGGTGACCTGCCACCTCCCCAGATACTTGGAGGATAGGAGCCCCCACCCTGGCCTGATCCCTGCAGCCACCTGCAGTCCCTGCTTTCCTCTATAGCTACAAGAGGTTTTGGCCTCACGACGAATTGTGTGGGTCCTTGAAAAGTTGACATATCCTTTGCCTTGCCTTGAGTGGTGGCATATGTTTCAGGGCTTTACAATGACTGAGCACAAACTCTCACGGAACCTGCTATGAGCCCGAATAAAACATCACATAACATTAAGCTTTTCCATCCCAACAGTTTTAATTAAGTCAGCCAGTTCATACTACGCATTTATCAACATTAAAACCAGCATTATTTGCTGAAGTGAATGTAGACATGCAGAGGAGGTAGGTATTAGTAATTATTCTTAAAGCGTACTATACATATACAGCTACTCTATTGATTTCCAATATTTAATATTCCACAGTGACCAGTACAGAGCTAGCTACACTAATGAAAATACAAGTATATTATTCTCAGTCCCTTAGCCAACATTTGAAACATTTATTTTTATTTACCTAATACTGAATGAAAGCTCTATCCCTAATAAATTTGTCAGAGTGAGAAGTTACTTTCAAAGACCACAATGTTTTGCAGACATATGATGCAAAAAGTAATCTCCTTTTAAACATCACTTGTCTACTTTATCCAAGTGTTACATTTAAAATAGGTTTTAAGTATTTTGCAACCATATTCTATATTTAGGGTTTTGCACCATCAGCTTGCAGACTGGTCAGTCTCATTGTGCAGTTGTGCCACGCTGAGACAACGCTGTTGTGATCGCCATTCCGCAACAGAATTGTGAAAGATTGGCATTTCTTTCCCTTTTTCTTTTGCTCACTCCATGAATATGTTTCTGCTAAGTTAAATTCATTTTCTTTCTCAAAGGTGCGTAACCATTGGACTTCTAGACCACTTGACCTTTCAGCTTTGTGTGTTTCTGGAACTAGTTTGCTAGGGAAGGGAGTGTTGTGTATTGCTTCTAGCTATACATTCCCCAGATCTCCCCTGTGCTCTTGTTTTCGAGGTTTGTTATTACGGGATCAGGCTTCAGGAAGGTAGATTTTTAAAGAGAGCTTAATTTGGGTTGGTCTCACAGACACCGACTTTACCTGGGAATTTTGACGTTGACTTCCAATGTGAGCAGCTTCTGGTCAAGGTGGAGTACCTTAGAGACTCCTCCTTCAACCTGGATGCTTTTCAAGTGGTATCTGCACCCAGAAGGAGCCAAGCTGTGGGTTCCAGACCTGTAACAACTGTTCACTTGATCAAAGACTCTAGCACTGGTAGTAATTAGATAATTGGCAAAAAAAGCTGCAATATGGAATAGACTGTAGGAAGTAGGAAAATGCAGTTTTGCTATGATTAAATACAAAGGTGAATGTGAAAAACCATTCTAAGGAAAATTGTCAATTCACTAGAAACTACAGTACCTGGTTTTCTTAACCTTTCCATTGCAACTGAAAACAGACAGCTGAGAGATTTTCATCAAAACAGATTCAGTGAGTTAAGATTTCCCAACTCCAGATCTTCTAAAAAGCACATCAAACTGGCATATTTGTCTATCACATCCACTTACCAGGTAAGAAGATCTTGGCATTTTTTCTATAGCAGCTTACAAAAGCATTCAGTCTAGTCATCATATCTATTTTTTCTCTTTTAAGTTTTGCTTCTTTCACTTCCACGGCTTTAAGTTGTGACACTTTCAGACCCGTACTTCCTCAGAAAATAATGCTTCAAGGTGTAAAGCTCTTCTTGAAGATCAGTTCTGTTCCAATCTCTGATGTTATTCCCAGTTGTACCACCCTTCTGTCCTGCCTGCTTCACCTTTCGTGGTAGAAAATACAGAGTCTTTGCAAAACATTAGGAACCTAATCACGATGAACCGGATTTATCTGCCCATCTGAAAAATACTGAAGAGATATTTGCTTGGCAAGAAAGAAACCTTTCTCAACAGAGAAGAGTTAAAGATGTCTTAGAGAGATCTATTTTAAAACATTAGCATGTTTAAAATTCCCATTAAAATTAATGAGAATGACTTTGTTCTTATCGTTGACAATTCAGGAATCCAATGCTTTTGAGTGTGAAAACACTTGAGTCTCAAGTAACAAGTGACCTCTGTTACAAAATGAAGACTGGAGAATTTACAGTCTTCTCAGTCTTCTTTCCTGGCAAAGATCAGGTGCTACCAGATGGGGATCAATTACAGCAATGTGAAAAAGCTGGTAATTTGGCTTCTTGGCTAAGTTTAAAATGGAAAAATCAGTTGTTTTGGATTATACAAAAAAAAAGAGTCAAGTTTTTCTTGGGAAATGGAAAACTATTGAAAGAGGTGAAAAACTCTTCAAAAATTCTTTTTCTTTTTTTTTTTTTTTTATTTCTCTGTACTCTTTTTGGTCAAACAAAGTCAAGAAGCTTATCACAAATTTACAAATAGTTTCATCTGACCTGCACTTACATTTGCAGGGAACAAATCACTCGAGCAACAGACATCCATCACCTCTGGGAACAATGCACACCTTTTTTTCCATGCGGCTTTCCTGAACACTAGTAAGCCATTAACCATATTTGCTGCTTCCTGCATTCTATTACCAAACACGGTGTGCTTGCCAGACCAGATTTTCCACATGACAGTATTCAACATACGTATATTTTTTGCAATTCTTATCCTGTTCCAACAATTAGCTTTGCTTTTATCTAAACAAGGAGTGGGGTCCATGATTAAGCACAAGAAACACTGTTTCTACATGCTAAATGCAAAAAGCTTGAAGGACTCAAGATCTTCGTTTATCTTAGACGGGAGGAGGCATTGTCTAGTCTGGGTATCCAGATTATAGCACTCAGACTGACTCTCAAGAGTGCTGATGTGCAGTTTCTTTCTCTATTTTTAATTTTAAAACAATACCCATATTGTATAATTGCTCTCTGCCTTTTTTCAGAGCTACCATTCCAAGAGCAGATGCACTCCAGCAATGAATGACAGATACTTTAAAAAACAATAGCAAAGGTACTCTAATTAATTAATGCACTGTTAGAAGCAGTTTTGGATGCAGAATCTATGGGGGAAGATTATGAATATTTTGTCTGAATGGTTCTTCTGTTTCCCAACAATTCTGTAAATATTTTAATAGTGTAGCAAAAATGATGCATCCCTGATGAAAAGTTAAGAGACAGGCAAAGGAAAAAAAAGTGATTTCAACCTTTGTACTATTTCCCCCCCAAAATAGGAGATGTAGCCTGGGGCCAGGCAACTTCAACCTTGTTAACTGAGCCATGAGCATCCTCCTAGGAATGACTAGAATTCATTGCAGGCTCACCAGAGCCCTGTAATGGATTCAGCATTAGGCTTCAAATGCAAGAGTTGAACTTGCGTGGGCCCGCAAAAGGCCTGGGTTGCAAAACAGACAAGAACAAAAGCTCCGTGTGCAAACTCCTTCCCCTAGTGCTGGAAACCGTTTTTTGCTTGTTTTTTTTTTTTTTTTTTTTTCTTTTTGCAAGAAAAAAAAACCCTTTGTCAGGATACACTGGCTTCCTAATTCTATTTAAATGTGAAAAATGATTTTGGGGGAGTGGAAGACATATGACAAGGTTGAAAATATAGCTGGGAAATAGTGGTAACGCATTACCATTCTTATATTTTGGTTTTGGGTTGTTGTTTGTCTTGTGGGTTCGTTTTTCATTCCCATTTCCTTTATTCCCCAATAAAGGTTTCCAGTTTGCACTCCCTGTTTTGCTGAAATCCAGGGAGGAGGACCTATGTGCATCTTTTTAGGATATCTGAGCTTTCTGGAAGGAAACAGAATATTCCCTATTAACCTACAATGCGTCAGTGGCAAAAAGCCTTATTGTAGCTCTCCTGTTTTTATTTTCAATCTGCTCTTGCTGGAAGGGATAATCTGTTTAGTCTCTGCTGGGTAGGATGGGACCTTGGGAGTTCCCATATTACTTCTTGTCCTGCAGGTTCCTGGTGTTCTCCTCCCTGACATTATGCCAGGTCCCACTGAGAGGGTCGCAGAACCCTCCCCTAAATCCCATTTTTCACCTGGCATGACACAGCACTAAATCATCCCATTTCTCTGTTCTCTGGGATCATTCAAGGACTGCACTCCTCTCAGTCTGGCACTATCTGCAGCATTTGCTTTTCCTTCTTCTCTTAAACAATTCTAAGAAACTACAGACAACCAGGGAGTTTTCTTTGGGAGGCAAGTTACATGAACGCTGTAAATATGGGACTCCTACATCCCTCCTCCTTTCTTTACCCCCCTCTTCCCCCATGTTTAAAAGCATGTGAAAGGCTGCCGGTCAGCTCTGTTTCAAGGTTATTTGGAAGGTCTTCGCTTTCCCTAGTGTCAGCAACCAGCCATGAATCACAGCGTTCAGTAAAGTAAGGGCTGCCTGTTGGCTAAAGCATTACAGAATACTCCTTTCAGACTCACCCAAAACACAAAGTCTAATACTAAATCCCAGTGATAAGCAATAGTTGAAATTAAACAACATGGATGTAAAAAACTGTTGGATCTGTACGAAGGCAAAAACACTGCACCTTGAGAGACACTGGAATAGTAATACCAGGGGAAATCATTGTGTAAACTGTCTGACCTCTTTTTTTTTTCCCCCCATTCCTCCCTTACTCTCTCTTTTCTCCATCCCCAAAGGAAGTTAAAGATGTTTTTATAATGTGTATGATAGAGACGGCTGATCTGCATAATGAAGCTGAAAACAGCCTGCTTGTGTTGAAGCTCCTCCTCTGCATGTTACATGCCAGCAGAGATTTGCTGCGAAACAGAAGGAGAGCTGCAATGCAGCATTTTCCTCTGGAACTTTGCAGCTGTATTACAGTTCCAAGCACACCACGAAAAGACTTTTGTTTACAGTATTTAAATTCAATTTGAATGGTAGCTGTTAAAAGCAGGCAGATGAATCACTGCACGTCCACTAACACTTTAGTGCTCACCCTCCCTAAGGCTATTATGCTTAACTGAATTACTTCATGTTCTCTTACAATTAATTTTCCTGTTGTTTTAGGGTACTGCCTGCCTCTAATAATTAGTGGTCCTTAATACTCAGCTATTAGCGGTCCTTAATACTCAGCTAGAAATAAGATGTCTGGGTGGAAAAGCAAAGTCATAAAGGAGCTCAAAATATTGAACAACAAAATCACTAAGCAGGGATTATAAAGGCAGTAACCTCAAGGAAAACTTCGTATTGAAATAATCTCTTATTTTCTGCAAGCACAGCAGTGCTATTTCCTAATAATACTCACAATTCTTCTGCTTCCCAAACTGTACAATGTCACTAGAAGGTCAGTCAGGATGGCAAGTATCTTTCCTCCAGAAGTCAAAGCTGCCAAACATTTGGTAACTCCCATCCCAGTGCAGTAAATGCCTTTTCTCCTTCAAGTCCATATTGCTTTAACATCACCGGAGCTCAGCAAGGCAGGATGTTATGAGGTTATTTCCAACATGCTGTCCTGCATCCCAAGCTCTAAAGCACTGCTCCAATTTACTCATGAATCTGAACTCCAAATAATCTGGAAAAAGTTAATGTCTTGGTCCAGGTTCTCGCCCCCTAGCCCCTCCGCAGAGGTGTTAGTTTAATGCACCAGCATCTCCATTTCAGGTTCAAAACACACTGCAGTTGCAAGTGAGAAGAATAACAGTGCCCTTAGATTAGTTCCCCATGGAAATAGTCACCAAACCAGTCAGCATAATTATCAGACTCCGGTGAAGAAAAATCCTGGATAAAAAATATATCAGTGACAATGATAAAACTCAGCTAATGAAAACCTCTGACAGAGCTCTGCGGGAAACTATTCCAGTACTCTATTGCTTTTGACATGATATGAAGATAATTCGTGTAGAAGAACTATATTTGCACAAGGTCAGTAATAAGAAATCTCAAATTGGATTTCTGCTCTGTTTTTAAAAAACAACTTCCTACATGCTGGATTTAACCACTGATTTCAATGAAGGTAGGATTTAACTCTCATTGACTGCGATGCAGCCATTTCTCCCTAAGCCTGGAAGATATTTAACTTCCCACACGTGTGCACGTACACAGAACAAAAGAGCAGAAACTACGTATCCATGCGTTCCCTATAACATCCTACATCAATTGCACCTTGCAGAATGGCAGCTGCAAGCGTGCTTTACACCAAGCTTTCTCGGTATGTTTGAAGCTATGGGGCACACCATTAAAGCAATTGAAAACTACTATGACTATTACAAATGATAGAAGTATCTCTCCCCTTCATCCTTCTCCTGCCGTTTGCCTAGAGAAGGCAGTTTTATGATGGGTCCTTATTTGAATGGTCGTCCTCTGATTTTCTGCATCTTCTGTTGCGATTGACTGAAGACCGATCAGTTGTTGATACGTACGCACTGTGAAGGTTAACCTCCACCACATCAGGAATGGGGCTAGATTTCTCTATTAGCTGTGTACATACAGCCCAAAATAGCAGCCCCCTTTCCCTTGAAGTACCTATACATCACTGTATTGCAAATATTAAACAGCAGTGAGTTATTTATTGACCAGTACAAGTCCTCTCACTCCCAAACATGACAAACCCTATTGCTTTGCCTGAACTGACCTCTGATGGAACAAAATTAATCACTCTCTTTCCGCAAAGACTGTACAGATGTCCAGAATATGGGATCTTCCTAGATATTTTATTCTTTTGCTGAGTAGAATGCTGAACTGCGTAATCCCTAAATTGCTGACTGCTGAGCAGGTTTAGCAGGGGAAGGATCACTCTTTATGTTCCCATACGCTTCCCTAAGCATCTGCTCTCACCCACTGCTAGAGACAGAGTTTCAGGCTAGAAAGACCCATAGCCCAACCTCCGTCTTGTGATTATAATCACAGTTCAAATTCACGGTACAGTTGTCATACCAGAACTTGCAGATAATTTAAGCTGGTCCATGCTGGAAAGAGAAGGTATTGCTAGCTCCCCTCTCCCTGACAGACCCTTTCAGCCTCTGGCCCCGCACTCCCACCACCAGCATCAGGGTAGCACCTGCCGGGGGGGGGCACAGGTGAACCCCACTCCCTGCAGCAGGTCCGCCCCGGTAAGCACAGCTCACTCCTTTGTAAAGCACAACCCCCTGTTTTCTGCAGCAGCAGCAGCAGCAGGGACACGGACCCTAGACCTTCTCGCTGTGCCGTGGAGATGATGTTGTTCTTTCCCTGCAGTAACAGAGCTCACATGCGCCCCAGAAACTTCCTTCAGACCCACAAACCGCATCGCAGTTAGGGTCAGGGGAGACATCAACTTTCAGTCATATGGAAAAATACTCTGGACTTGGGGGTAGCTACTTGGACGGAGCTGAATTAATAGAGCCACTGCTCAAATGCTGAGTGACTTTGATTCTCACAAGACTGTTCGTTAATTGAAACTATTCAACAAATGTTTTCTGCAACCGTAATTCAGCCAATTGATTGTTTATAATCTTTGCCTGTGACTGCTGCTTTCAGTACAGAGAGAAATCTTTTTTCCTGTGCTCATTTGCATCTGAGTGTCAGCTTTGAAAACAAGGGTGTATTGGTTATTAGAACATTTACAGAAAAACGTTAGATGGACAAATCCATACTTCTCAATTAGCTGAAAAACATATCCTTGAAATCACCTGTGACCACAGATTTTTACCCAAACAACTATTTAAACCTAGTCTTGAACCTTGGCACCTACAGAGATATTCAGGGTGAAGCAGCTGGGAAACATTACCACCTTGAGATACCCATAATGCCAGTGACACATTATCATTAGTGGAAAATGAAAATTCATGTGCAAAAAAAATCCTTACATTTCACTGCTTTGGAACCATTTAATATGCTCTGCTTTGCCAGCAGCATAGCTGCCTGGATACAAGACTCAACACATGCATTAGTGAACTCTGACCTTGCTGGGTACTACGGTCACAAGCTGCAGTGTTGGGCTTTTATTACAGAGGACTTCCATAGTCATCTCCACTGATAGAGAAGGACCCCAGTGGCAACAAACCATTAGAGAAACTTTCTTCTCTGTGTCGCCAACCTTGAACCTGCAAAGTACGTAGGCTACTGAAGAATGCCAGAAAAGCAAGGTCATGTGCAACCAAAGTGCCAGACAGCTTAATTAGAATGGTCACAAGACAAAAAAAATCACAAATCCAAAATTATCCCATGCTCAAATGCTTGTCCATCTTTATTCGTTTATGTTGTTGCAATTAAACTGCAGATTACTATTTAATGTCCTTAAATGGGACAGTACTTCACAGAAAATGGATGTCCTCCCGGATCCCTGAACTCCTCTCTGAGATGTAAGTCAGTGTTAATAAAACAGTATTAAATTACCCCGCAGTAGTAATTACTCAGCCTCAGACCTAAGCTGTAAATGGCAATAAGGGAAGATTTCCCCCTCATCTCCCCCTAGATATTAGTCCCTACTTTTAATATCTGCATTACTGATGGGATTCAGGTTTTGGCTGGCTTGTCACTACTCCTCATTTGGTTGACTAGAGTTTGATCAAGGATAGGAAGGATGGGGAATGCAAAAGGAGAACAGCATGTCCTGATCAAACAAAAGGCAAATTCAAAAGGTCTTTATTTACAGAAAGTTCTGCCAATGAAAATACATAAAAGCAAAATTTAATCAAGTTGAATTTCATACACAGGTACCAAGTCCAGCTGTATAATTTAAGGAAGTGGCTTTCTCTGATTAAGTGGTCAACTACCTGGAAAAAGACTGACATTGTCAGTAGAACTCTTTGACATGAGATGAGAGAAAGATGCCCATCTTCCTGAAATGTAAGTAAATAAAAATAACTAAACTCAGACAAATACTGCATAATGGAAAGACAACATCAATGGAACTGGATGCTTTGACAGGACAATGATACTCTTCTGACAACCCCAGTTTATTTGTTTTCCTGTGAATTTTTAATGTTCAGTTAAACCAAAGAAGGTACCGCTGTAAAAGCCTTGTGACTGCCTTAAAATTGTATGTTTCATTCATCTGTGTTAGGGCACAGATGTGCCAAACCTTTAATTCTTCACTGAGAAGGAATGAAGATATACCTGGTGCAGTGCTGCTCCATCACTTTGCTGGGAACAGACAGTTCTACAATGCAGCGCAGGCCAAATAATAATAATAAAAATTCACGCTTCTAATCCTTCAACAGTCACACATTTCAGGATGTAAAAATAACACACTTGAGATACATTAAACGCTCATTAAAATTAATGAGAATGATGTGATTCTAACAAAAAAGTCCAGCATTGTCTCGTGAAGGAACTGTTTAGTCTCACAAGTGAACTGAGAGTGTTAAGAAGTCTGGTGGTACCAGATAAAATACATGAGAAAGCTGTATAGAAATATTCACGTGGCCACCTGGAAAAAGAAAATCACATTTCTGTCAGCTCTATTTTATCACAGATTTTGTTACTGTTTCCACATATAGTGAGAGCAGTTTTCACAAACCCAGGGCTTTGTTATTTTTTTTTTCTCCTTTTCTCTTTCATGTAGCACAACCTCTCCTCTGTGTTTCATGGCCTAATTTTACCTCTTTGCCCTTGAAAATCTGTATTCATTACCAGGCAAAATAATGACAAGAGTAACAAAAGTAGCCCACTACAGTTCTTATGTTTGGATGTAGATATTGGTAACTTTCACACTGCTCTAATTCTGAATAATGTTTAAAGCCCCCAGATCTAAGACCTGGTAAAGAATAACACAAGTAAATGAATTTTTCAAGGGACATATTTAAGATCAGAAATAGGGGTCCCAGGAGTGTGGGCAGCATCTAAAAGGCATAAAAGAAAGTTGTCTCAATATTTAAAATGTTGACTATAATCAGAGACCTTTAGAATTCCCCTGCAGAAGTCATTTTAACATGTGGCTTTAGCAAAAGTGAACACATTGTAAGCACACTGGAGCTTCCCCGAGTCGTTCAGAGACCCAGTTCCTTGATTATGGCCCTTCTGCAATTTAGAAAACTACTGCACTAAAACAGCAGGGAAGACAGTGGATTTTGGGGGTAAAGAGGAGGAGATGGAGTCGGTCCCTCTTGGCAGCAGTGAGCTGCTGTGGGTACACCAGGTCACCCCTCTGCTGCCTCCCCCACCATTGGTCTGGCCTCTCCAGCCTGGGCATTCACAGAGGCAAGAACTCTCTCCTGCAATTAGTTTATAGATTGATTAGTTCAAATGGTGCCATCTCAGATGAGGCCTCAAGGTACTAAGCAATATAAACTGGACAAAGACTAATTCCATTCAAGTTAATCAGTGCTTAACAGGATGACTCTTTGCCACACAGAGCTGTCTTCTAATAAATATAAGCCATGCCAGTATGAGAGAGTGTCTGGCTGTTTACTGTAGTTCCTTAATGGCAATAAAGCAATATTAAAACAGAGTCAAGTCCTGTTGATTTGTGATGCACTGAGAACGTTAACAGTGTCTATAAAAGATGTAAAAGAACAATAATTAATTTGGGGAGGAAAAAAAAAAAAAAAACAAACCCAACCTAGAAATGTAAAAGAAATACATTTTCTGTAGGAAGGATTGAAATGTTTTAAGCATTGCAGTGGCATAACCTGTATGCTTTACCTAAGGCAGGTCTGCAGTAATTGCAAAACCTCAGGCCAGACTGCAGCCAGATTAATTCTCTCTCTCCTTTGAGTGGCTAAAGTGTCACTAGAGATTTACGTCCTAAGGTGAAGCCTTGGGACAGTCCCACCATGTAGCCGGTGTCAAGTTACCTGATAGCCCAGCAAGAAAGAACTGTCAATAATTGGATCCCCAAAAGAGAGGCAGAACATTGAATTGATCAAGCACAAAAGAGCTTCAGCCACAACCATTCAAAACATCAGAAAGCCCGAGGAAAATGAAAAAAAAAAAAACCAAAACCACAACAGCAGCAAGTAAGGTTTGTTCAAAGCCAAATGGAAAATTACTAGATTCAGCAGTTGTCTTACTATGATATTAGATTTTATATTAAATTTCAAAAGCTGTATTATCATTCATGTCCTGATAACAGCGTAATGAAAAAAAAAAATAGGAAAAAATCCAAATGTAAATAAAATAATACTTTATTATTAAATTCCATATGGGAAGAAAGAATGATATACGGTGCTTATTTTCAGTCTTCCTGACATTTCAGTTCCCACTCTCTAGTATTCAGTTATCTTAACCAGAGGCAAAAAGTTAGCTTCTTTAAAACACTAAAGTAAAATACAATAGCCAACTTCTGTGTAAGAAAACAGGTCACAGAATGCAATCCCAGCCCACTAAATCTGCTTAATGCAGACACATTCCTTTTCCACTTTGAATCAATACCAAGATTTTCAGGAGATATGCAATGTTCTGCTCCTAAATAAATGTCCTTGTGTCAGTAATGCTGAGCTCCTATTGTTTCAAGAAAGTCGTGAATGATATAAAGGATATGACTTTGCAGGACCAGGGCCAAACTGCCTATATGGATATAGAACATGAAATCACATTACAAACATAATGAAGACAGATGCATACAACTAAAAACCCTGAAAGAAAAGAAGAAAAATCAATTATTTTCTCTAATCCCTGCAGTTTTAGTATAGAAATTCCTATCTTCCCAGAAGAATGCAAATGACAGTGCTTTTTTACCTTGACAGCTATCCTTAAAATACTTTTATTGTTTCAGATTCTAAGGATGGAGGAGAGAAATGATTGTGTTACACTTCATTTTGATTTTTTTTTAATATTTCTTACTTGATAACTCATTTTTAAATGAGGAGTTTGTGACAATGGGAGTGAAATCAAAATCATCATGGGGACATCATTTTTCCTTTTTCAGAATTACATAGGGGTTTAAAACTAATGCTCTAAAATACGTGCTATTACCACACAGTAACAAAAAAGCTCATTTTCTTTCAAGGAGACTATATACATCCATGTACAACATTCACAGTCACACGTGGATGTAGGCATCATCATGTTTAACAGTTGTGTTGCCTAGAAATTATGGTCACGGCTCTAGGATTGGGATGGACCAATGGAGTCAGCACGTAGAGCAGAGGAACACCTGAACAGGCAATAGGAAATGCTGTGGGGCAGGGAAAGGGTAAATCCTGCCTCCTTCCCACCTGGGAGCTCTCCTGCAGCCCTGAGATAGGCGCTTATGTGAGCCGTGGATGCCCAGCCCACAGGTCCCGTCTGCAGGTTTTGCATCCAGTGGAGGAGGCTCTTCAATTTGAATATGCCCTGAGAAACCACCCTCAGAAAGATGACCAGCACCTGGAAACTCCAAGGTGACAAGTCAGGCTGCCTCTTGCCTGGTCATGTGTGGAGATACCTTCATCTGTCAGTCCCATAGTTTTGGCACCCTTGACTGTACAGTGGCCTGCTGTCAAGAAAAAGTGTGGAGAAATATCCCAACCTAGACCGGTCAATAGTTCAGTTTAAGATATTTCCTTGGAAAGAGTCTCCCCTAAGCCACGGAGAAACTTTGGCTCCAAAGTAGAAGCCTCCTACTTTGACCAAGAAGCTACTGTATATGCCTTATCACCATCTTCACACGCAGCTAAGGCAATCCCTACTTTAGTAATAAACAGGTTATAAGTAAAGACTCACAACAACTTTGCATATGAATTGCTGACTAAAGCATATGGCAACAAAGATGCTCTTGAAGAAGTAGGTTCTGATACTTCAGCTGTATTAACACAGCACATGCAGTGGGTGACATTATTCTTAAAAGGCCATAAAGGATCCAGCCACTTAGAGAAATTAAGTGACATAGCCTGGCTCTTGTTCAAGCACTAAATATGAGGAACCCATGGCCTTGCATTTTGTATCTGTCCTGCTCAACTAATGGAGAAGGTCAGCAGTGTTGGACCAGGTTCAGTAAAGATATTTATATTTGCCTTTTTGGTGCCAATAGAAATAGAAATACAGCAAACCCACCTCCGGTTCTAACATCTTATTAGGACCACAAATAAAATGAAAGGAAAGACAATGCACATACCCTAAGTGTTTCTATGGCACGTAGACTTTATTTCTGACTTCATCAAGACTTTAATGTGCAGTGGTTGCTCTGTTGATAAAAAATGCCTACCTTGCGAGTGTCACTACACTAAGAACAAGTTAGTAGTACTATGTAAATTCACTCTTTGCCAATTATTTTTCAGTCACTGACTGAGAATGTGCATCTTTTACCATGTGGTCCGTGTTGGGTAACTCAGTGAATGAGGCACTAATAGCTCACAGACAGGCACTAACCACACGGGCGCTGACCTGCAGGGGAACCACGCACTATCTGACCTCTCAGGAACTTGCTTTCTGACCGTGATTTAAAAACTGAATATCAGAGAGAAAGCACCTCTGCAACATTTCCTGGCCATACTATTAAACAGAGGAAAGGCAATAACCATTCAGGATGCATATGCCTCTTCCTATTTTCTCCAAATTGCTTACCATAGAAGTGAAGCACAAGACCTGTGTCAAAGCAGCAGATGAATGTGAAGGCAATAAATGCACAATTTAAATATATATTAATACTTCCTACTGGGACTGGGAAAGCAATGATAATCTGATTTGCTGAGCAGTGTCTGTGGGGGACACTTCTAGTGACCATCTCGGTACTGCTGCAGCCAGCTTGGCATTTTGCAAAATCAGAATCAAGAACTCATTCTCATCCTACCTTCCCTTCCCAGCCGCTGAGGCGAATAAATGCAGATGAGGACAGGAGAGAGCAAATGTGCAAGCCAAATGCTTACTAAATATTTACCAAACTGACAGCAGAGCACATTGAACATCGCCAGCCCAAACTTTTTGTCTGCTGGAAAAAAGCCTATCTACATAGGAATGGGTCGAAGGGAGGATACTGACTTTCAGTATAATCATCCCTGAAAATAACAATTGGCACAATCTTTCCCTATTCTTAAGGGAAGATAACTATTTCTCATCGATCTGAGATACCTATTCTTACAGGTATCTAAAACCCCAAATTAGGAGCCCTCTGTCACAAAAGCAGCAACGTGGAAGAGAAGGGAGAACCTGGGCTCTGATATCCAGCCGCAAGCCCTAGCACAAAAGCCAAACATGTGAGATGACATGCAGCATGCAGATGTTCTTTAATTATCTTTCCACAAATTAGCACCTCTGTCTCTCAGAACTCCTCAACATAAATCGCTTTCACTGGACTCTAATTTAAGGTGGGTTGCTGCTCTTCTGTATGACATTTCTCCAACAAATGAAAAAGGTTGTAGAAAGGAGCCATACCAGACTGTGGCAAAAAAAAAAAAATTTCTTTCTCATACTATTTCCTGGGAGCATTAATAGGAATAATAATGGTAATCATCATACAGGATATGTGTACCTTTATTTATTTCATCTGAATAGTCTACTACAGTTTTCTCAAGCCTGCCAATATAACATTCAAAGAGCCAGTTCAATTACTGAAGTATTTTCTATTAAATTAGAAGCAATGTACTTCTCAAAGAAATCATCTATTATTTATAACTAAAAGGCAAAGAAACATCTAACCCACAACGTCTTTACAAAATCTCACAGCTGAACTGTTAGGCTGTAAACAGAGCCATGTTAATGGGCTCATTCTATAACAAATTACTTAAAGATAGCACAGCAACAACAATGGTAGATGTTAGACTGTTTTAATAAAATCACAAATCCAAACTGTTCATGGGAAAAAGTTAGACGTGTAAGTAAAAATTCCTCTACTCGTAAGCATCACCAAAATGTCTGGTGTGGGGTTAAAGTGTAGTTCATTGCCTTCCTCCCCCAAATTCTTACTGTAGCATGACAGAGGAGAAGGTCTGGTATTTATTGACTCCTGCTATAATATACTACATATATAAGAGGCAACAATCAATACCTGCCTCACAGTGACGAGAGAGGAACTTCAGTCCTGCTTCACAGGAAGAAAAAAAAAGTAGAAATCTATAAATCAGCATCAAAGACCCAATGCTAAAGGTTTTTGTCACTGATATTAGCCTAAGTTTAGGCCCATTCTAACATATCCTGCTCAATAAAAACCCAAGGTTGAGAGGTTTATTGAAACTGTTAATTTTCATTAACAGGAAGAAACCGAGACAATTTCTTGGAGTCTGACCAAATAAGATGACTGTAAAGACAGTTCCTGGAAAAAGCCTGGGTGTAGCAATACACTGCGGGAGGGAAGACCTGCCCCTAACACTCTCATTTGTCTCTAAACACTTCATCCTTCAAACAGCAAATGTGAAAACCTAGAAAGAAAAGCCTGGAAGAGGCCTCCAGGCTTCATGTGGGTTCATCCCTTAGCCTACTACTCCTGCACTGCTTCTGACAGATAGCTTCCCAATCTCTTACAGACTTCTTATGACAAGTTCTTACGGGCTTTCAAGAAAGCTGTTTCCCAGGCTTGGCTATTCCTTACTCCTTTCCCTCGACTCCTAATTGAAGTCTCCCTTGCTGTAACTTAAAATCATTACTTTTTGCTTTACCCATACAGGAAAAGCCAATTGGAACCCTAAGCCCTCTCAAGAAGCTATCTTTTTTTTTTTTTATTTGAAGACACAAACGAAACTCAAATTATTTTCTGGACAGCGTGTATTATTGGCATCAGTATAGGCATTTTCTAGAGAACATTTTCTTTAATGTTCTTTCTCTCCTTTAAACCCTCTCTTGTCAGTCAACACTTTTTTCAAACACGGTGACCAAAACCAACAACACACTGTTCGTCTTGCAAAACCACATCTAGCAGGCAAGATTTATACTTCCCAGTTCATTTGCATTTTTTTGCAACAGCAGGTAGCTTGTTGACTCATGCAATTTGCATCCACTGTATCCTGTGGATCCTTTTCTATAGATGAGCTTGTTCTTCCCCTTGTATTTATGCAGCTGATTATACGTGCCTAAAAGTAGAATTTGAAGAGTTGAATTGTATCTTACTTTTTCCCCTAGCTCATTTCAAATTCTAATTCTCTCCTCCAGGACATTTCCCGGTCTTCCCACCTCGATGGCATCCATAGATTTAATAAACATACTTTTCATTCCATTAGCCACATAACGAATCAAGATATTCAGCAAGTTGAAACTCAGGACAGGAACAAAACAACTTCCCAAATCAACACAAACCACGATGTTCTAACTTGAAAACAAACTATTCTCAGCACAATTTTTCAGTGTTTACACCTGCATTATAGGAGTTTTGTCCAGAATGCGAATCTGTAGCCTACTTTTAAATGTCATGCAAGTCAACATCAGAAGCCTGAGTTCTGAAAGTTAAAACTTAGAATATTTATTGTTTTCTCCCTCCCCAGAATGTTTGTCACTTTAGTAGAAAGATATTAGACTGATTTGATGCACTTTGTTCCCAACAACCCTCCATCGTGACTGCATTGCATTTCATTAATTTCTAGATGCTTGCATATAGCTATTATAATCATTTTCTGATTGTTTGTTTGTTTGTTTGTTTTACCAGGAATTGAAATTACATTTGTTTCTAATTCACAGGCTCCTTCTTCACCCCTTTTGAAGACAAAAATCTTATTTGTCCTTTTCCAGACTGCTAAAAACCTCAACTACTATTCATGAGATTTCAAACGTGGCCTTTCACTTTTTGAAAATTGTTTCATCTTGCTTTTTGAGGAGCTTTGGATAAATGTTAGATATTTTCAAATTGGATGGATTTAAGTCCTCTGAATTCTCTCTAGGCTGTACTTCCTTTATGTCAGGGAAGTGCTTCTGGTTTACCATCCTTTTTTGTTAATTGTATTAATAACCTGAGCATGGTCTTTCTTTGGTAAGAACTAAACCAAGGAACTCCAGAATTTCAGAATCCATTGCATTTGATAGCTTTTCCTCTGTTTTGAGCAGTGGACAAACTTTTCCTTCATTGTCTTCTTACTAACAACATAAGATAATTTCTTCTTATTCTTTACATCCTATGCAATACGCATCTTGATTTATAGATCTTGCCCTTTTGACTTTGTCCTTACACGCACATCTTATTGTTTTCTACTTATGTCTAGCAACTTGTTCTGCTTTCCATTTCTGCAGAGGTCCTTCTTTTGCTCAAGGTCATGTGAGTACTTACGAACTGGCCACACTTGCTTTTTTACTCTACATCCAGCCTCCCCCTACACTGGGCAGTTTTCATTTGTGACCTCAGAGTAACTTCTTTGAAGGTCTTCTATCTCTCCTGAGCAACATTTTCCTGAGACTTATTTTCTATGAAATCTTCTCAGTTAGTTTTCTGAGGTGACAATGTTCTCCTTGCCTTCCCTCTGTAAGTTGCTTCAGGTTGTTTGTACAGGAGTGCATCATAAATCACCGAGAAATATTGACTTATGATTTTTTAAGACTGTGTTATAATGTTTTGCCAGTGATAAATGTGGCTTTTTTTTGTTTGGAATGTTACCAATAAACAAAAAATAAGTGCTTCCTGTTTGTTTTTTGTTTTTGTTTGTTTGTTTGTTTGTTGTTTTTTTTTTTAAATAAAAGGTCTAGTTTATATGCTATATAAAAAAACTAAAGTTTAATGTTTTCAACCATTGTGTTACAGAAATGGTTATGAGCAGGGATAAGGGATTGTTTTGGTGGGCAGGAACAAGTACCTTCACTGTCTCTCTTTTTCTTTGCCCACCTTCCCAGACATCCGGCATTTTTAGAAGGTTAAGGAACAGATACCAAGAGGCATAAAAGCAGCTTTAACCATAGCAAGGAAAAGACATAAAATGAACGGCCGCAGCTGAAAATGGACTCATGCATCAAATATATTGCCTTAGACAAGTCAGGAATACAGGGAGCGCTCAGGTAATCTGCAACAGTCCCTTTCACAATGTCATCTCTACAGCTACCGGGGAGAGCAAGCAAACACCTCCAACCAACTCAGGCTTTTGGTACAGGCGCACAGAAATCCACCCCAGGAATTCTGCAGCGTTTCAAGGTCAGTCTCCGTGGCAAGGGCAAGAGATTTCCGCAGCAAACGTTCGTCAATCCTGCGGCTGTAATAACGCGCTGCCATCTGTAGCCCCACACCCCCCGAATCCCCTGTTGGCTGCCGAGTTGGAGGAGCCAGGGCTTTTCGTAATTCCGCGGTCACGCACACACACACCACACGCCCGCGCGTGCACGCTGCCCAATTTTTTTAACTCTTTCTCAGCACTTTGCTAATGAAACCGGGACAAAAACCCCCAATGCGCAGAGTTCAAGAAGAAACGTAAAGAGAGCTGAGCAGCAGAGATGAGCTCTCGCTAGTCCAGGCGTTGCCAAGAGCCAGTGGGAAGGAGAGGGGAGCCCGGAGGAGAGCGGGAGGGTAGCAGTGCCATATGCCCATCGCACAGAGCAAGCAGCTATAAATGTGGGAGAGGCTGCCGGGTCCCAGGGCCCATTGAATCCAACAGCTGACAGCAGTTTGCGAGTCGCTACCCAGACAATCCCGTGCTGCCAGGTTCCGGCTCCAGTGGCATATCACAACTAAAAAAGAGAGAAGAAAACCAGCACGACAGCAACATTTGTCAACCCTTTTCCCAACTTCTGGCGTTTCTCTTAACAAAAAAAAAGGCAGTTTGTTCTGCTCGAATCTCCTCACTTGCGTTTCTGAGCCCTCA
The DNA here is from genome assembly GCA_013400035.1 of Rynchops niger. Lineage (NCBI taxonomy): Eukaryota > Metazoa > Chordata > Aves > Charadriiformes > Laridae > Rynchops > Rynchops niger. The sequence goes on along the minus strand of VXBH01004458.1, from coordinate 215,115 downwards.
GGCGGGCACAGACTACCTGAGGTTTATTTCTAGTGTGATGTGCCATCCTGAAGCCTGGAGCTGGACAGCTTGCCCGCCTCTCTGCAGACCCTGCAGAGCCTGAGCAGCAGCAGCACGTAGCTTTTGCATACCTTCAACACAGAGCAATTTCACTCCAGACTCACAAAGGTGATAGCCATCCCGCAGCTGGCCACAAGCTGGTGGTGCGAAGATTAGAGGTGGGGGTGGAGGTACAAGACTGGCATTCAAAGCCACAGCCAAGCTCAACTTTCCTTAAAAACTAGGGAGGGGGGGGAGGGTGCAAAGAAGGGTGCTGATGAGGGGTGGGAAGTTCGTAGACATGCATGAGACACAAAGAAACGGTTCACGTCTTGCTTGAGTCAGGAAAGGGCCCAAGGTCTGCCCATTCTCAGGACGTCATCCAAAGGCAGCAAGTCCGTCCAGCTGGCTGGGAGCAGGTCACCGCGCGATTCATCGTTCACTGCAATTTCCAGTGCTCCCACACTTGGCATCAGTTTGGCAACATTCAAAACAAAACCTTTTCACGGGCTGGTGAGACCTCCTAGCTGACGTTACCAATGCAAGCCCGGAAGTGCAGAAGGATACGTGAGGGAGAGTAAGAAGCCTTGTGGCTTCACAGCAAGCACGTCTGTCTTCAGAGCATTGCTTTAGGCTTGGCTGGGGTTTTAAATACAGGTAGATATTTCAAGTTCCACTGCACATGCAGTTCATTTCAGCTTGGCCACTAAATAGGCGAAGCTTAACAGCATTATTCCACTCTCCAGCCTGAGCAGCTTTGCTTTACTAACCACTTGGTTGGTCACTGACACAGAGAAAAAAAGCGTGCAAAACTTTATTCTAATAACAGCTCTTAAATACCACAAATCTAATGCCATTCAGGACAAAACTTTCATCAAATTCAGCTCTAATATGCAACAAGACAGGACCTGGGCTAAATGGACATATTTTCACATACCTCTAGATTTTCTTCAGTTACTGAATATTCCTTTCTTTTCTTTTCAGTTTGATGACAGTTCCTGAAATAGCATATACTGGTAGTAAATTCTCCTGAATTATCATACCAGCTACTGCAACTGATCAGTTTAATTTTGACTGATATGTTAAAGTGATTATGGAAGGACTAGGCTCCCGAATGTAATTGAATTTCAATGGAATTGCGGCACTTAGTTCCTTTCAATATGTAGAAGATTCTAGACCTTGAGACTAAATATTAAAGCTGCTTAAAAAAAAAAAAAGATTGCTACAAAATTTTCCAAACTGCCCCCATTTCACTTCAGAAAATCCTCTCAATTTACATCATTTTTCACCACATATAAAGATTAAATTCAAAAAAGAAAATCCTAAGGAACCAGGGAAAGTTTTTATTGAATATGATTTATGAAAGATTTGTTTAGCGGATTTTATATATGCCATCAGTTTTCACATTTTTTATTAAAAATTCTGACCCACTAATGAAAAATTAACAGATACCTGATCTTAAATGGATTTAAAGGTAAGTTTAAATATTTAGTGATTATACTAATATACCTTTCTAGGACTGTAGATGTTTCAGAGCTTTCCTTTTCTACCATGTGAGCTGATGCAGATTAACGTGGGTTTTTTGGCACTTAAGAAAATTGAAAATAATTAATCTGTAATGGCATTGATGGAAAAAGTGTTCAAAATGTCAATAAAAGTGCTGCTTTAACAGTACTTCAAATATTCTACTTACGCAACTTAAGAGACACATTATCTGCCAGACTACACACTTTTCCATTAAGATCTATGAAAATCTGCAGGTGTTTAATTACCTGCTCTCCCATTGTTCCCTGGCTGCAGCAGGAGTGGTTTGAACACTACCATGTAAAAATTAATGTGCAATTTAACATAACGGTTATGCAGATGAAATGAAAACTTTCCCTAGTTTCTATTTTATATGAAAAGTATCACACAAATAAACTCTAAGTTGCTTTTCACCAGAAAGAGTTGTTTAAATATTTTCATTAATTTAAAAACATTTCTGACTTATAAAAAGAGTTAAGTATCACTATTGCAGTAATCAACATAAGACTACAAAATATCTGGAAAAATACTGTGAGGAAAATTGCATCTCATGAGAACAATTTAAATACATGTTCTTTTTCCCCAAAAGAAGGAGACTGTTCAATAAAGTGTTATTTCAGGACATCGTTCAACTTTTCACAGAATCAAAGTGTGGTTGAAGTCAGAAGGGATCTCTAGAGGGCATCTGGTCCAAACCCCTGCTCACGCAGGGCCACGTAGAGCCAGTTGCCCAGGACCATGTCCAGGCGGCTTTTGAGTATCTCTAGGGAGGGAGACTCCACAATCCCCCTGAGCAACCTGTACCAGTGCTCGGTTACTCTTGCAGTAAAGAAGTGTTTCCTGACGTTCAGAGAGAACCTCCCATGTTTCAGTTTGTGCCCATTGCCTCTGGTCCTGTCACTGGGCACCACTGAAAAGAGCCTGGCTCCGTCCTCTTTGCACCCTTCCTTCAGGATCCCCTGAGCCTTCTCTTCTCCAGGCTGAACAGTCACAGCTCTCTCAGCCTTTCCTCATAGGAGAGATGCTCCAGTCCCTTAATCATCCTTGTGGCTCTTCACTGGTCTCTCTCCAGTATGTCCATGACTCTCTTGTACTGAGGAGCCCAGAACTGGACCCAGCACTCCAGGTATGGCCTGATCAGTGTTGAGCAGAGGAACAGGATCACCTCTTTCCACTTGCTGGCAATACTTTGTCTAATGCAGCCCAGGATATCATTTGACTTCTTTGCAGCAAGGGCACATTGCTGACTCATGGTCAACCTGGGGTCCTCAGGGCCTTTTCTGCAAAGCTGCTTTCCAACTGGGTGATGCCCAACATGTACCGGTGCCTGGGGTTGTTCTTCTCCACGTGCAGGACTACGTAGTTCCCCTTGTTGAACTCCATGAGGCTCCTGTCAGCCCATTTCTCTAGCCTGTCAAGGTCCCTCTGGATGGAAGCATGACCCCCTGGCATATCAGCCAGTTTGGTGTGATCAGAAAACTTGCTGAGGGTGCACTCTGCCCCATCATCCAGATCATTAATGGCGATGTTAAACAGAACCGGACCCAGTTCTGATACCTGGGGTACACCATTAGTCATTGGCCTCCAAATAGACCTTGCACCACTCATCACCACTCTGCAGGCCCAGCAATTCATCCAGTTTTCAAACCACCTCACTGTCTGCCCATCCAGCCCATATATTGACAGCTTCTCTATGAGGATCTTATGAGGGACAGTGTCAAAGGCCTTACTGAAATCCAGGTAGGCAATATCCAATTCCCTCCCTTCATCTACCAGGCCTGTCACTTCATCATAAAAGTTTTTCAAGTTAGTCAAGTTGGAAGTCAGCCATGATGACTATTCATGACAATTTTCTTATCCTTAATGTGCCTGGAAATGGATTCCTGAATTAGCTGCTCCATCACCTTCCTAGGGATCAAGGTGAGGCTGTCCCACGTGTAGTTCTCTGCATCCTCCTTCTTGCCCTTTTTGAAGTCTTTCTAACTCTTTTCTGTTAGAGTTTCATCAATGTCAGAAGGACTCAGACAACACAGTTGGATGTTTTTGGCCAAGGACATTTAGTATCCTGAGCCTGAACAAAATGCAAAGAAAGTCAAGAACTCTGGGATTTCTTCTGGCATTGGTTCAAGATCCAACCAGCTTTTTTGGCAGGCTTTTCATTTTTCCATTTCATGCTTTGTCCTTTCAAGGCAGACCCACAAAAGGCAACCAGTATTTAGCTGCCTTGCTCATGAACCCTGAATTATACACAAGGACCCAGAAGGTCATTTTGCTAAGTCTTCGTTAACTCCACCTATTGCTAGGTCTTTGGTACCATGCTTCACCCAAGATCAACAGTCCAGGATCCGCGTCTGGGAGCAGGCATCTGCTTTCGTTCCTTACAGAGGAGACCTCTCCTCTATTTCTACGTACTATAGTGTGAAAAAGCAGGAAAGAAGACTTCCCATCTTTTGTGGAACAGCTCAGTGGCTAAATATCCTGTTCACAGCTCAGTGATGCTTAGTTGCATTCATTCCTCAGGTTTAGTTGTTAAATTCAGACCATCACTCTCCAAGCCAACAGGAGTTGAGGCACCCTCCAGCCTTGCCATAGAAGCTATCGTACACTACAAAAGACTTAATTAGCAACAGGACTAGGAAAAGAGGGACTGGGGATAACAACATGGAATAGTCTCCAGGACACACTTGGACTTCTCCAAAGGAAGGAGTTTTATGTTTCACCCACTGGTCCCTTTTTTAAACATTTTATTCAGTCTTCTGAAGGAAAATCTCTAATCAAAACACTCTAGGATTTTGCAGACTCTCTTCCAAGATTAGCACAAACTATCTGCTTGCATCTCAAGAGAAATGGACATGATCCTTGTCTAAAGGGACACAGATCATTTCTGTCAGCCCCAGCTTCTTGATGCAATGGTGAAGGATGATGTTAAGCACTGGACCCATAGCATCTTGCAATCCCAAAAGCTCATATTTTTCCTGAACCCTTCAAGACAGAGATTGGCCCACCACTGCATCAGCATTACAGATAGACAGATGAGTCCCTGGGCAATCTGTGTCTTTTATGATCCTTTGTGGAAGGAGCTTGTTGCTGTCAAAGGTGTCCTGGAATATATTTTACATTATTGTTGCCTCCCTAGATAAAAGGGCACAATTAGACCTTTCACTCTGCAGATGTCCCTTACGTGGAAATTACCTCCCAGCTCTCAAGATACCTGTGGCCATCAGAGGCGGATCGTTCCCAAACCTGTTGCAAAAATGTGAGATGGATGGGATCAACTGCTTTGTTAGCCTTGTAGGCTTTCTGATCAAGGTACTGCTTTGCCCATGTGGGGAGCACAACATGTCCTATCAACACCATTACAGTTAGGGTTGCTAACTTAAGTTTTATGGAAGTTATTTACAGCTTTCCACATTACCACTTAGGAACTGTAGAAGCCCTACTTGTCTTGTTTCACAGGCTATGCTGCAGACTGACCAAATAAAAAAAACCTGGAAGCTGTATAGTCTTGTTAGCAGGGGATTGCACCCGGAGTAATAAACACTGTAACAAACTCCAAAAAAAACCCAAGATATTCCCCAATTTAGGTTTCAACCAGATTGTTATTAAGCTCCTTGACCTGGATGTAGCACAATCTTTGCTGTTCAGGGCTGAATGTCACTCTCAGTCCTGAAGAGTGCAAGTCCCAGGATTCCCCACAATATGTCTAACAACGTGTGGATGCTGCATAAGGCAGTAGTAAAACTCTCACAGGGGGAATTTCCTCCGTCTTTATACCTGCTGCTGTTCACCACCAACCCTGACCAGCTGAAAAGACATCATTTCATAGGAGGTTGCCAAATTTTGCTGATTTTGCTGAAGCAAATTGGCTTATGTAATTTCGATCTTTTCGCAAAGCTAAAAATACCAAAAAAGGGAGTGGAAGGGAGGTGATGACAGAATCATGTTGAGAGCTTTAAATATATAGAATAGAACTAAGAGGGCAATACTTGTATTTAGTAGCTGGAGGAACCTTTCAGAGCATGAGAGAAAGAGAGAGACAAAGATTTAAATTCAATTCTTTTCTTTTCCTATTATGCAGGACTGCAGCATCAACAACCAGCAATTGAGAGAAGAGATACATCATTAAACTTATTTATAGCATTAACTACTTTGCATTCATGCACACAAGTGAAACTGTAAAAAGAAGAAAAAATTATAAAGGGAGTGTGTGGTTCTTTCATTAGCTTGTCTGTAATGTTGGATTGGTCCATAAATTAATGTGTAAAAGAGGACAGAAAAAAAAAAAAAAAGAATTCAAAGCTTTGCCATTGTAATTACAGCTCTTTAAATATCAAAAGACACAAAGAAAGATTCCTTTTGAAAAGAGTACCGATTCTCTTGGCAAGCCACTATTAAATACTTGCATAAATCTACAGTCTGTATCCTGCAAGTTGAGGTGACATTGTTATCATGGCTTACAAGTCTTTTTGTGTGACTACTGGTGCACTTGAGTATTATTTATATATTTTTATCAGGACATCTTAATGAGATAAGACACCTTCCCTCTGTCAAGGGTGAAGGGCTAGGAAGCAGCAACTGAGAAAGCTAGTGAGAAAACGGGCCTTGATCAAAGGTCAGCTAATTGACTTGGGCTGTTCCAGGTACAGACTCTGAAAGTCTCTTGGTACAACTCAGACGCGCAGGTGCAATTTCATCACGAATTTACCAGTAGCTCCTCCATAGTACGGCCCATGTGCAAGTACTCTGACACAGCAGCAGACGTGTGGCTGCATCCCTCTGTCGTCCAGTTCACACGGTATTTGGCCCTAGAAAGTCACCAAAACTACCATGCAAAATGTATTAGTAAAACATGCTCTAATATGCAGAGCAGAGTGGATTGCTAGGCATTGCGATTTCTGAATGAAATGCCACAGAGCTCAGCTCTCACCCCCAGTTTGCTTCCTCCCAGGCAATCTCCCGACAGTCTCCCAGCAAGTCTCGCCCGTTTGAAGGGCATCACAGATAACAGATCTCACACTTGAGAACTGTCAGGATAAAGCAATGCCCTCTGGTCCTATACATTTCGCAGATTGCAAACTTACTCAAGTTCAGTCCCATATGAGAGCAAGTAGCTCAAGATATTTTCTAAAAAGGCCAAATCGGTACTGAGTGGGGTTTCATAGACAAAAATAATCATGCGGTGCACCTGAAATAATTCAGAAACGGGCTTTTTTTGAAGCTGAACAACTGCTTCCACAAGGGTGAGGTCAATACGTGGGTGAGCAGCTGCAGCTTCTAAGGGTTTTTCAAGGGGCTGGCTGTTTCCCCAGGCTGCAGCCTCACAGCTCTCAGGCTGCCCAGCAGAAGTCACCCTGTTGGTGCTCAGTGGCCACAGACAGAGATCCTGCATGGTGCACTGCAGCATTAAGCCTTGGTAATAGCATAGCTTGTCTTCTAATTTGACACTTACAAATAAAATCCAGGGCACAGCTCATCAAATACACAATGGAAGTAGGGAGTGCTTTGGTGAAACACAGCAACCTTTCCCCAGCTCCTAGAAACATAAGCCAAAGCTCAGAAATGGGCACTTGCAGGACAGTTTTTATGAAGTTACAGAACCTGGGTGCCTGGGTGCTCTCCTCGTTTTGGACCTCAACCATGCAGGCAGAGCACAATAGATGAGGTATTTCCAAACATTAATGTTTTTTTAGAAAAGGCAATTGAGCTGCACAGCAGGGAGGGAAGTACAACATGACCCAGTTGGTCCTCCAATGGGAATGGCCTGGACTACAGGAGGGAAACAGAAAAGGACCACCTCACTGCTGGAACATGGCAAAAATGTAGACCCCAGGATTAGTGTGGGGCACACTACAGAGAGCTTCTTCCCACTGCTCATACTCAGGTCTTGCGGGCAAAACAGCTAATTACTTAGTGCAATAAATTTACAAAGCCAGCTGCGCAGTTTGGGCAGTACCTCTGTCAATGGTTCATATTTGAAGTAACCTGGGTTTAAGATTCAGTAGGAAGAAAAGCAGTTGCTATCATCACAGATGCCCGAAACATCAAAAATATCCACTACTTTTTCAACTAACTTGCCGGCTGGTGATGAAGAAAAAGTTCAAGAGCAGACCCTTGAGGTACACTGTATTGCCTGCTTCTAAGATTGTCGTGACACCGTTCAGTACAACCTATGCGCATTCTTCTTCACAAGCTAACAAGCCAATTAATTATGAAAGGCAACAGGTTTTGGCCTAAAGCCAAATTACAGTGGTGTCATTAGTCTCTGCTTTATAACAAAATCAAGAGTCCTGCCTGCATTACATTCTCTGAACTCTTCAGTTCAATGATACTGTGCTGTAGAACTCCAAGTAGGTGCTCACACATGCACACACATCATAATAGTAGGCACAACAGTAGCAATCAACTTCCCATATTTGTAAAGGATTTTTCAACTTTAAGTATTCAGAATCCTGTTGGAAATACGTGACCTCAAATCAACAAGCCTCTCCTGTGCATCTACCTACCTGACAGCAAAGGGACCTCACCTAGGCTAATACATAAAGCTTAGCCTGGAGGCTGCCTATCCACCAGCAACGCTCCTACCCTTAAACACCCCCCACACCCCCAGCCTATTCCTGCTCTCAGTATTGCCCCCACCTCTGAATGTCCTTACCTCTGGTTTTGTGCGGATTATCCCTAAAGACTCAAAACTTTAATTCCAAGGAACAGTATTTTTAGAAAAGAGGTGAAGGCTGTATAGATGACAAATACTTTTTTTTCAATGGAGATACTTATTTTGTATTTAAATTAGAATGTTACTTACACTAAAAAACAGATCTGTGGAGTGTACAATATACATTTTAACACTATACACCCATAGAAAAAAAAAATCTATAAATTCTGAAGCAGAGATAAAATTTCAAGCAAGATGGTCATCCCCTAAAGATTTTGCCCGATTAGGCTGCACCTCTACCACAAATACCTTTTGGTCTCCCTCCTGAGATACCTTCACTTTCTGCCCCATTTCATCCCCCAGCACGGCTGCGCTACCCCCTGGAGTCACTCGCTGAATTGCTGAAGAGGCTGAAGGAGCCGCCGGGAGCCTCCCAACTCCATCGATGCACCACGCACGGCCCGGCGATAGGAGTGAGCTGGCTGCAGCAAGACAAGCAAATTGCTTTATTCATAAATTGTAAAGGCTGGGTTTGAATTTCATTCAGTATTATTATAAAGCATCACAGTTTAAGCTAGCAGGATCAATGGCCCATCTAATCTGATTTCAGTGTAATGTGAAACAAAGGGAATTCACCCTGCGACTTCTGTGCTGCTATTGCTGCTTCTGATAAAATATTGCACAAACATATCAAGGAAACCAACAGAAAACACCTGAAATGTCTATCTACGTTAAAGTTTTATTACTTCTGGGATCTCAAAAGGCTTAGGAAACATCACCGAACACTGTTTCATACCTACTTGTGAAAGGGTAACATAATAAAACCAGGTCAAACAACACTGAATATTAAATTTAATGTAAAGTATGTAAAAGAAAGAAATACAGGAGGTGTTGGAGGAGTTATTAAAGAGAAAGAACAAATAATATTACTGTGATTGTGGGGGGTTTGGTGAGGTTTTTTTGGGGGTAGTTTGTTGGTTTTTTAAATGTCACACAAAATCATTTTACATCCAAGGAAACAAGCAATTAATTCTCCTCATTTTTTTCTGACTAAATTTGGAGCAGCTGAGAGGTTGGTTATTTCTAACCATCTTTAAAAATGGACTTATAATGTTGCCATCTGTTGGCATATGACAGATATAGCATCCCACAATTCCAGACAGAGTCACAAAGACGCAGAAAATTAAAGGGACAGATGTGAGAAATACACGCTCTCGTTTGGTTCCAGTGTTCACATCTGTTCTCCTCAAAGATTTTTCAATCTTATAAATCTGTCCTCAGAAGCCAGTACCTTGAAATGTTATGGCATTTCTGGTAATCATAAAAAGCATATTCTAGCAGAGTTTACTGCATTCCAAAACATCACCGTATTCATAAAAATCTGGTTTCCATCAACAGGACACAAAGTACATAGCAACATTACCTGTCTGCTTAACTCCCCTCTCCTTCACAAATCACGAGCAAAAGGGTAGGTGACTGATGCAACCGTAACAGAATTGCAAGCACAGAATTTCAACAGGTACCTGCAGATACCATGTGTTTACACAACACCTTGAAAGGGAGTCGGCATCCCTTTCTACTGGTCTCTCTTTCTCTACACTGCCCTGTCCGTGGGCTGATCACAGAGAGCGTTGCCCCTCTCCTGCTGGTGTAAGGGCATTTCTTGTCACTGAAATGGTTGCCTGCCGTTGCAAGCATATCTGTCTTCATTTGCAACATCACTCGTTTCTTTTTACGGTGCTTTTGACAAGCTGGCTGCTAAGGCTTCTGTCAACTGTAAAGTTTGTTCCCCTCTCCTTGCTTCCCTGTCCCGGCCCTCCTACTCACATAGCACCAGTTCTTTTTGGCCCCGTAAGCCCCTTCACCGTGTTGGGTGGTGTGAGACCTCACTGCTCCTCACAGGCAGGAGGCAAAATAACCACAAAGCCAGACACACAGCTCATGACTCCTCCTACTTTCATCTTCTACCTGTTACCTCTCTCTTCCGTTGGATTAGAACTGTCCCTATAATTGTCATCCAACAAGGATTAGAAAGCACATTTCCCCCTCTATGCCCATTGTTATTCTGTTAATTGGAGTGGGGACTAAGGGTACCTCCATATTTGTGATACACAGACATATGCTTCTACAGGCACGCTTGGACCTCCTTTTTTATTCACAGATAGGTTTTAATGGTGAATAGAGAAATGCTGCTCATGGTCTTCTTTCACCTTGGAAGCAGAGAACCCATTTTCCCCTTAAGTACAACATACCTCCTTCCCTGTAATACACCACATATATTCCCTCTCAAAATGGCAGTGCCATCAAAAATTAAAATGCATAGTACAAAGCAAACAGTACTGGAGCTACATAAGCATGCTGATAATTCACGTGAACAGTTTTCAGTATTTACAGAAAGCATTGACTGATACAGTTCGCTGGCCCTGTGAGCACTATGTTAAATCATTAAAGTGTGAGTAGTCTGTATTTGTATTGCAATAATAATCTGTATCCCCAGCCCAGAGCCCTGGTGTGCTCAGTGCTGTACAAACAACCACCAAATCATGATCTGCATTTGAGCATGGTATTTTTTTTTCCTTTAAGAACTGATTTCATCTTTGACAGCTCCTCATTTTTCTACATATTTTCAATTATTTTGAAGCATAAAATGACCTGCGGGCTACCAAGTGGAAGTCAGAATTCCTCCGCGCATCTCCTGCGTGAACCACTGGAATAAGTCAAAGAGCCTAACTATTGCATATTTCAGAAAGGCCAATAGCCTATATAAATTTCACAATACATGAGCAATTATATGGTTGGCTTTGGCTGATAAGAGACACTTGGCAACAGGACTGTTTGGTGCCTCTTGGTCCCCAGGAAAATGAGTGTGAAAATGTAATGGAAAAAATCTTCCCCCAAAAGATTCTGAATTTAAGACCAAAGCATTTTTTTGTGGCAGCTGGTGCTCATCACTGCCTCTCTAAACATGATAGAAGCTTAAAAACAACAGAAGTAACCACAGCTTCTTAAGTTTCAGATGCCAGTAAGCAATAGAACCAGTGATTCAATATATCCCTTCTGTGGGTTGCCCTCAGCCTAAATCTTGTGGCCACACAGCAGGGCCATAATTTGTATTGCCATGAGAAGCAAACCCAGACGATAAAGAAAAGACAGTAAAAGGAAATAAAATTAAGGCTGTCATGTCTAATGTGGAATGTCTCAGAAGTATTTTGCCTTGTATTTAATTACACTGAAAAGTAAATTATATTTATATACTGGCTACAATTCAGTCAGAAAATGGGGTTAGGCAGGATTTATTACTGAGAAATGTGCACTTGCAATACATGGCATGAAATTTTCAAGCACCTTTTCCTTGCAGATAGAGTCCAGGTACTTTTTTTGGGCATGTGAAGGAAAAATAATACCAGTCATCTGAGCCACCTCCTACTTGACTTCCTTGATAACATCACTCGCTGCTTCCTTCCCCATATAGCCAATAATTTTTCCAGCTCCTAAAACCTTCTATTTGCAAACATTTTGACCACACTCATTCAGTCTTTACCTCACCAACCCTCTGCTGAACTTCTTGTCCCCTCATTTAAATGTCTTCCCTACTTTCTCCTGATTTTTTTCCTTTTTTTTTTTTTTCTTGACCCTTCTCATGCACTCCTGGTGATAAATTCAAAAGTTGATCAACATTTAGCCATTTCTCAGCAATTTCATGTTTTTACCTGTCCTAGTTTCAGCTGAGAAAGACTTAATTTTCTTTCTAGTGGCTGCTGTGTTTTCAGATTTTGTATGAAAGCAATGTCAATTATGCATTTTCGTTGTTGCTAAGTCATGTTTATTCTAGTCAAGGACTTTTTTCAGCTTCCCATAGAAGCTGAGAAGGAGCATAGACAGAAGAATGGCATGGCCAATGGAATATTCCATACCACAGATATCATGCTGGGTATATAAATCGGGGGGTGGCCAGGGGAAGGGGGAAATCCATGATTGCTGCTTAGGTTGAGCTGGGCAACCAGTTCACTGGGTGGTGGGAGTGACTTGCGTCTTCTCTGTTATTTTTGCCATTATTGTTGTTATTGTTATTTTCCTTTTCTGTTATTGTTCTATTAAACTGTCTTTATCTAATCCATGAGTTCTTTTTCCCCTCCCCCTCTCTTCTCCCTACCCTTCTGAGGATAGAAGCAGAGACTGAGTGAGAGGCTGCATGGTCCTCGTTGCTGGCTGGGGTTAAACCATGACATCATCCATGCTGATAACTCTGTGCAAGACCTTGCACTTGAGACAATTACTTATACTACTGTCTGTCCCTCACAATCATTCTCAAATAAGTCTTTTTCAAATTAACTCCAGGACTTTGAAGTATAGCTACTCAACAGCACACGTTAGTTTTCTTCACTCAAACTCCTAGCTGTGGTAGGGATTAATGTCACCTAAGTTCAGCCAACTGACCAAAAAGCCTACATTGAAAGTCTAGATGCACTAGGCTAGAGCCTAGTAGTTTCAAACTTCTTTATACAACAAAAATGAAAGAGGCTCTGAGAGTTGCTTCCATATTCTTAAGACCCGAGTCACGACTGGAGACAACCTGCCTCTTTCCCTCCATGGCCTAGGAAGCAAGCTCCTGACACAGGTGTGGTGAGGCTGAGCTGATGACTTCCGGAGCTTTTGAGAAATGCTTGGTGCACTTGAGAAATAAGGTGTTATACAAAAGAGAGCCATCATGATATCAGACTTCAGCTGCACTAAAAAGAAGAGCAGAAGCAACAGCTGAATTTATGAAGCACCCTATTCTGTCAGTCTATGTTAGTCAGTCTTGCATCTTGCCAACTGTGTCAGGGACATAAGCAGAGAAACATTCAATTTCCTGCATCCTGAAAAGGCTCAAGCACAAATAAGGTACTGGGATGCCTGGCACTTGCAAAACTAAAACAACTCTGGCCTTGCATTAAATGCAATTTTACCATTTTTAATTAACATCCAAAAATCAATAAACTTTGCTAGTGCAGGTATATTGAGGTTTAGAGAGCAGTTGAGTAGGGGGGGTTCAGTGTGAGGCTGAAATACTACTTTTCTGGCATCTGCATGTTGACAGGTGTGACTCACCAGTGGAGCACATTGTGGAGATGGGCATGCCTCGCCAGCCCTGACTTGAGTGGGAGTCAGGACCACATCACAGGAGATGGAAGCAAGATCCATATCCACTCATGCAAACAAGGGGTTAACAGCTCATTATAGCCCCCTCCCATAAAGTCATTCCTGATGGAGGCAGAGTGATGCATCCTTAGAAATTAAAAGTTACCGAAACGAGTCGATTTCAAATCCTGCATCACANGTTTTTTTTTTAAAAAAAGATATTTTTTTAAAAAAAAAAGATAAAAAGATTTTTTAAAAGACTAATTTAAAAATCAGAAAATGTTCACCTGGTCATTTCTAAGAGTAAAAACACTTGAAGATGATCAATGCTCCTATGTCGCTAGGGAAAGGCTGTATAAAAATTACTTCTTTTTATTGTATTAGCATCCATTTTCATTAATACCCAAGATGGTATCTTTTCACATGCTAGAAAAAGTAATTGCCAAAAACACGCTTTCAGAAATGCATCAGTTGATCGGAAAGTGCTAATTAGACAAATCAACTTATGCAGACCAAGGAGAAATACGTTCATAATCCCCTCACAGCTGGAAGAGACCGAGCATAACACCAGCCCGCAAACAGTTGTAGCAAAGCCCTTTTTTTGATGATGTTCAAACACTCCTACTCCACTGCCATCTGCTGGCAAACAGAAAATACAAGTTTCACTTTAAAAACAAAAATTTTAAAATTATTAGCGTTTAACCATGAAGTACAAAAGCTGGAAAAGAAACTGTGGCTGGAAGTAAGGCACTTGCAAGGTCCAGGCCTGGAGCAAGGCACCTGCCTTCACCACACCACTGGAGACACCCCAAGCTTGGAAAGCTCATCGCCTTCTGCCAGCGGCATCAGCAGCACTGCAAAATATTACTGCTCCCTCTTTAAAAGTATTCTCCTTCCCACAAGACAAATTAAGTCTTAAATGTTCCTTCATCAAAGACAACAATGAAGCTCATATTGACTATTAGAGGAGCTACAGGTGACATTTAAAAAGCACTGACCTGTTGGATAATATATTTTTTTTAACTGTTAAGATATGAGATGAAAGAAGAAACAAAAAGACAAAGTACAACACAAAGTCACTGCACTACAACGTTTTCTTCCTCTCACTATTCAGTTTAGGTTTTCCACGGAATGCAGAGGAGTATCTTGTGACAGGCACAGCAAAACACAACAGAGACCTCAACAGGCTTTCCTGGTAGCTTTTTGAGTGCCAAAGCGCTACATAATTTACAGCAAACATTTATAGGGCAAGTCCTTTATGATTTGCCCTGGCCAAAGTGTGGGCCAGATGATCAATACAGTTTGGAACAGGAGCAGTGAGCTTTTCTATGCACTTCTTTGGGATTAACTGATGAGAAGGAAAAACATTCAGTTCTGAAAACCCAGTTATCAGCCCCAACAACACAGCATCTTTCACAGTTGTAAAACTGGCTAAAATTTTTCAATTATAAAATTGAGCTTTTAGATAGGATAGAAAAAAAGGTTTTAAAAGATGATGATGATGATGATAATAATAATAATTATTATTATTATTATTATCCAAAAAAATGAAGACCAACTCTGGGACTCTCTTTTAGGAAAGAATGTAGATTTTGTGATTTAATGAGTTTTCGGGATTTTTCAGTAGAAGATTGTGCCTTGGAAAACCAACAACCTCCCTGAATCTTTAATCTATAAAGTGACACATCTACACTATTGATATTATGACAGTATCTAGGAGACTTGGTCATGGACCAGGAGTACATTTAGCAGTAGGACCCTTGCCAAGGTTTCTAAGGTAACAGAAGAAGAAATACAATGAAGTCACAAATGGTGGATTCCATCCATCAGTTGGCCATTTAATCATCCTGGTAGCAATGGCAAGAAGTTTCTCTGAGCTGCCTTGGGTTCACAACACAGAATGCAGCAAGTCATCTTCATGCTTTGGCATGGACAGTAGATGCTACTTATGGATGACTTTATTAAACTAGGCAGCTGTATAAAAGCCAGCTGAACCTCAGCTTATGGTGGGCAAAGTACAAGAAGCCAGATGCTGCTGGTCAGCATCAGCGTTTCTGGTCTCATCACCTAACAATCCTTTATAAAGGCACAGAGAAGACGAAGATTTTGGAGGAGGGTATGGATATAAGTTGGTAGCATGAAAAAGAATGATGGTATTTATATGAAAAAATAAAAGATAGAAAGAAATTGGCACCTTAGGCTACTTCAGAGGAAAAAGTTGGCATATTCACAGTGAAAGAAAGAAGGTGGGTAGGTTGGGAAGGAACTGTGAAATGAAGCTTGTGTGTGATGTGCTAAAAACTTGATAAAGTCTAAGCAATAGCTTGGAAAAAAACAATAAATCTTTTCAGCTGTGTCCTGCACATTTGAACAGAGTAACGCTGCAATTCCCATGCCCAGATAGATGTTATAATAACTGGCACAGAAAATTAGATAAATTTTACCTGTGTAATTGGATTGAGATGACCACCTCTCTTAGAAACACCAGAAAAATCTTCAACAATTTGTAACTTGCAAGAGAGGCAAAGATGAGACCCAAAAATATATCTTCTTTTATAAGTCTGAATGAAGTAAGAAAGTAAAGATGCCTCCAGACATAAAAAAGGGATGTGGATGTGTGAATATGTAACAAAAAGGAAAGTTTGCCTTCTTTTTATATATTATATGTATGCTTTATATATGTATATACAAAATAAAACTTATTTGTATGTATACAAATAAAAAGGGTATATAGACCCTTTGGGGATTTGCGTTAATGGTTGGACATTCATGAAGAGATAGCAAAAGCATGGAATGACCTTTTTTTCAGGTGGGGAAGAGAAGGTAGTCTGACAACAGAGAGTAAGTTCACAAGTGTAGAAATAATAGCAACCTCTTACAAATATAACTTAAGTAAGACATTATTTATTTAGAAAAAGAAAAAAAAAATGAGAGAAGGAACAGAGGAATAAAAGATAGAACCAGACGGGATTTCCAAATGATATGCAATCTCAAAGTCAGCCTTATCACTGCTCAAAATAGAACTAGGAAGAAATTATCAGGAACTTGTGAGAGTCACTTACGAGGAGTACAAGGGAAAGAAGCAGAATAGGAAATGGCTTTACACAGAATTGGAAAAGAAAAGCTAAAGCTATAGCACGGAGGAAGGATTTCCAGGGATCTTAGAGAAGCCAAAGTGAGGATGGGAAGGAAAAACCCAAGAGCTGAGAGCAGATGAGGAAACCAACACTGATAGATTGACAGTCAGAGAATAAGCAAGGGACATGTACCCAGTGAGCAGTGCTAGAGAAGATACTGTGATGGCTGGAAAGAGGGAATGAAGCAGTGGAGACAGAGGGCACAGTTTGCTAAAGAATAAGTTAGGTGAATGATCTTCTGAGGGAAGATTTAAACAAGATTGTAGATCAAACTAAAATGCAAGAGAAAGAAAGTAGGCAGCTAATCTAGAGTGGGTACTTGATACCAAAATTAAATCTGAAGTATTAATTCCTGCTCAAGTCAAAGGAAAGCATATCTATGGTTTAGTTTTTTGGCCTATGATCTAGGCAGCCTCAAGAGATCAAGCCTTCTCTTTGCACAGGACCCCAGCTTCCATGATCAAATATTAAAGAGTGTGTGTTATGGAACATAACTAGATAAATGGAGCATCACAGAGAAGTAAACAAGCACTATGGCATTGAGCAGAGATCTTGCAAATGAGAGAGGAAAAATATCAGTTTGGGTCTGGAGTCTATCCTGACTTTGAATTAAGTGTCAAGATCAAACATGCGTGTGGTTAATTATTTAAAGATATGATGCTTTGGGGGAAAGCCTTGTTTTTTTGATAATTTGTGGCAAGCTTTTAATCTTTAATTTTTTTTTATTACACTTTCTTTTAAATAATATCTTAAGCAGTGCATCCTCTGAAGTTCCCATGAGCTCCAATTTGAGTGTGCTAAATAACATGCTTTGGAACCCAGAAATAATCTTCCATATTCCAAATATTATAAACTTGAAAATGATGGAACACTTCTTTTTCCTTCTTTGTGCAGTTTCTTTTTCTTCTTATAAAATTGGGGAACTGTTTTGGATGTAATGGAAAATACTGTATCTCACTTGCTGTCCACTCACGCCCCTAAACTCTATGACCAATAGTAAAACAAGGACAAAACTACACCCTGTATTTTGAAAGTGTAATAAATACTTACCTAGATTAGGTATATTTTTTCCTAATTCCCTTATCAGTGTCTGAGCAAGTATGGATTTTTGGTTAACTATTTATTTCTAACACTGTTCATTTGGAGGGATTAGCTCACTCCCCAGACTGTGGAGCGCTGCCATCGCCATTCAGAAAGTGGCTAATCTAAGGCCTAAAACAGTTAAGGAATAATATAATGGCAAATCTAATGTAGAAACTGCATCTCGTGACGCTTCAGCTTCTACTCTGCCCATTGGACTACGTAACCTGACAACTAATGCGATGCAACTGACTGCAGCTCTTCCATACCACTTTTTGAAAAGTAGTGCTTTAGTAAAAGCTCCCTGGATTAGAAAGCAGCCGTCCTGACTGCATATCATTAGTACCCTTTTTCGGGTAAGTCACATGAGGTATCTATCGCAACAAGTAGGACAGCAACAAATAATATCAGATGCATGATAAACTCCTCCAGAGTAACTGGTTTAGACCTATTATTTGCAGTTAATTAGAGAAAGAAAACAATTTTTTAAAAGCAAAAAGTCTCATACTGTGCCTGGCCAGTAGAAAATCTTATTAGATGAAAACTTTATTCCTACTCAATGTTTTTCTCTCTACAAATGGTCACAAAATGATCCAGTTTCAAAAACCTCAGAATTATCCGAGGATAGAATGAATCAAGTTAAACCAAACTTGACTGTAACCAACTATTTCAATACTGAAACTAGTAGCAGCCTCTGGGAGAAGTAAACACACCCAAACTTCCTGCAACTGCATCTGGAATTGAGGTAGTATTCAGCCTTCTTTAATAACATTAAAGTTGAAGGATATTAAAGTTCATATGGCCAAAGTCTCTGAGAAATCTAGTAGTAGTCACCAGCAACCTTTGATGCCACTGACACAGGTGAGATCTCAGCCATTCTGAGGAGCAACACAAGCCTCCAGGCGTCAAAGCAACATTACAGTTTGGACATGAAGATCCATCTCAAAGAGCTAACAGCACACCTTAGCTCAGTACCTACAATATGGGACCATGGTTTATGGACCACAGACTACTTCCACAAGGGACCAGAGCCCCGAGCAGACTGACACTTCCAGTGCTTAACACCAATCAATATCATTCTGAATATAGCCACAAGATGGTTTGTTCATTTCTTTGTTGGGTTTTGCTTTTCTTTTTAATGCTTTGCTAATGAGCAGCTAAGTTGTCAAAGTTTGTAGAGTGACTTCCAACCTGATGATCTCAATAGCGTACCTCTGCCCAGAGGAATAAAAGCGCCAACAAGATGAGTTGTTTATCTCTGGGCCCCAGTGGCAGAATACGGCTATGAAGGTCAGACATTACATTTGCAAGAAGTGACAGAGTTTCAGCATCAACTTCATAATTTTAGCAGCCGTAACTGAAAACTATCTAGACATGTGAACAGCAATAAGGAAGGACAATTACATATGGGAACATGAAGGTCATTACAGTGTATAATACTAAGTTGTCGTGGATATTACTACATGACAGCTGGAACCTAACAAGGTCAACCTGTCACCAAAAAAAAAAAATCTTAAGAAAGTAATTACAATGGACAGACATGCCAGAGTGACCCAGCTTTCATTTGTCTAGGAAATAGGAACGGCAAGATTAGTTTGCAGGAAAAAAAGAATGATATCAACAAAACTACTGAAGTAAAAAGAAAGGTTAATTCTCCTGCTGTATACTGGAAATGTGTGTATTAATCCCAATATTGTTTAAAATGGTCATCAAAATTCCTCAACTTTCTTCCTCAACCAGCACCTCAGTATCCTCAAGAGAGCTCCTCTGGAGCAAGTCCAGAGAGGGGCAATGAAGCTGGTGAGGGGTCTGGAGAACAAGTCTTATGAGGCGCAGCTGAGGGAACTGGGGTAGTTCAGCCTGGGGAAAAGGAGGCTGAGGAGAGACCTTATCGCTCTCTGCAACTACCTGAAAGGAGGTTGTAGAGAGGTGGGGGTCACTCTCTTCTCCCAAATAACAGGTGATAGGACAAGAGGAAATGGCCTCAAGTTGCAGCAGGTGGGGTTTAGACTGGGTATTAGGGAAAATTTTTAAACTGAAAGGGTCATTAAGCCTTGGAACAGGCTGCCCAGGGAAGTGGTTGAGTCACCATCCCTGGAGGTATTTAAAAGATGGGTAGAGTTAGTGCTTAGCGATATGGTTTAGTGATGGGTTTCGTCAGAGTTAGGTTGATGGTTGGACTACATGATCTGAAAGGTCCCTTCCAAACTAGGCAATTCTATGATTCTGTTCTTTTCTCCTTATTTATGACTACTTCAAGGCTTTTTTAAAACTTATTTGCTTTAAATTAATTGCAAGTTCTTAGAACTTCAGCTTATTAGTGTTTTGCATTTTCAGCTACAGAACTCTTTCAAATCAACTGTAAAAACCCATAGTCAACAAAGGATTGCCATAATTCTTCTAAAAGGAAGATGACAACATGGCCAGCCATCCACCAGCAAATGGTAACTTGAATGAACGAGTGGGAACAAGTGGGAGCAAGAGTGAAAACAAACCATAAAGATGGTACAAAGGTTGTTCCAGTTGTTGAAAGCACTCCTTTATGCCACAAACATAACATTAAAATAAGATTAAAGAAAAAAAAAAAACCTCTCTTTTTGCAAACCTCATTTTATTAGCACTAGAAAATTTTCCAAATAAAAACATGTATTGGGTGTACATGTCAAGGTTCTGGTAGCAGGGGGTGCTACAGAGGTGGCTTCTGTAAGAAGCTGCTAGAAGTTTCCCCTAAGTCCAATAGAGCCAATGCCAGACAGCTCCAAGGTGGGCCCACAGCTGGCCAAGGCCAAGCCTCTCAGTGACAGCGGTAGTGCCTCTGGGATAACATATTTAAGAAGGGGCCGGCGGGGTGTTGCGAGGGGGGCAGGGAGGGAACCTGTGCAATGGCAATTGCAGAGGGAGACAGGGGTGAGAATACACGAGCAAAACAACTCTGCAGACACTAAGGTTAGTGAAGAATGAGGGGCAGGAGGTGTTCCAGGAGCCAGAGCAGAGATGCCCCTGCAGCCCACAGTGAAGACAATGGTGAGGCAGGTTGTCCCCCTGCAGCCCATGGAGGTCCAAGGTGGAACAGATATCCCCCTGCAGCCCATGGAGGACCCTGCACCAGAGTAGATGGATATGCCTGAAGGAGGCTGTGACCCTGTGGGGAAGCCTGCACTGGAGCAGGGTCCTGGCAGGACCTGTGGACCCATGGAGAGAGGAACAGTTTTGCTGGAAGGATTTGTGAGCCTGCAGGTGACCCACACTGGAGCATTGATGGAGGACTGTGTCCCATGGGAGCAACTCCATGCTGGAGCAGGGGAAGAGCGTGAGGAATCCTCCTCCTGAGGAGGAAGGAGCGGCAGAGAGAATGCTCCTTTACCTCCCATTACCAATGCCCCTGCACCACTAGGGGGAGGAGGTAGAGAATTTTTGGGAGTGAAGTTGAGTCTGGGAAGAAAGGAGGGGTGGGGTAAAGGTATTTTTAAGATTTAGTTTTTATTTCTTATTAGTGAACGATCTTTCCCTGTCCTTATCTTGACCTATTAGCCTTTCATCATATTTTCTTTCCCCTGTCAAGCTGAGGAGGAGGAGTAACAGAGTAGCTTTGGTGGGCACCTGGTGGATAGACAGGGTCAACGCACCGCAAAACATCAAGGAGATTAGGAATATCTGTAACTTGACTTGCAAAAGGTCTTTGTGACCTTCTGAAAAATAAAATACGCTTTATAACTGATGCTCTAAGTTCAGGCATTACACATTTAAGTTAAACATCAATAATCTCAATTAAAGAATTAGCTGGTATAACAGGATTTGAAATATAATTACTATACGGAATGTAAATTTTAATTTTAATTCAAACAGGATCTTAAACCACACTTAAAAAAAATATTATTTCTTTAACTTAAACTAATGTCTCAAGACCTCTGCACACCCATTGGAATGAACAGCAGTAGAAAAATCTGTTAAAGCAGATAAATTGTTGCCATTAGATTTCAGAAGGAACAGTTTTTACAAGGACCAAAGCCTACTGCCCCATGCAAAATTCCATCAATTCACAGCTGGGGCAGGGTTACTGAATTAAATAAAATGAAGAGAACACTCATTCTGCTCAGCTCTAAATTTTGATAAGCCTATATCTCAAGAGTTTAGATGTTAATTCAATCTCTCAGAAGTTTGAAAAAGCAGTAACAGGTCCATGTTTTGATGCTCCTATTTCAGAGTAAATAGCCAAATAAGCAAAATATAACATTTTGGGTTTATTTTGAAGTCGGTGCGAGCATTTGCAGTAACCTAAAACTCTGTGAATGCCCAGAATCTTGATTTTAAGTAACTGTGTCGGGTTTTCTTAGAGAGCTCTGCATGTACAGATTTCTTCCTGGAAGCATCTTTTTGTTGTATAGAACAAAGACAATTAGTCTTTGAGACATCAAAACTAGAACAATTTTTATCATTTCTATTTGAAGAAAGCAATCCTCATTTGTAGGTACAGAAATATGGCAGGATCATACCTAGCAGCACACACCTCATTAATTGTATTGGAATCCTGTTGGGAAGTATGAGTTTCTTCTTTTCTCCAGTGATCTGTTATCATAGAAGTCCGAGCTGGACCTCTGGATTATTTTGACTGCACATGACTAATATCTGCTTCGGAATCTCTTTATTTGAGAGTTTGTGAAGTTAATTTAGACACATGAAATATCACATCTGAGCTTCTCAGCTGAGACATTCCAGACATCCACGTAGAACCAAGCACTCAGCTTCCCCTCGTCACAATTTTCTACCTGCAGGTCTTTTACAAGGAGACTTTCACTCCTACCATTTCCATAGAACACCAACCTGTTTATTCGCTTTTCCTGAGTCTGGGCAGCCAGCAGCCCTATCAGATACGAGTCCTGCGTAGTTATGTTGCTTTTGATTTGCAACCGAGTACTATTTTGGTCCCTTTTTCCCCATCACCTTCTGTTCATGCTTACATTCACCCTTTGGTTCACACTCTATCCAGAAATCCCTTTTTCTGCTTCTTCCAAATACGATACTACACAGCTGAGCACAGACAGCCCCATGATCTCATGGCTACCCATTTAACATTTGGTAAAAATCACTCTCAGGTGATCCAGAAAGGTCTTGGGTCCTCAGTATAACAATACCTGGTGTTTGCCTTCATCCCTTCTGGTATTTTCCTATTCTTGAAAACTTTCCAAGGTGAATTTTGAACTAAATCCAGCCTCAAGCCACAAGGACTCAAGGAGCTGCTCTTTGAGCAGCAGTTTACTCCGTGAGTAATGATATCTGAAACTTACAGAGGGTGCAGACCTCCTCTTTAAATAAGTCTAGTTACCACCTTCTTGCAGTGCTTTTATCTCAATTAGCAGCAGCCAGAGAAGCTAATCTTCTCCCTGCTAGGGAAGAGGTTTGCTGTGGTTCAGGAACTGGTATAAGCAGCACCCTGAGTGCCAATACAGGCCCTCCCCAGATGCAAACGCAAAACATCACACCACCATAATTAGAGGCACAAGTTACTGTTAGAGCAACCCAGGTAACACGGACACTCTAAGGAAGCTCAGGCACCAGAAAACAGAAGAGGATTAAGACAAACCAAAGTGCTATTTAAAAATTCTTCCTTTTTCACATCGCCTCTGTGCTGCAGCTCTCAAAGGAGCACATACCACATCCCATCTACTGCACAGGGGCTCTCCATGGATCTGGAACCTGCAGACAGCGTATTTGGTTATACAATGCACTCCAAGGAGCTCATGTTATGTATAAAATCCTCTGGCAGCTTAGTTTCCCATCTAACCTTCTGTTTTAAAACTACTGCCAGAGCTGACATGGTGGGAGTTGACCACTGCACAGGAGCTGTAGGGTGAGCACATCTGTGCCTCCTTACAGCACATTTAGTTCTATAGGTGGTATAGAAGCAGAAATGCTAGCATGCTGTTTGGCTGCAATTAGGGCTTCTAGCATGTCCACAGAGTCTCACTTCCATATGCATTTAAACTCTGGACCCTCATTTTTGCGTGCATATATAGGAGCCTTGGTTTTCTAAACTCAGAACATAGGTGTTGGTCCCAAGTGCATTTTTATCTTCAGTTAAATATTTTTTCCATTGATGCCTAATGACTTTCAGTTAAATCTTTTATTATTAAAGAAATATTTTATAATTTGCACCTTACTCTGGACTGATTTCAGAGATCTGACAGATCTACACAGGTTTCTGTGCACCAGAACAATGACTGTCAGACATCTTTTAAGCGACATTGAAGTTTCCACTCTTCACATTCAAACACTGAAAACCTTCAGCGTCTTTTGATAACAAGACAGATCTGCATTGCTGTTTGCCGACACAGGCAAATGTTAAAAAAAAAAAAAAAGAAAAAAAAATCAAACTTTATCACAGTCCATTCCAACATCCACGCTTGTTGACAATTATTCAGTAGCTCTAGGAGGTACATCGGAACAATTGTGAAGATGGGATGGCCAGAAAAGCACGAAATGAAAGTCTCCCCTCACAAAGACACAAGCAGTGTTCAAACATTAAATTAGCATTCTATCTATCTGAGATGTTTTCACACAACAACAGCAGCAGCAAAAAAGTAACCTGTGAACGGAAGAATACCTGCTTTTTGAGACTGATGTGTGTTCAGGATGTAACTAAATGGGAGAATATAAATGAAGAATATACGTGATGCTCTTACTACACTGCAATTCAAAACTAGAAAATGGGTACTGGGTGATAGCAGAGTCCTGACGCAAACAAAAAGCAATAAGCGTGCTAAACACTGTTTCTAAGGCAAACGCTAGCCTCTAGCTCTAGTTTACAGGAACTAAGATGCCTGGAGTAAAACCTCAACTGGCATCGATCTGCTGTAGGCAGCTCGCTTCATCTTCCCACCTCTGCTTTCTCCTCCCACGCCACGGTTTATGCCGCACCGTTTGATTCAGGGAGCACATGCCTCAAAATGTTTGTGGAGCCGGCGCGTAGCACTATGAGCTGGCATTTTTTTTTTGTTGTGGTTTCTAGCAGGTAATAAGAGTCAATAATAAGCATTTAAATGCCTTCTGCTCCTTACCCGTTTGCCGCAGTCTATCTGTCAATAAGGTTTTGGGTTTTTTTTGGTTTTTTTTTTTTGTTTTTTAAAACGTGGAAACTCATTTTGTGCACACATAGCTTGCTTTTGGAAACTTCTGTTAACATTTTCGCAAAGCCCACACAGCTCCAGGCACTGTGCAAACATATGGGAATATATATACTGAAGTAAATACAAAACAGTAGAAAGAAATACCAGTAGACAGAACAATGAGGCCACTAATAAGACAGGTTAAAAATAACACAGGTTTATAGCACGATTTTAGTAAGCAATACTGCACATTCCAGTAGAGAGTGTGTGCGTGAGACACACTAATGTCATTAACTGTACCACAAGGTTACGTTCTCAGAATTTATTTAGAAAGATTCCCAAAACGCTAATATAATCAAATATCTAGCACATCTCACTACCGTAAGTGACACTTACGGTATGTATTGTGTGAAATGTATTGACGAACATGGATTATTTCCGCCCCCCTCCAAATTCTCATCTGTCTATTCAGTTAAATGTAAAGGGAAAAAGTGCTCTACAACTTGAAGTCCGAGGGTTTTTTTCCTTTAAAGAGAAGCAAACAAACCAAATCTCAATGGCGCCCTCTGCTGTCACGTCTTAGAAGTTTCATTAAGTTTGTTAAAAAAAAAAAAAAAATCCTGCCCCAGTAAGCAAACATCTGGTATTTTCACACATCATACAGTGTTCCAGCTCTCAAGAGTCAAAGACACCGTTATCCAAAAGTAAATTCCTCAAAAAATGCAATTGAATACATGCTTATAATGGCTGGAACAGTGGTATCCCTTCATGTTTGCACAGCAGCTATGGATAGTATGGAAAAAATGTCTATGAATATTTTACCATCATCAGCTTTGGGGTTGAGATGGATTTAACTGCAGACAGAGATATGGATTTTGTCTCTAACAAACCCAGATCACTTTGCATGAACCAACCATATCAAAGAGAAACAAAAATTTCAAAGCTATGAGAACAGTCCTAGAGACAGAACATGTTTCTCCTAAAACAAAAAAATACTCCACAACCAATTAAACAAGCTGGAGAGCTATACTGCCTCTGGCAAGCATTGCCTCACTCTTTGCCAGCCCCAGAAGACAGATGATGGAAGCAACTGAAGTTACCTGGCACAGGTGAGTAGCAAAGCAGCAGTATCAGAGCCTTGCCAAACAGCTGATGAGGACTTGTCTGCCTCTTGGCATCATGGTAGGAAGCTTAGCAACAAGCACTCCATCAGGGACCTAACTCCAAACCAGAGAAGTCAACAGGTCCTTCAAAAGAACCAGAACCGAACCCCAAAATCTGCCCTCCCACAGTTAAAGAAAAGAATAAAGAATTCCAGAGGATGTCATTTATTCCCAGCAATGTAGAAAAAGAGAGGGTAATAAAAAAAAAAACCCAACAGTTTCCTTGCAACACTCAGTCAAAACACAGAAGTGTAAGTTTAAGAGGAAAGCAAAATACTTGAGTACTTCGCTTTCTAGACGGTCTATGAGAACCACCGCCCCAGGCCCATGGCATGTGGAGGGACGCGCTCAAGAAGCGCAGCACTTCCCCCACAGAGACACTCGCTGCTGAGTGACACATTCCCCTGATGCTTCCCTGAAATATATTTGGCGCCTGAGGTTAACGGAATGACTGCAGTGAATATCTCCATACTCGTCAGAATTTGCCTTGATTGCTTCCGTCTTCCTTACACTCCGAACCTGATACCTCCCAAACCAGGAACTATATTTACCCCTCACACACTGCAGTGTTTGATGGTCTCATGGTTCTAAATTCAGCAGCTTCTGTCATGCCCAGGACCAGCCATAACTCTTCTCCGTCGGGTCTTCACATCAGACTTCTTTGTGGCGCCCAGTCTAAACCATAATTAGATGTACACGCTTAAATAGCCAGCCGTCATCTCACTCGTCTGATGGTGAAATTGAGATCACTGGATGTTCCACGCTGTACTTACCCCACTTTTCATTTAATATGTATTTAACGTGGTGGAAGACAGTCTTCCTCCCTCTCCCCAAACTGCTAAGGTAGCACCAACAGCTACAGTCTCATTTTGTGTAATGATTATACCCGGCTGCATCTATCTCAAATCACCTTTCTCCAGGAAACATGCTAAAACCCACCATATTTCCACTCTTTCCATATGTTTGGCAGAGCAAAACTATCATCTATATTTCAACTGTTGTTTTCTTACTTTTTGCCAGTACATTTTTACCGCTATGGCGGGCTAATTCACATACAGGAAGCAAGCCTAGTTTATTCTTTGTAAAGCTATACAAACACCCTAATTTATTACTCTTTGTAAAGCTATAGAAGCATTCTAATTTATTACCAACAACCTCTTAGCATGAAATAGCTTTGCTATTCTAGTTTTACTAGGGTAACTTAAGCATTAAATTCTACCCATCCAAATATAGATAATACTTCTAACATCACAGATTTAGCTTGGAGGTGGACCATCCTAATCCAACAAGAAAAGTCTGAAAGAGCTTTTTAAATGTTTTGAGTGAAACATGCAGAAATAATATTAAAGTAGGTCCATATTTAAAATCTCCAAAACGCCTTCCCTTAACAATCATGGTTCTTTGCTATCCAAGCCTATATCTAGAGAATTTAAGTTTGGTCTTGTTTACCTAGATTGCAAGTAGAAATGACTTCATCGGTTTACTACAGTGGTAGATACTGTAATACAGGCATTAGCGGAAAAAATGTGTCTGAAAAGTTAGATTCCTCATAAGGCACCTCATAGTGCTATCAAACACATGAATATAACAAAGCGGTCTACACATTTACTTAGAGTAAATGTGTAAACCTTTTGAATAAATCTTTCGACACTCATGTTTATAAGAAGTTGCATCTTTATTTCCTCCAGCTCAGTCTGACTGCTGCATGCTTTCTAGTTTACCGGTATTACTTTCCTGACTGGCAGGGCTGGAAGGAGCAATTTTCATGCAAGAATCGCTGATATTACAAAGCCAAAAAAAATAATTTTGGCCACTTATACCTGCCCCTTCAACACATCTGATGCTGGAAAGCAAGGGGTAGAAGAAGAATACAATTAGTTAATGCAAGCAGTTAGCAAGACCATCCTCTGTGCTTTTTTAGATAGGAGAAAGAACACAGCCTCCCAGAGCTCCTCTTGCATCTATTCCAAACTCTGCCTACAGAGCTGGAATAATTATCCTGACTTGGGATCAACTAAATGTCAGAAAGTCTGAAACAAAAGTTCGTGAACATTATCTTTACAGTATTTGCATACTCAACTTATTTATTCCCTTACCCCGGCTAGGTCAAGAAGCGCCCACATGACTGACATGAAAACAAGGCATGAAGATTAAAGGACATTTGCTGTTCAAGTCTGAGGTACCAAAACCAGAAAGCCAACCGCATCCTGGGCTGCATCAAAAGCAGGGTGCCCAGCAGGTCGAGGGAGGTGGTTCTGACCCTCTACTCTGCTCTGGTGAGACCCCACCTGGAGTACTGTGTCCAGCTCTGGAGCCCTCCGCGCAGGAAAGACATGGATCTGTTGGAGCGGGTCCAGAGGGGGGCCACAAAGATGATCAGAGGGCTGGAGCACCTCTACTGTGAGGACAGGCTGAGATGAGAGTTGGGGTTGTTCAGCCTGGAGAAGACTCGACTCCAGGGAGACATTATTGGGGCCTTTCAGTACTTAAAGAGGGCCTACAGGAGAGATGGGGACAGACCTCTTAGCAGGGTCTTGGCACAAGACAAAGGCTAATGGTTTTAAACTAAACGAGGGAAGATTTGGACTAGATATAAGGAAAAAAAAATTTTACGTTGAGAGTGGCAGAACACTGTAACAGGTTGCCCAGAGATGTTGTAGACACCCAAGCCCTGGAAACACTCAAGGTCGGGTTGGAGGGGGGCCTGAGCAACCTGATCTAGTTGAAGATGTCCCTGCTCATTGCAGGGGGGTTGGACTAGATGACCTTTAAAGGTCCCTTCCAACCCAAACTATTCTATGAAAACAAACACACACACACAAAAAAAAAACAACAGCCCTGTCCCCTTCTTTTCTATAATGCTGTTAATTGGCAAATTAAGTCAGAAAACTGTGGATACTAAATCTTTTAATTTCACCACGCTGCAGATGCACCTGCTGTCCCATGCAACTATCAGATGAGGCGGACATTTCGTTTGCTTGCCCAGTGGAGGTAGACCCTTGTGTATTTGAGCTGATCCTGCTCCAAGACTCCCCAGGCACGATCCAGCTGTGAGCCGTAAGCCTGCAGCCAGCGGCGATGCTGCCACAGAGCTGGTCAGTCCGGTTGCTGAGTGGAAAAGCTCACTGCTCTGCCCCCAAACCGTGTGGATACTCCTCTGTGGGAGAAGCGGGCACACGGGCAGCAGAGCTGTGCAACAGCGTTGACAACTAAGATGAGCACTCGCACAGATAACAACCCAAGACCACAATGTATAAAAAGGACTTCTTCCATCCTAGCTCTCACTCTCTCGTAAGTAACAAATTGACTTGAGTGAAGACATCTTTATACCAGCTTTAGAATAATTTGAGCTCTGCCTAAGCTATGGTACACTTGAAATTCACAATCTATGAGAAAAGGGTTCTACCTCTCTAAAGAAGGCTGAATACTCGTGTTAAAATCTGTAGAATACAGGAGGTAATATCTAAGTGTCTCAGCCCTGTTCTGGAAAGAGAAGTTCCCAGAAGGAAAACCTGGATTTCTAAGCACCATTTCTTTATTTCAGAAAGTGTTTCCTCCAGCAATTACACTTCAGCTAAAAGCAGAGGATCCAACTTTCACCTGGGAACGGTGTTTCCCTCTGCCAATTCCTGGGGGCCCTCCCTCACGAGGGTGAGGGAAAAAATCAACAGGAAAGAGCAAACCCAAGGCTGTAACTCACCCGTCAGGCACAGTTTGTCTTTGTACAGGGACAGAAGCACTTGATTCTGTGGGAGTGCGGCACCTGCCCCCATCTAACTCCTATATTTAGTTCTCCTGTAGGTTGCTTTAGTATGCTTCCTCTGGAATACCAAAACACATTTAAAGATGGAAACTTCGACCAAATTCTCTCCAAAGGTAACTAATTGCTGGAGCTCTGAGGTGTTTTTCCAGGGGAAAACAGTGTGGAAAGTCTGCAGATAATTCTTCTCAGCACACCTAGTAACTGAAACTTGCCAACCGCATTTCTGTCGTGCAGTATAATTTCATGAAGTAAGTGTCATTTTGCCTGTAGAATAACATTCCATTCGTCATCTTGATAATTTTTTGTATTTGGTTAAAGGGTTTTTTTAAACAGAGAAAATCCATGCTTAACTTAGTCCTTTTGAGAAAGTTCTCAATGGACTCTTTTGTTCTTGGCTGTCAAATGAGTCATGTTTCTACTGCAGATATATATATATATTTTTTTTTACAGTAATGATGTTTTGCTATAGAATTTTCTTCCTTTTAGAGGTTTTCTGAATCTATTCAATTTGCATTGAGCTATTTATGTAACTCACAAATCATAAAGCAACTGAACTAATTCATTGAAGTAAAAAGCCAGAAAGGGTCCTCATTTAGCAAGTGGCAGCTAGCTGCAGGCCAGGAGAGCACACTGGAGGCAGCTTATGCTTTCCTTGCTCTTCTGCTGTTCTTGAAGTGTTTCACCACTGGTTGTGGTCCGAAGCAGGAATATCACATTAGCCACATCTTTGGTCTAACTGGCATAGCCATTCTTATATATGAATGCAATTTGTGGGAAGCTTTTGATTGTAAAATATCTTCAAAAAAGGGCTGGGCTGAAATTTCAAAATATTTTTGCAACAAACTTCTTGAACTTGTTAAAACTTAGGACAGTAGTATCTTTTCATACTTTTTTGGATCTCAGTTCAGACAACAAAATGAAGTTGTTTTTATTTACATATTTCATGTATTTATTTTTAGGATTTTTTTGAGCACAGTGTTATGAATACTATGACACATGGAAGTGTTTCAAATACTTTGAGTTGGAAGGAATAAGGAAAAAAATGAACCAAGTACAATTTAATACATCTTTTTTTACGGACACACATTTTGGTTGATTTCTTTAGTTTGTAGGGTGGAAGATTCCTACACATGATTTTTGGGTTTATGTTACAGTAAGATTTTAATTTGATCTGTATTTGGTAACATTATTGACCAAGGACTTTGTGCCATCTGTGAGGCTTTGTAATTAAAAAAAAAAAAAAAAAAAAAAAACCAAAAAACATTGCCCCAGAAATTTCTGCAATATCAGAATGTCCCATACAGATTATGAAAACTACAATCTTGGATCCAAATCAGCCAACAAGTGAGCCTTTTACTATTAGTGATGCAAGCCAGATGACAGGGCAAGTCTAAAACTGTCTTAAATCTCCTGCAAAATTTCATGCTGAGAGGTGTAGTCTCCCTTTAGACTAGGCACTTCTGTTCTTCCCTTTGAAAAGCTGCATAGGGCTCATCCTTCTTAAAGTTTTGCTAGCAGATTAGTGAGTAAATTACTTACCAACCTGGATGTTTCCCTCTTGACTTCCCTCCTCAGGCAGAAGTAATTCAAGGTCAAGCTCTTACCTTTGTGCGGAAAGTTGAAACCACCAGAGAACTGCAGCCATCCTGGGAGCAGGGACTCATGCTTTCAACTCTTTCCTCCCACCTGTGTGAGGAAATACCTGTGCTACAGTTCTTTTCTCCCAGTTCAATCAATCTTAAGCCTCAGAACTCCAGTTACTATCAACAAATTTATTTCAAGATCCCTTTGCATCGATCTCTACACCTTTCTCTACCCATGGTTCATCCTGCCCCTCCCCGACTAAACCCTTCTCAGCCCTTAATATTCCTCTACCTACAGTGTCTTTTCCCTAGAGTTTCAATGTATCCCACCACCACTGGTTTCTGTTTAACCCTTTTCCCACT
>VXBH01004458.1:129572-183551 GCA_013400035.1 Rynchops niger | reverse complement strand
AAAAAAAAAAAGGGAAAAAAATAGGGTAAGATATTTGCTGTGAGCACATTCTTCCCTCAACTACCCCTGTTTCCTCAGTCTATCTTAATTACAAGCTTTCAATTCCAGGGACATCCACTTGTGAAGTCTAGTGTTAAGCGTCTCACCCTGTGCATGTCCTTCAACTCTCCTGTAGAAAATGTGATTTATTATAATAGCATTATTACATTATCAATTAAATAGTCAATGCCTGCTGGTTGTTGACTAGGTATAGATATAAGAATTACTACATTACATTTTTGCATTCTAGTTGAAGATCTGTTTCTCTAGAAATACAAACAGGAGAAATTTATGGACACTGATGTTTTCAGAAGTAAACATTCTACATCTCACATTCAGGACTACCTTTTGACTGCCAAACGAATAACAATTTCTCTTTTTCCAGCAGTATTTTGATACCAGCATTTAAGAAAAATTAGCTAGTTTATTTAAATAAATCTCATCACACTGAATGACTTAAAAGTACAGCACAATAAGTAGTTATTCTGTTCCGTACACCTCATCACACTATTATCCCAGTGCTTCATTAAATCATTAATTGCCAATCTGTGCCCATTGTGTATTGCTCTTGTTTCTCATGCATTGTTTAAACGACAAATACTCTGCAGCAGGGATGGTGTCAAGTGGGGTCTCTGGTAAGTCTCTGCCTTGGTGGTACCTTAACTTCTCAGATCAAATGAGCTGCTGTTTTTCATAACTGCGTTCCTCAGATCTGGTATAGGCATAAGCTCTGTTTCAAGTCTCGTTTCACATGCCCATTTCGAAAAGTCAGCTGCATTATTTTCCACAGTCGCCCAGGTAGCAGCGCTTCAGACTGACAGTTCCCTTTGAGCACGCCTTCATGGGCTGGGGGATGGCCTCTAAGCTCCCAAACCTCAAAAGGCATTTGTTCAAATATCTGCAGTACACAAACTTTTCCTGCACTACTTGTAGATCCTTCTGGGGGATTTGAGGATGGAGGAGGAGGGAAGGACTGAGAAGTGCCTTCCAACTTTAGAAAACAATAAATAAATAAAATTTGAAACAGAATTTCTCCTAACTGAAAATCAGCTTTTTATTCTTTGTAATCATTAGAACTGTAGGTTTAAGATCAGCAAACTCCGTCTATTATTAAAAAACCAAACCACAACACAACCTTAGCTCCACACTGAATCAACATACAAATGCATAGTGAAACAGAGTACATCTGAACAGTGTTTCCTCAATTTCCTTTTACCTTAGGCTTAGTTGGTGTGTTTGCTCCCTGCAGGTGGAAATACCACAGAATTCCATCTGTTTCTCATTTTCTTGAAAGATTTCCCATTATCCCTCCCACTTGTTCCAACCGAATAAACCAACAGCTCATTGTTCTTTTACATGCCATAGGTATGATTAATTGATCCACAAGGAAAGGGAGGAAAACATCAAACGAAAAAGAAGGTAGAAAGTCAAAGTGTCCCTTCAAGTGAATTTTCTGTTGGAGAGAAAGCAGGCAGGCTCACTGAAGGAGATTCAAATTCCTCACCAGTCACAATCTTACTCTTAGATCTAAGGAAAGACACAAAGTGAGACTCCATGATGGTGTAATGCTGCAGAAAAGCTGTGTTTAAAGAGAAACATTTCAGTCTACCTAAAAAGTCTTGAAGACCGTTAAAACAGATTTGGCACAGAGAAAGCTAACTAGAACTTGCAAAAGAGTTAAGCAGTGAAACATTCAAAACACAGCTTGTGTGGGAAACCTTCCGTATTTTCTTTAATCTGACATAGAACTTACTTAATCATATTTCATTATCTTGTCATTTAATCAGTATGAGGGAAAAAAAAAATGCAACTTACCAGTAGAGCTCACTCCAAAGACTAACAATTATTCACAAAAAAAAACTAGTAACTGAATAACTTCTTCAGATACGCAACTTCAAATAAATGAGACAAGAAAAATCACCGACCGTAAAATCAGCTGGGGAAGTCTAAACAGCAACAATGACTTGGGGCAGGGGAATGGCCTATGCACTAAACACAACCAACCTGCAAAGCCTTGGTAAATACATGGCTTATTTAAATAAAACGAAATAGGGAAACATACTGGAGCACAAGTTTACTCTAAGACTGTAAACTAATGTAAGGCCAAGAGCAAAATCATAAGGTTAAAAGAAAAATGGAAGAGATATGAGATAAATAAAACCAAGCCACACACAAATAAACAAAAAACCCATAGAAAACAAAACCACCCCACCAAAAAACCGCAAGCAGAACAAATTAGGAGTTCCACTGGACTATGTCAACATACTTCATTTTAATTCTTTGCTCAAAAGATTCTTCCAGCATCTGAAAAGCTATACTGAAGTGTGAGTGAAGAATCAACCTCACAACGCTCTCCTGGCTGTTCAACACCCTTTGTCTCGTACAGCTGTTAGTTCTCTTTGGTGTTCCAGCATTTCACCTCTGCTTCCCAGAACATGTACTCCTGTCTCCACCTTTGATTTCCATTTTCCAAAAAAACCATCAATACTCACTAGCAACCCAGAGAGCAGATACGATAGTTATTTATTAACATTTAAATTAAGCATAAATTTCAGGAACTAAAAATGTCTCTGAATTGTTTTGTATGTGGTATTCTTGAAATTAAAGGTGATCAATACAACTGAAAGACCAAGCATTATCATAAAATATGAAGCTGAATGGAATACAGCTCAAGTTAATAGCAATTAAGTTACATTAACTTGAAGAAATTAAATACAGTTTTACACATTTTCTGATGAAGCACCACACTCACAAGACCCCGTGAAGCATCTCATGAGAACTAAGCTGCAAACCAGTTAAGCAGTTGAACACAAATTGGCAGCCAATTTAATTAAGAAAAAAAAATACAGTAAGAATTTAGTAGCAATGTCTCCCAGAAAACTAGCAGAAGAGGGATAAGTTTAACATCCAATGTATTCCAGTCACACAGCACAAGCAATTTAACAATTCTGTATTGCTGAAAAAAGAGATCTCGGTCCTTTCATCCTTTATTTTACATAGCTGCTCATCTGAACTGATGCAAATACTTGTAAGATTCTTGGGTAATATTGAACAGCAGCTGCATATATTAATGCTTGCAAAACAAAATTTCAGCTTTTTTTTTTTTAAAACAGTAGATATACAATTATAGTAGATAATGAAATATGGACAACCTTTTATCTTACCCTTTTGCTGAAATGTAGTAACTTAGCTCAAACTCAAGCTCAACATCCATTTAGCTTGCTCAAATGCTTGGTTTGGAATTTTTTATTCCTGGACTAAGCATAGAGCAAGGATTTATTTTTTTTAACATCTGAGGTTCTTTTAGATGTTTGCAGAACAGGAAAGAAAGGATGCATAAATTCAGAGTTCAAGATTAAAGTGTAATGCTTCACACATGAGACCACAAATCAAGACAGCTTGTCCATCTGAAAACCCACAAGCTCAACTTAAAATGCAGTCATCGATCTAGAGTATCTTGTTTCGTTTTACATGAACATCCTCTTCATTCTAAAGATGCACATGAACTTGTGCAGGCAGATGAGAAGTTATAGTATCTCTGAGTGAATGAAATTCAAAGTGACAACAACAAAAAAAGTAAGTTTCTCAAGTGTTAGAAACAAATTTTACAGGCAGAAGAAGTTAATTCAGTATTAAGATGACAAGTGCAAATGCAGGTACGATATGCAAACAGCTTATAAATTCTCACTGTTAACACATCGGTTATCACCACCACTAAAATTCAAAAGAACACCTAAGAGTGGACCCCTTGCGTTTAAACAATTATATGCCCTTTAAAATTCCAATGAAATCATGTCCCTTTCCACCTTTTGAATGAAAATGCTGTGGAGTTAACTTAAAGGCATACACCCCATGGGAGACTGAATTAATCCAGTTATTAAACAGTATTTCTCTATTTACATTGTGGCAAACAGGCTGAGACCGACTAAGACAAGCTAAACTCAGCCAGATTTCCTTTGTCCAGAGAAGGAAATAAGTGAAGTCAGAAACTTTTTTGTAGATTGTGAAAACAGCATCCAATGCCAGGCTTCCCTCATGAGCATCCAAAGGAAGTAGCAGACAAAAGACATGACAGTGGAGTCTTCCCAGAAAGCACAGGGAAGTGGGAAGGAATGCTTACTTAGATGGGAATAAGAAATTCACTGCCTCTTGAGTATCTGACAAAGAACAAATTTCTAGAGGAAGATACTTGAAGACCCACCCATTTGTAGTCGGCTTGCAGTGTGGCCAAACAGTTTCTTGTTAAATTGATTGGAGGAGACATCCAACTGGTGTTTGACTTCTGTTCCTCAGATTTCCACTTGTGGGGAAGGACAAGGTCAGAAAAGAACAAGTAATACAAACATTATGCATCTCTTATTAATAAACAGCAAACAGTATTACTAGTATTTGGCTTAGAAATCCCCGGACACTGAAAGTATCATTAGTAAGAATACTTCAGGATTACTATGTGAAGAGAAATACTGCCAAAAGCCTGGACTGGATACAAATTTAACTTTGTGAACTGAAAGGTCCATATACATCATATTCAAATGCACTTTATTAAAATACATGAAGTAGAACAGACAGTATAGAACAGATGTTGTGAGGAAAACACGTCAGCTGTACACTAATCTTGTAATTTTATATGAAGCCAAACTCATTTACTTAAAATTCCTATGACCCATAGAGAAATTCTTTCCTTTCCCATGCTAAACCATGGTGGACGCATCAGGCTGAAAATAGAATAAGTAAGGATGTGAACAGGTTACTTTCACTGAAACGTTCAAACAGATTGAGTAAGATCAAATGGTCAATTCTCATGCCAAAAAATTCTCATCTAAGTTACCATACTCTAATGCACACAAAACCAAACAAAATTTAAATCAGAACTGCTCTCAATCTCTCAATTTATCAGTAAACTATATGGATCCTCACCTGACAAAAAAAAATGAACAAGACACCCTGAAAGACTGGTGCGCATTTCCTTAACAAAGTAGTGGGAAAAATGAGTTCAAACAGCTTTGAAAATAACAGAAAATCCATTCCTAAATTACGATTTGTATTTGAGTGTCTAGAATTATTCATTTAAAAAAATCAGTGCTGCAGAAAATTCGAAGACTGTCCACACTGGATCTTCACTGCGCTAGAAGCAGATGAAGTACTTAAGTATCCTTCTGGTGAAAGAGCCACCAGTAATTTTGAAAAAAAATAGGTAATTGCTACTTATAGAATTGAAAACACTGTTGCTTCAACTCAGTTTCACCTAGGAAAGATGCACTGATATTGGTACATCAAAACAGTTTAAAAACTTTGTTTTTAAGGAACGTATTTCAAGCATGTAAAGCCTCCTGTGACATAGAAAGCACCTCAAAATAGAACTTTGACTAAACAGTGACAAATATTTAAGCTGCTTCCTCCTAAATGTTAAGGATTTGCAATTGACCAAGAGCTCAACATTATCTTTTGTTTGATTTGTCTGCAACAAGAATCATTTTGGCAAGGGGCCTTGGCATCTAAATTTTGCAGACAGTGCATTATGAAACTGCCAGAGTATCCAAAAAGAAGAAAATAGAGGAAGAGGATGTATAGAAGCACATGTCTGATAAATTAAGGCTAGAATAGCAAAAGACATGAAGCAGTGAAATTTGTCTAGTTGTGAATATCGAGTTTTTTTCCCCAATCCAAGTCCCTCAAAATAAAGTAATGCCCATGTTTTCCTTAAGCCAGCAACTTGAGCATTCAACTGACAGGAATTATTTCTTGTCAAACACCAGAAAAACCTATGTTAAAGATGCTGATGTTACAAAGTCAAGAGACACTCAAAGGTTAGCAAAACTCATACAACTTTAATTTGTACTACTTCTGTTGGTAGGACGAGCCTTTCAGCAATAACTTTTCTACATTAGTTCTCAGGTCTCTTCAAAGCAGAAAGAGTAGTCAAAATGGAAAATATTCGTTATTTCTTCCCTCTTCCTGGTACCGTTAAATGTGTCTGATAACAGACACTGTACACCACCAAAATCTTACAGTGAACACAGAATTGATTTTTTTTTTTCCTTGGGGAGCCTTTTCCAGTTTTAAACAGTCTGCTGCAGCTCTGGTTCACCAACCCATAGATGTGGAGTTGGTGTAGCACCACCACTGGGAAAGGTACTCCCAGTGCAGCTAAGCCTATTCAACAGGGAGTACCTGCTTCTGAAAGGACTGATCTCCTTCCTTCCCCTCCCACCATCTCCCTTTTAAACATCTAACCTCAGAGAACCGCTCAGACCATTTCACCAGCAGAAAGTGTCTTGAACTGTCTCAGTATGGATCACAGGACAATAAATGCTGACAAAAAGGAGGCATCAGGAATAGAAAAGGGGTTCCACTGACTCCTCCATTAGCAAGCAGCCATTACAACAACTTCACTGTATTGAAAAATCAGACAAAAAAAAATGTATTTCTACATTTATTTGAGATATTAAGCACCATTCCTTTTCTTTCTGGAGGAAAAGAACTCGTGCATAAGGAAGGTGAAGGCTAGAAGTTTCACATGTCCATTAACTAGTACAGCACTCCATAGCTGATTTTACAATGTTATATACTATTTTTACAGTACTTTATATGCACATAAAATTCCTTTTAATTTCATCTGCGCATACTAAACTCCCAGCAGTCGGCAAATCGGTCGCAACATGACTAACACCATCAGCAACGAAACTCTTCTATTTGTAGCTTTGCTAACAATCCTGGAACAGCATAAGAACTGTCACAGCTCTCTAAATGTGATCACCTCCTTCTCTCACAATCCTGTCTCATTTTCCAAGCTTTCAAAGTCTTCAGCAGAGTGATGAACCCACTTTATACTAACCCTGATTCAATCCAAGAGCAATGCTCATGCTATTAGAATAAAAGAGGCAAGGGGCAAAGCAGGAAATATTAACAAAGCCTGCAAAAATATGAATATTGCAGTGGAAGCAAACTGAGGTTGCACATGCAATCAATTCCTGAATGCCTGATTCTAACAGCAGGTTTCTTTTAACTGGAAACTTCTGTGCATTTTTGTAAGATATTTTTGTAACAGAGAAGCAGAAACATGCTGATCCCTTGAAGGATCATCAGAAGGACTACATTCTTTGGACTCACAACGTTGACCTTTGCCACTTCAACTGATCAATGACAGCTGGAACAATAGGCAGTAATCCATAAATCAGCCAACAGAGGGAAACAAATAGCTTTCAGACCTGTTAGCAAGAAACATTCTGGAAGCAGCGACTTTTGGGCTGAAGCCAAATTTCATAGGGTTTGGGCTTGAAACCTTCATCTCCTAGTCTCCTCTACAATATGCACTTTGCTTATCCCTCTCTTACTCCACTTGCTATTTGTTACACATCTGCATTTAACTGAGATTGCTTCTTTTCTCAAAATATGGGAGTGGCTTCCCTTTTGAGCTTCCAGAAAACTGGCAGTAAAAATTAAGATTCGTTATCTGCTACTCCGCAGTCTCAAACAGTATTTTAAATAATGAGCAAGAAATAACTGTGTACTGAACTTTTTGTGTTTGTTTGCAAAGTTAGAAAGAGTGCAAGGAGCTTAAGAAGAGAGGAAGTAAAATATAGCAAAACAGTCTGTATTCCAAACCAACCTTGAACGCTTAAGCTCCAGAACTTTGATTGCCAGAATGTGTAAGTGTAGGACTCAAACACAATATAAACATCTGTGTTGGACAGTAAGACATGAGATGTTCAAATAATATGTGGTATTGCTATTTTAAGCTATAACATATCTGACTTCTACATTGCCGTTCTAAAAAGAGAAAG
Source organism: Rynchops niger (assembly GCA_013400035.1). NCBI lineage: Eukaryota > Metazoa > Chordata > Aves > Charadriiformes > Laridae > Rynchops > Rynchops niger. The sequence goes on along the minus strand of VXBH01004458.1, from coordinate 175,728 downwards.
CTATCCCTGGAGTTTGGTACAGGCTGTTCAGTATTTTGTACAGTCAATACACCCGCTTAACATTTTTTTAATATTCTCTTCCAGCAGATAGAATGTGTTGCTATATAAACTGAAACAAAAGATATAATTTTTAGAAGTTAAAAACTAGTATAGAATTACTCAGTTTAATACATATTCTAAAATTCTTGTTGCATGGTTCTAACAAAAATCACGTTAACATGGCTATGAATATGTCAACTCCGTGGATCAAAGCATTTTTCTCAAAATATTTTTGAATAGGGGAAGAAACACCTGAATGCTGGGACAATGAAACAAAAAAAAAAAAATTTGAGAAACAAGAGTATATGCTTGCTAAACAAGAATTATGTTTATTTAGCTAGTGAATCACCTAGAGGAGTAAATTTTCACTTTCATGATAGCAATCTGTCAGGCTTGCAAACACCCAGAAATAAGAATTAAAGATTATTTTAAATGTAGTTATAAAGGTCATAAAAAGTCTGATTTAGACTGAGGTACATTTACTCAAAACTGAGATTCATTGAGTGGTAGCAAACAAACAAGTTCCTCAGACAAATGCACTTTTTTCAGTATACATGTTACAGAAAAAAAATAAAGAAATGTGCATTAACTGGTGGTGTCCACCAAGCTGCATATTAATATTCTCTTACACCAAACAGTTTGAAACAAGGGAAATGTCATTCTAATATAATTTTATGTTACGTTTCATTTGGCTAAACTGCAGCTTAAAGTTGCTTTGCCATATTAAAAGATTACTACAATAATTTTCACATGAACATTTAGACTTGAGTTTTACTCCAGGACTAAATATGGCATGATTTGCATTTAATCTGTTGAATAGCTAAAAACTGACAATTAAAAAAAACTACAACAAAGAAAAAAATTAAGTTGAAGCAATGTGAATCTCACATCATTGAACCACTTCTAATGGTTAAATGTTAGTATTTAACAAATTCAAAGAGTTAATGAATCCTTGCATTCGTTCGGTCTCCTGTGCCTTAGCTAGGATGCATAAATACAAAAAGACAGCAGATACTGGTAAAAGCTTCAGGACAGAAAGTGCTTGACGAAGGTACAGTTCTCAAGTGTGTTTGGTGAGAGAGTATAAGGGCAGATGCACTGATGAGAACCATTACAAGAAGAGTCAATTTTGTGTTAAAGTGTTCAAAGATGTCACCTTAAGCAGAAAAAAGCTTTAATAACGTCTTCTTAGACATATTAGGCATTTCCAGAGTCTACATCATTAGTGTTGTAATTCTAGCAGGACATCTCCATATAGTTATTGTTTGTTTCTATTTCTCTCCTGAAAAAAAAAAAAAAAAACCAACAAACAAACAAAAAAAAAACAAACACAAAAACAGAAAGGAAAAATCATGTTAATACACACAGTTCAACATTGTCTACTTTACTCTTATTAGAGCAGTTGCATTGCTTCCAATTTCTCTAACTCACACAACAAGCTTTCAAGGAAAAAGGTTAACTTTTTTCAGGAATATGAAATATCTAGTTCAAGTCAACTTCTTAAAAAGAAATACAGAAGTATACATCAAACTAAAAGGCAAATATGTTCCAAAAAACCCAACTATCAAAAATAAAGTTTTATAGTGTTATTTTTAAATCACCTCCAATAAAATATATTGCACAAGTGAACTGAATAAGGACACCAAGGGACCTAAAAACAAGGCAAGAAAGAGGTACCCTAAATCTTCTGCTTAACTTGTCAAAATGCTCTGCATGAATATTTAAATATTCTACTCTCCATCCATTGTATCTCTGAAAAAGTAAAGATCCAGGTATCTCCCTCAAAGCCCACTATAATAAAATGTTTCAGTGTGCTAAGATCAAAAGGTAAAGAACCAGGTCGGCCCTCCTCCTCCATACAAATGCAATGCTCTTAATGGGAAATGCAATGCTCTTCTTAATGGGAAAAAGAATTTAAAAAACCCCATCCATTCTTTTTTTAGAAATTAATTACTTTTAATAACAAATTGCAAATCCATTGAGGTAGGAATGGCTGGGAAAAAAACTCCACTTGAATAAGAGCCTGAGTTGCAGTCAAGACCATATTCACCTCAAAGCCCTCACAGCAGTGCAAGATGTTGCATTTGGTATAAAGGAAAAAAGTGTGTAACGTCCTCTGTGCAATATAAACAATGATAAACAAATTTATATGGTTAAGGGCTAAAATACTAATTGCACTGTATCTCTGTCAGGGACTAATAAATTCTTCCTCTGTATTACAAGTCTAACAGAGTAAAGATTTTCAGTGCTTTATCATCATCTTTCATTTTCTCAACTTTGTTAAAGATAATAATACTCTTAGGCATTATGACTACCTCTAGGAAAAGAATTTAAAAAAATAAATCAATAAGCTATATGTTGTTGCCTTCATTACGTTATGTTCTAGACTATAAAAAGACACTGTAGTTTGACTTTTACGTAACTAACATTTTTATCTTACAATAGCACTTCCTTTCTTAATATGTACAACTGAACATGTCATATAAATGGCTTAAAACACCTTCCCCCATTTAAAAGAGAATAAACCCCCTCATTTACAGTATTTTTATTATTATTGCATTACACAGCATGTTATAAAAAGATCATAAACATAGCAGGGAAAACCAAAATAAAGCAGGAGGCACTTGAACAATGATTTCAAAACCACTCTATCTGGTATCACGCTGAAACTTTCTTACACTAGAAACTCTTCAGGAAAAGGGTAAATTGGCATATGAACCCAAAATAAATTTGGCCAAAAACACGCTCTGATGGATACATAACATTTATACTGGTGGTTAGAGTACAGCTGATGATCTAGTCCTCTCCAAGACAGACCTCTGAGTTGCTGCAAGAGGAACACCAAAAAAGTAAAGCTCGCACAGAGTTCTTGCTCACAACAAGCAGCTCCCGGTCCCAGCAGCTCTGTAGCTAAGACTGTACATTCTCAAGGGCAGAACTTCAGTATATTTAAAGCGAGAGCGATACTCGCACTATTCTGCTAGAAATCAGTTTTTCCTCATTCAGAGGAGACGTGAGTAATATATTCTTAGTAAGATACTGGTTTTAAAACGTGAGATTGATAGTAACGGTCATTAATACAAACTGATAACATGTTAACAATGCATGTCTAGGCTGAAAACAGATCATCACTGGCCTCATGCCTCACTATGCATGTAAGGCATTCAAAAATAGCCTGCTCACGCACATATCAGATTATTCCTCTAGTATTAGCAGACTTCAACTGAGAGAACTGCACAGAGTGCTGAAAAACACTAATGAGGTATTACGCAGTAGCCTATGAAACTGCGAAGTTAAATTATGAAATATCGGTATTTTCACAATTTTAAATACTATCTACATACAAATAAAATCATCAGTTCCTGAGCATTTGGAAGTATGACCTATGTAACCACTGAGCCAAGCTGTCTAGAAAACTGACAGACCTTGAACTCAAAATGCATTTAAGTTCACAAAAATTCAAAGTAGAGAGGAAATGATATCCTGACTACCTGCTTCCAAGGGGTGAAACAGACGAGGTGTTACAAATTAAGTCTATTTTTAATTCTACAGATGAAAAAGGCTTCAAAACACCAGCACATCTTTCCTGTAGTCTCAAAGTTATGTATTACTACATTTCTATTTAAGTATGTAAAGCAGACATACAAACTTGACATTTTTCAATGCAAGTGAACAGTACATCCTTCAGGTATTTGTATCAGTGACAGCTGGCACTCTGTACAGCAAAACGGACAGAGAGAAAACCCTATTTATTAAAAACACAGGTAGTGGTATTACACTCAAATGCAAACTAAACACACACACACCCCCCGCCCCCAGCTCTAAGTCAGATTACACTCACTACCACTGCCTTTTCCTGTCTCAAAAAGTATTCCTCTTCTGGTTTTTTGGGTAGCTTTTGTTTGATTGATTGTTTTTGTATAAACAGTGATTATACACAAACTATCAGAAGGCTTTATCCCCAGCAGGTTTCCACCACCAGAGCAGAGGAAGCTTTCAGCATACCAACTGGATTCCACTCCAGTTCCCTTTCACCCAACATCTCTCTCATTTCTTACATTCAGATGAGCAAAACGTTCGCTGCGTCTCTTGCGATGCTCCTGGATAAAATGCTTCTCCAGTCAATTTAAGTTCCCTGACAAAGGCCAGCTTCACTTCAAAACTTGTGAGGGTGAGGTTACCTGGATTTAGGGGGAGTTAACGAGAAGGACGTGGAAATTAAGTACCATTTCAGTGAGGGCAATGTGGGAATGCATCAGCTGGTTAAGGGTACCTGCCAGCTGCAGACCATGCAAATAACTTTCTACACAAACCAACAAAACCAAATGAAAGTGAACCTAAAAACACACGGGCCCCAGAAACATGCATCGATCTAGTGCAAACAAAAATATGGAATTAACTTGGTCTGAACTGTGAGGCTGACTTACTTCCAAATTTCAGTTCTCTAAATTCAGGGCATTAATTGAATGATCCTGTGCTGAGAAGTAGCCGCTATGTAATTTATGCTCAGGTTTCATGAAATCCCTATGCTATCAAAATTTCAAAATTTAAAGCAACAATAAACATTTCCTGATCAGACTTGAAAGTACTGAGATGCACACAACACTGACTTCTGGATTTTTTTTGTCAAAAAGAAGGGAAGTGAAAAAACCTGATTTTTAGTAACAAAAATGTAAACAGTAGCCTAACAAGAGCAAGGTACTACAGTCCTCAGCTCTATTTCCCCCCCCCCCAAGATCTCACAAACTGAAGCTCAAGGTGAGAGAAGGCAGACCTGAAAGAAGGGCTTTTGCTTTTTTATAGCAGTTGCGAGTGTAAGCATTTCAAGGTGTCCATTTTGAAAGCTATCCAGGGTTGCAAACTTGCACAAGTAGATCACAGATAGTTCACACACACACTCACCTCCAGCACAATCAGCTATCCTTGCAAAAAAACCATAGAATTTTGCCAAACTCATGCATCTTACTGCAACATTTAAAATGCTGGAGCCTAAAACCGTCCCAAGAGGTAGCATTCTCATAGCAGCTTCAGAGGGGAATGTGTAGCACATCTTAGTTGCTTCACCGCAAACTGTGATTTAATCTTCAGCTTAAAAACCTTGCTCATCTGCAATGTAAGCTAACATGTCAGACTGCATTCTGTGAACATCTCCTCTGCCAACTCCACTGCGTGGGCAGGAACACCTGGCAGAGGCAGAACAGACAGCTGTAGAGGTGGTGAGCAGAAGCCACAGCAAAGTTCATGAAATCTCATTTACTAATGGCATCAGCCATAATCTGCAGTTTATTGCACCCCGGTGTACCATCACAGCTATGACAGCATAAGCATTGACCTTAGTGCTTGAGAACCACAATGAAAAACATTACTGAGAAAAGTGAAAAATGCTAGAAATAGTTTACTCCATTTATGACCAGGATCTCATTGGCTGTTAACATAAACTACATTACTGAAACCTTAAAGTTGTGTAAAATAAATGTCCTTTTTAACTTCTCACTCTTGAATTTCAAACTAAGGAGGGTAAATCTACTGAAGACAGATTACCTCAAAACCAGATAAAAATAGTCAAATGCATTTTTCTGAGAAGCACTTCTGGGAATTCTGGGAAGGATCAGATGGGAAGGATCTCTAAAAGCCTTACATAGAGCTAGAAATTTTTCCTGTGGAGATGCCATCCTCTCCCTAAACAGTCATTTTCTCCTATTCCTTATCCCAACATGAAAACTACACGGCACAAACAAAAAAAAAAAAAAAAAAACCAAACACACACACACACACAAAAAAAATCATTCAACACAGGAAGTCAAACAAGGTTTTACAACTCCAGAGAAGTTCCTTCTGCTGGTAAGCTTTATGAATTAATATTCATCTGAGACCCTGCTGCTGCAGATCATTTGATCTCTAGACAGTAAATCTTTTAAGCATATAAATATTAAGAAAGTCTGAAAAGCTACAAGACCTAGACTTTTAATTTATTCTTCCTATTAGTTTTGATGGCATTTTACTTAGATTGATCTCTGAAATATACTTAGCATCAGTAAAAACGTGAACAAGCTACAGTAAAAAGGGAAATAAATATAAATTTGAGCAGATCGTTCTTAGCGGAACATGGACAGACCATACTATTTTATTATGGTAACGATAAAGGCAATAAGAACTTAATCCACATCTGAAACTCCACATACAGTAAATAACAGGGTATGAACATTCAGAAGGCAGAGGTAGGGAAAGAAACTTAACTGCTTTAAAGATACCATATGATAGCACATAATGAGGAAAGGCTCTGCAGAAACCAACCTTGAACTCCATGAGCCAGAAAAGCCCTTCCAGTCTTGTTTTCCCAGGTGGATATTTTCAGTGATGGATTGGCCAATTCTAACTACAAGTAGCAAGTGCTTCCTTCCAGTGCTGTACATCATTACACATTGAAATATCAGATTTTAATTAGCTACAAGACAGCCATTTTAGCAAGTTCATTAAAAAGTTTAAAAAAAAAAAAGCTTCCAGATCCTCACCATTGTTTGTTAACAATACTCACAGTATAACATCACCTTTTGAAGACTGACAACAGATAGCTTTTAACTACATTTATGGAAACTGCTTTCAGTGATGATTGCTGTCCCAGCAAAAGGAGCACCTTTTGTAATTTTTCTCAGATGCCCGTGGGCAACAACAAGATCTTATTTAATCGCTCTGCCAAGGAATCCATAGTAGCCTTGGAGGGGAAGTGACATCCACTGCAGGGCCTACAAAACACACTGAGGAAGAATTTCTCAGACAATTTTTCTTTAAGCCTCACCACTTGTGCTCTTTGCACATGTGTAAGTCAAATTCCAGTCCACCATGAGGAAACATGAACTTACTTTATCTTGGTGTCTCATTATATTCTATAGGAAAGTGCAGCAAACACACAAATTTATGTTCACTTTTTCACAACTGACTATAATCCCTAGGTACAGAAGCAAAACAATAGTTTTAATTACCTGTCAATATTAGGTACACAACCAGACGTCTGAAAAGGTGCTCAAAGAACTGGGCTCAAACAGCTCATCATCTGATACGAATTCTTGTAACATATCAACTGGATGAATCTCAAGGTTAAAGTCAATCAATCTCGATACAAGCAATCCTAGTTCAAAATCTACAGAAACAGCCTGATTAGATATGCAAGATCTGCACGGTTTTAAAGTGCCATTTTTTCCGGCAAAGCACTGCCTGCAATCTTCACTCAAGTTTGTGCTAACTAGCCCATCTGTGGCACGGATCAATGAAGCGAGGCTGAAGGACCATGTGGGGAGTCACAGAGGTTGCAACTTCATTGCAATATGCAGGCATATTTCTTCCCTGAAAACTACATGAAAAGCACCAGTGTTCTAGTCAATTTGTTCTTAACAGAGCAGTGCAATCTGAGGAGATGTAGCAGGAAGCAGAAGGCCATTGTGTGAATTTTAACAGCTATTCATGTATACTCAAGGTTCTGCTTTTGCTCTGGAAGAAGAGATTTACAATTACTCCTTTGCTTTCAAAATCACAACTTAAAGATACAGCATTTAGAAGAGGTAGAGCTGTCACAGATCCAGCTCAATTCAAGTTTGAACTCGTCTTAGGCACCTACCTTCATATTTAACAGCACTAAAGAATTAGATTCCCCAAATGACTGGCCTCTTGAGCACTAAGGTAAACCATTTTGTTGATATTCCTAGCTTTTCCAATAGGGGTCCCTATTTTACAGGAGAAATTGGTCTTTCAAGTCCCAGCGTCATAGAATTTAAATCCACGCTGTAAAAAGGACTCCATAGGCTCGATTTTTCAGGTAGGAATTTCAAACCAAAAAGAAAAACCTGACAAGATCCATGCAAGTGTTGCTATAAACTAAGACTGCCTGGGAGTTTAATTACATTCCATCTCTTTCATTCAACAGTCCAATATTGTACTTTGCCTGTTGCAGCATCTTGACCCTTACTAGAGCAAGGCAGGCCACGCCACTACCCAAACTCTTACACAGTCACTCGATATGATGCCATACCTTAACTTGGAGACTTTTCTATACTACCCCCATCCTCTACTAAATTCTGAGCACTACCTCTGAACAGAAACAATTGACCCTACCAAGCGCACAGAAAACAGGGACATTTGTAATCCATGTGACTATAACAAGAGAACTTGCAGGTCATTTTTAAGTGTCTCCAAAAGACTGAAGATGCAAAAACAAATGAAGACCTGGTAAATAAGCACACCACCATGGGATGAAAATTCTGGATCAGTCTGTCTAAAATTATTCTAGCTCCAAATAATCTCTTTGCCTGAGACGAGGGGTACATACTCATGATCACCAAGGGAGCAAAAACTTATCTTCTGTTTCCTACTTTCTGATCATATTGGTTTTCTTAAAACAAACACGTAACCTGCAATATCACTTTCATTTATGAAGGTGAAACTGTTGATTAACGTCAAGTTCAAGGAAACTGCAAAATAACGGCCCTTCAAACATCATCAAAAGCAAACAGGAAATGCACAAGTGTCTCAGAAGATACTATATAAACTTTTGCTATTTACTTTATTTACTATTTTATTTTTGAGGTGTAAATCCATTAGCTTTAAAAAGTTGCCTGGTACAACTATCATTTAACTACATTAAAAAGGTTGGTCAACTACCTGTTTTCCTTGAGTTGTTACAAGGACTGTGGATGTATCTGTCCCTGACTTCGACATTATAACCTCGTAGTTGATGGTTGTTGGGTAAGGGGAGGAGGGAGTGTCTACAGGTCACTCTTAATGGATGTTTTCTCACTTCCCTCCTTCCTGTAAGATATTTCTCAGAAATATCAAATCAAGCACAGAGTCAGCAATGTGCTGGAGCAAAAAGGAGTCACGCTGCTTAACGCTGCAGCCTGATTATGACCCAATTATCAGAGAAACAGAAGTTACATTAGTATCAGAATGGGCGAGGGGGTGGGGTGGGGTGTTAAATTACTCCTTTTGAGAGTCAGAAAGTTTTAGCTATTATCAGCATTCCTATTACAAGATATGTAGTAGAACATTTTAAATGCTTATTTACCCGCCATTTAAAGGCTTCCTGAAAAGTAAAAATTCCAAATGCAAATTAGATTTACACAAATACACTGAATTCCTCTATCTTCTCCCATGGATAAAAATTATTTTTCTGAACTACCCCAATAGGAAAGCCATCTAAAGCATTCTCCAGTTATGTGGAACTGTGATCCTTTTTTCCATTATACGCTACAGAAGTAGAATTCTGCACTAAAAAGCACCAAAAGTCGTCCTAGGACAACAGGTAATTGCAGGTTAACAAGCCACCATCCGAACGCGAGGAAGTTCTAATCTTCCAACACTGCATTTTTAATCAGAGATACATTTAATTTTGAACCATATATTTGCTGAAGATCAGGCATATAGCTACTAATACAGATTTTTTTTTCTTTTCAATATCTTCTATTTTCCTAATGTAATTACATACTATTAAATTGCATATTTTAAGAATTCTGTTCCATTTCCATTTTTATAGATCTTATTGCTACTGCTTTCTGTTGAAAGACAATCAAACACATTTTTAAATAATTGGCACACAAATATGCACATTTACACCACAAAGCAGCAGTTCAAGCCAAGGACTAATGCAATTTCAGATTACTTCAGTATACTACTGACAGAATTCATAAAAACATCGCTGATTTCTTTGCTGCTTTGGTGAAAGATCACAGCACTTGTATGTTTGAAATAGGAAACAAACCTGAGCCTAAGAAAAGTATGAATGATTACTGCACAAATTTGTTTCCAATCCCAACCTTACCCACACCTGGGTCACATCAAACAGTGATAGACACTCGAGTTCTAATATTTATGCTTAAAGAGACTATACATAGTCATTTGCAAGTAACCTTTATCAAAATGGCAAAGTTACTTAAGTTTCATGTTAATCACAGACTATTCATTGCACTTTTATAAGTATACTGCCATATTTTAATAAAACATACTGCTAGGTCATATTGGAAATTAATTATTGATCCCCCTGAGTTGTTAAGATTAAACTTTTACAACCAATTATTTTACAATAAGTTGGCTGGAATGATGAACAGTTATAAAGTAAATTAAATCCATCAATCACGTGCTGTTTACTAGGTCCCTTCCAACCCTAGCAATTCTATGATTCTATGTTTAGATCACTGGCTGGATGAAAGTTTGTTACCGCCTATGCGACAACAAAACATTAACTAAACTTTAAGGAACATGTAAATGACTGCTGCTGCTTGATTCATTTAATATTTTATTATCAACAATAAGCACATTTTTCGTGACAGTAACACTGGAAACAAAGTGATTGCCACAGCTGCCACAGAAAATGGGCATGAACTTAATTTACACAGTTCTACTGGCAGTAGAAAGTGCAGTAATTTAAATACAGCTCCATAAAAGCCTAGCTGGCACTAGGTAATAACGGATTACTTAATTAACCATGAACCAGAGCTTACAATACTAATTGTTGCATTTCCAAAGTATTCTTGAATCATAAGAGAATTAACAAGTGTACGTTTACAATTTAAGGACAGGTTGTTTGTACGCTATGTGATAAAAGAAGAAACCTAGAGGTCTAAAGTCAGCACTCAATCCTAAGTGAATGATAAAGATGAATCCTCAGTAGCTGTCATTAGTTTAATTTGGACTTCTTGTATTTTAAGTACATATTACTTTGCTTAAGGCATATCTCAAATCCACCTACCTACAAAGAGAAAACCTCATAACTGGATATGCAGTTCTAAAGTAATTTTTTATAATTTGTCACAAAATCAATTTGTACAATGCCATAGAAGATCAATGCCTACTATGCAAGTATCTTGACAAGTATGTTTTCTCCCAATAGCATGGGGAAAGGTAACTTAACAGAGAAATGCAGAGTTCAGTACTTGAGTCATACAGATACTATACGTCTCCCTGAAGATATTAAAGGAAACAGTAATGTTACTTTATTACACAAATATGCATAATCACAGTAATCTAGTTACAGATCTACAAAATGATGAATTTAGTACTCCGAATTTTAAGTTTAGCATACATAGGAACACTACCAATAATTTGTGTTCCTCCTCTCCATTACATTTCATGGCTTTCATCTACTACAGAGAGAACAAAACCACAAACAAAACACATTATCTTCCCAAGTTGCCAGGGCATGTCTAAGTTGTGACTCCTTTAATAAGTTTTTTCACAAAAGTAGATACTTTTGAAGCAAACCAGTTATTCGTGAACTGTCTTAAGACATCAAAAATTAAGAAAATACTGAAACACAAAGGCTACAAAAAACCATGATAACCTTGGTCCTTCTGAAACATTACACCCTCCCTCCACCCCACCCCCCCCAAAAAAAAAAAAAGTCACAGTGAAGTTGTCCTAAAGCCTGAAAAAGTCAGTTTTTCCCTCACATTCACTATTAGTTAAGAATGCAGCCAATCCTCCTATCATCAAGATGGCAAGGGAGTAACAATACCGATTTAGGGCATATTCCATTTTCTTTTTAGGAAAAAAAAAAAATTCGAACAGCATTACATGCCCAACTGGGATATTCATTTTGCCTCCAAACAATAAAAAACTTCCAATGTAATAATTTATTGCAGAGCTGTGCAATAAAACTACAAAATTGATTGTGGTCATGCATGACACTGGTCTATAGAAGATGCAACATTTGTGTTGAAGGATTAGGAACACACAAAGAGGGGTGGAACCACCACAGTACTAGAAACCTAAGAGAAGTAAGGAGGCTGTGAAGCAGGTGAAATTCTTACGCAGCCAAAATTGTGGCAGCTTTAAGAAGTGAGCAAATTCAGGACTTCACATTCCACACAGTCTCTAATTCGCATAAACCCTAGACTTTTGGGATTTTTTTTTTTTTATACAGTAGGTGGTGTGACAGGATGAGTGGACAGCACTACCAAACTGCACTGATGCAGACTCCCATTTCTGAATACTTGCTCGTCATCTGACTGGTATGATAGTTCCTGAAATGTTGCTGACCACAAGACAAATCATATATTTACAGTTATTAGCAAGCCTGGAAAGAAAATAAATATAGCAAAAGTAAATATTGTGGCCAAAGGTGAACACAACTGTTACTAGTAGGGAGAGTACACACAAGACAAAGTAGACAAGTACTACAAAACTGCTTAAATTAAAATGCCTTTTTTCCCTTGTCTGATTTTCTGAAATACCTCTAAAAATAAAGGTTTCTCTATGGATTTATCATAGGTATATTGTTCTTTGCAGAAATGAACTAAACATTACTTTTGTTTTTTTTTTTAGGAAATGCACTATCAGAAATGTCCAAAAAATTATTCTAACACTCTACAAGTCATCACTGTATGACTTCTGTGTTTCACAATTGTACAGAAGAAACTGAATCAAAGGGAAAACTTGCTTTTCACAGTAATCATGCTGTTAACATTTCATCAAAGCAGAATTTGAATTGAAACGTTATGTTAAATAACGTAAGCTTCTCCTGTTATTTCAGGTCCCCTTTGTGACAACCAGAAATCTTAAAAATCTAAACTAGAAGTCTTCAGTTATGGATAACACACTCAATTCAGTTTGTGCTTACTTTGAAGAGCAAAACACATCAGAAGTTCACTTATGCAAGCCTACCTTACCATTGTGGTTAAACACACGCCTGTGTTAACAAAACAAGTTACAAGAACTTAAACCTTTTCATTAAGAGCCAGCTATACCAAGTACAGACACCTTGGGTAAAAAGCACTGCTTTCTGATTCACTCACACACAGAAATTCCAGTTGTCTGGAAAAAAAGGCTTCCAAAACCAGAAAAAACAGGAGAGCTACTGTAATGACATTGATTTCTTACCCTACGCATGGCTTCCTCCTCCTCTTGACGCTTCTCATAATGTGCAAAGTCATCAAAGATTGAGGTGGTATGCTTGAAAGTAGCAATTATTTTAAGCACTTGCTTGGCTTTTTCTAGTGGTACCTCTTGAGTGTCCCTCGAATTAGTAACCGGTTTGTTGTCATTGTTTTCCAAGCGAATATGCCGCAGTTGGTTATTGGGAACGTCTTTGACAAAGATCCATTTAACATCAAACTTCCCCTTCCACTTATCCTGAGACCAGACACCAGCATATGCATTGTAGTCCACAACAGACTTCATCTCAGCCACTCCGCAGAAATGTCCACTGCCATTCACACTGAAGAGTAAATAGAGTGGGCCTTTTCCATTCAGGGAACGGTAAGCAGCATCCAAGCGCTTATTACCATGTTCAGTACTACACCAGATAGAGTACTTAATGGAGCGGTGAATATCGTCCTCTGAATAACTTTTGATTATAAACACACGTCCATTCTTCAGATTCCAATCGAAGTCTTTGGGATTGTAGTTGTTTATGGCCTTTAGTTTCTCCAGCACTGGGTGCACTTCCACACCAGAAGGTGAGGAGCTGACGGATACAACACCTAAACCAAAGTTCTCACTACCAGCTCCATTGTTCTGGCTGAAGCCCACACCCCTATTACGAGGAGCTACCCAGCGGTTTTGCAGCTGTTGCTGCTGCAACTGGTGAGGCTGGGCCTGCTGCTGAGGTCCTTGTTGCTGTTGTGGTTGCTGTGGCTGAGGCTGCTGTTGAGGCAGTTGGCTTTGCACCAGTGGTGGTGGTTGAATTAATGGCTGAGGCTGCTGGATTATAGTCTGAGGAGGCAGTACTGGTTGGGCTGGGGGTGCTTTTACCACTGACCCTTTGTCATCCCAAGTTCCAATATTCATGTTGTGTTTTATAGGTGGTGGCGGCACAGCAGGGCCCCCAATGCCCACATTACCTTTAGGCTTGAGCTTCGGTTGAGGTTTAGCAGGCTTCCTTGCAATGGCAGCCCATGAGGTTGGTTTAGGCGCTGAACTGCTAACTGGGGGCACGCTGTTTGCTGCAATGCTTGTCATACCTGTACTGCTCAGAGCCGAACCTACAGTTTTTGTTACAGCAGCCGTCATATCTCCACCAATTTTCAGTCCGGTCATGCCTTGCTCAATGCTGCTAATCCCAGGCACCTTGCTCAGAGTATCACTGCCAAATCCAGCCTGTCCATCTGCTATGGCTCTCCCAAGAGAGCTAGGCGGATAGCCATAGCTGCTGCTGTAAGCAGAGCTTTGCGTTGATTGTCCCTGAGATCCACTTGTCCCCCATGTAGAGAAGTCTGCATTCCCAGGAAAAAAATTAAATCCATGCTGCCCGAGAAACGGAGGGGTATTTCCTAATGCCCCAGGTTGACTAAATACACCATCAGGTATGTAATGGTGTTCACCATTACTCATCTGTCCATAAGTTGTCAAGTATGGCATTGGAGGGTCGCCTGCAGTTGACCATGCTGCTTCACCTAAAGAGTATGGAAATCCAATGGATGGAGCATAATAACTAGGCATATATGGGTCTGACATTGGTGGATAGCTGTTACTCTGCAAGAAAATAAAACAGAAGTCAGCAATATAGACAATGAAGCTCAAGGCAAAAAAAAACCCAAAACCTGTAATACAGTCCAAAACATTTCCAAGGATTGTATGAATGCATTTGTAACTTCTACCAGTCCTCCCAATGTAAAAGATGAACAAGGTATCTGTTAGACGTGACCATTTTTTCCTCAAGAGACCTTTTCAAAACACTAAAGAGACCCATTTTTTTGTATTATCTTTTTTTTTTTTTTTCAGTTACTGAGCTAGGCTTAAATGCTTCCACGACAACAGTATCAAGAAAAAACAACTTTAAAAAACAAGTCATAAGAACTGTGGTTTCATGAATACGGAAAAACAACTGCAACTATGATTTGAAGTTTTGGTATTCTTAGTTTTTTGTCAAATTTGTCACTTCTAATTGGAGACACCTGCCAGAACATTATAGTGAAAAGGATGCCTGTTTGTTTCAGGAGGAACAACAATCAAATCATAACATTTCCACACTACAGAGAATGGGCATTAAATACAATCTGTGCTCTAGCAGAACAAAGTTTGCTAGCTAAATTCAAATTCCACTTCCAAGACTCCTGGGAAATCACAGCATTTACTTCTTGAGACAATAAAGCTCCAAGACATCTGAAGGACTACCCACATATGACTTCTGATGTTGTTCTGGGGAAGAAAATGCACACTATCATCCTCTAGCTGATGCCTCCTTAATGTTGTATTATTTGGAAAAAAAACGGGAAGGCAAGGAAAATTCTCAAAGCCTTTTAATAATTTGCACTTTCTCCCTCTCTCAAGATCACTACAACTTACAAACTTAACATAATGAATATTAACTTTTGACTACAGAGACAATTCACAGCTCTGAAAATAAGTCATTAACTTTCTTGCAGATGAGTTATACTAAGTTGGAGTAATATTAAGCTTCAATTTATTATGCCATCAACTGTGAATTACTTCTATCATTTTCAAGAGAAAATCACATCCAAGCAGCTAATATTTTTTCAAAGAAACTATTGTTTTGAACTGCACTGAATATGTGATAACTTCATTGTATATTTAGGGTGTGGGGGGTTGTTTTGTGGTTTGTGTTTTGGTTTTTGGGTTTGTTTTTTCCTCAAGCTTGTTGTAACTGCATCTTTCTGAAGTCAGAGCACAAGCACAAGAGTAGAAGACATCACAACACGCTTTTTAACTGAATCATTTCTGCAATTAAGATGACTTTACCTGTTTAGACATCATATGATAACACAAGATACAATATAAAATTATATTTCAATGGTTATTCAGGCAAGTAATAATGCTAAGAAATACCATCCAAAAATTAATTAAGTCTGGAAGTCAGTTGAATTCCAAAATTAACTTTAAGATTGTAAACAATGTTCACTTACCTGATTTGTCTGACTACTTAGATATGGCTCAAAATCATCATCATTTACTGCATCCTTTTGATGAATCGAACCGTTTTGTACTGAAACTAAAAGTAAATCTGCATTAGGTATACTCTCTGGAAGATTTATGATGCTCTTTTAATCTAGATAACATTTCTTCATCACCTGTACATTGAAATACTTCTACTTGTGCTTTGTTGAGACTGAACATATTATTGTTAAGCACCACCTTGTTCGGTTTTAAGAAAATAGCTCATTCCATTGATGATCCCGATCAGATCTCTGCAGACAGCCAGAGCGGATTTCTCCTGACTATTCTTTCCTGATTTTCACAGAGGAAAAACTATAGGCACACCTGATTTGCACAGGCAGTAAATCCAGCGTTTCCGGAACTACCAGACTAAGTGCAAATGTGCAGACCAACCAGATCAGACATATTCAATAGGTTCAGGGAAAGTTGCAACATACAGCTTTCTTGTGCCAGGAGGAAAGGCAGTTACCCACCAAGACAACCATGAAGGGCACCCCTACTCAGCTAGTTAATTCTGTATTTCCTATGTAACTTTTGTACTGTACTGCATTAATGGCATCTCTGAAGCTCTCAGGGGACAAAGCAAGACAGAAACAAGAGCTAAAGTCCCCAAGGGTGATTACAATCCTTTCCCAACATATGTGCCACTATACACTGGAATCTCTTCCTACCTGCTCTTCTTGGCCTCTTATTAATGTTAATTTTATTTAAGGCATTACACCTACCTGGGATTTTCCAGCTGCCCAAATTACTTGAAGTGTCTCTCTACCCTCCCCCAGGCTACTATTCAAACAAAGTCAAATTGCACAAATTTCTACTAAGTTCCACTGTTTCCCCATGCTGCAAAGCAGAACAGGTACTCAAACCAGCAATTTGCAATTATACAACTTGAAGATGAAGATCTCTTCTCAAAAACAAATCACTGCTTTTCTGAATGCAATTTTTGGTTATTTATTAAATAGGTTCAGTTAAAAAAAAAAAGGTTTTAGAGTGGTTGGTAAGATGCAGAGAAACCATGACAGCCGAAGTTACAACAAAACAGTAGATTTTCTGACAGCTGGAGACACCGAGTTAGGAACCGACTCTGTGGTTTTCTTCTTCTAGCAAAAGTTTCTGAAAAGTATATACAACATGTAACTAAACCTTCAACTTTGTTGGAGTTAGTGTTTAAGAGTGGGGTTTTCTCTGTTTCATTGGGGTGAGGGTTTTGTCACCCAAAGTTCATGTTGCAAACCAAGTGGTGCCTGAACCAAGGCACTTCAATTTTATTTTATTTTTTTTCCACATTTGGCTTTAATCCCTCTAAAACAAAATGCCTTTGGGGAATGAAACTAGCTGAAAAAAAATGACAAAGGAATAGATATAATCACAAGGAATAACAAAAATTCTGGAAAAAAGGTATTAACTTCGGACATCAGTGAAAAGAGATAAAAATTCATAGTTTAACACAAAACAACAGAAGGTTTTTTTCAAAGCAA
This sequence comes from Rynchops niger, assembly GCA_013400035.1. NCBI lineage: Eukaryota > Metazoa > Chordata > Aves > Charadriiformes > Laridae > Rynchops > Rynchops niger. The sequence goes on along the minus strand of VXBH01004458.1, from coordinate 158,332 downwards.
ATATCCAGGAAGGAAGAAAGCAACTCATGTTTTGAACATCATCTTGAAGTTTTAAAAGTCAGAACACTTGACACCAGTTATTACAAACAGTCACAGTGTGTTTGTGTACCAGCTACAGCCAAATATGATCAACAATTGTGAACAAAATGTGTTCTAAGACTTCGTAGAACAGTATTTCTCATTAAATACCAAATTTAAATTAACACTAGGTGTTGGGTTTTTTTTTTCCCCATAAATAGTTTCAGTAGAGGTCATTAATCATTCTGAATTTACACACAATGGTAACATATTAATGAGCTGGAACACTTTATTCCTTTTATATTTGGCCCAGTCACACAGGGAATGAGCCTCAAAATCATAAGCGATGGACGTGGCACAGACAAAGGCTTAACCAAATAGTATGGAGAGCACAATTCTCAAATACAATTCTGTTATAATGAAAAACATAGATGGCAGCATACAAGTTTCTTAAAAGCATGCAACCACAAATAAAGGAATAAACAGCTGCATGTCAAGACTAGAATCCTATCAAAATTAATCTCCTCATACTGACAGCTAATCTTCATAAAACGTGCATCTGCTGTGTTTATTGTTTCAGAGGTATCTAAAGGTCACTTAAGACAGAATTATTTTTGGTCTGCCATTACAACTAACATAGAATATTCTTGTAAATGTGTTTTCTTTCTTATTCATTCTGTATTGAGATCTTAAGTCAGTGACACAAACTAGTTCTACACTGACATCTTTTGTAGTAAATATATATACATTTACCAGTGAAATAGCATCACTAGAATTCTGTTTTTTGGCTTTTCACTTTAACTTTACATAATGTGTTAATAATGAAGAATGTAGCCCACACACACATTTAACAAGAGCAAACAGATTAAGATGCACGCCTCATTCCCAAAATCTCACATTAAGTGTTCCAACTAAACAGGGCAGTGATGAAGAATACTAATTGAAACTAATCTTCAGTTACTAAAAATATCTGTATCAATCCAACTCCGAAAATACCATGTACTTCCGCAAACACTGTGAAAACATACAGTGTAATTAGATATTGGAAAGAAATAACTCATCAAATAAAGGAACTTAAAGCTCACATTCTTTTAATTGCTACTATCCTTTCAAAAACCACTTGCAAAATGCATAAATGATGGCCAAAGGCACAAGAATAATTTTTTCATTACAAGAAGCTGTTATACCTTGATTAGCATGGAGAATAAATACTAAAAGAAATACACATCTCCTTGTTTTAAACCTAAGGCTTACATTTAAGCCTTCTACAAAACCAAAAAATTATATACACGTCTATGTCAGCCCTTTTCTATCACAGGTGTGATACACTGGCACAATAAACAAAAGGGGGAAAAAAAGAAGTTTCAGGAATGCATTTCTCCCCCAGCATCACCCCACTATAAGACATCATTTGACTGATGTCAGTTCTGATGTTTTATGTCAACTGTACAGTAGCTGACAACTAGAATCAGGAAAAACTTGGAAGACAGGATAACTTACTCATTCAGGTCTCTGAAATACCAACGTTAATATCTGAAACAACAGGTGTATAGTACTGTTCTACGCACTAGAACTTCAATCCCACAAATTCTGGTCAAGGGAAACAGTGCAGTACAACAATTTATAATCAACTAGAATAAAGCATCCAAAACATTTTACTAGACAATACAGATCAGCTACCTCCCAATACAATTTTGCAGGTCTAATACTTTTTGTTTCAATATGAAAAATACTCTATTTCCATGCCTACACCCCTTATACTACTCACTCGCATTCTCTCATGTGCTCTGCCAGACATGCGGACAGTAACATTTCCACCCTCCTCTTTAACATTATTACTCTTACACGCAGAAACAACTACAGATTAGCTGTTAACTCCGTATCACATCTTCACTTGAAGCTCCTTTAAACTGGGACCTATCACGATGCCTGAAAAAGATTACTGTCTGCTAACATGTGGTCAGTAAGGATTGCTGATACTGACTTAATTTATACTCTTGAAAAAGTCTGCAACCCAAAGTCATGCTACACTGTGTTACCATCCTCAATCTCCTAACCTTTTAATCTAAATCATAACTTAGTTTCATTAAATAGGTATTATACCAAATAATTTAAGGGAATGGAGGAAATTATTGTTTTGTTTCACTACAGTTTTCATTTAGGTCATATTTTCACCAAGAGAATACAACACACATATCCATTATATAAAAGGAGGCACTCCATAAAAATCCAAGTTCAGAAATGGAAAAATCTTCTCCTCACATAGCAAACTAAAAAATGTGTTTTGATTCAAACATTCTGCAACATTTACAAATTATAGAGCACAAAAACATGCCAACATAAGTTAAAGTAAAGCTGACTCGCGCATTTTCATTATTAAACAAGCTGCAACATAACACACCGACAGAAACGCTTAATACTTCCACACCAATTCATATATATGGAGTGTAGTTCAAAAACTGCTCATATGATTCTCTAATAGATGCATCTCAATAACCTCACGAAAACTGAGATATGCTAATTCAAAGAACATGAAGCCACAAACTACTTGCAAAAATGCATTGGACTTTTCTTCTCATTTAAGGGCAACATGGAAAGTATAAACACAAACTACTTCAAAGCCACAAAGAAACAGTTAAGAGCTCCATTTTGTGGGAAAAAAAAGTAGAAGTATGAGAATATGAGAGAACAAGTATTCTAGAACAACCAAACTGAGAAGGTCTGAGGATGTAAACCCAAGTTCATTTTTCTCTGAATGCACAGAAATTAAAAGGAACAGGCCAAATTTAGCAAGATTCAGGAACCATGTGGCACCTTGTAAGTGATAAGAAGCAGATAATCTGCACATAGACAGAATAATAGAATAAGTACGCTGCAGGTAACATTAAATGACACTTCACAGAGAACAATCAGATTAGTTCAGATAATGAACAGCGGGGGCCAGAGAGCTCAAAAAAAAAAAAAGTTTCTTATCTGAATGAAGAAACAAGCACAGTAACACACAAAGGTAGCTGTGTGCATGCTGTTCTATAGCTCAGCTTGCTGAGCACCTAATAATTAAATGGGCACAAGCGTACTGATTAGGCAAAAAGAATTCCCAAATAGAATATTAAGTCTTTATACCAAAGACAACAAATTCCAGACCAGAAATAAATTGCAAGATATAATCTGAGATGCTGTTGCAAGATATAATCTGAGATGCTATTTATGACAGACTTGCCAAGAATTCTATAGGGAAGAATATTAAGTAGTTAGTCCCTTGTTTCTGTGGGAAAGAAGAAACCACACTGAGTACAGTATTTAAAAAATAAGATGTTGACAGAAACATGAAAAAAGTAGAAAAGCAGAAGGCCTACAAACACCAAGAGAATATTCTATACTGATGCTAAAATGAAGAGAAAAACCAAAAAATTTCTGACAATAAGGAAGACGATGTGTTCTGCTCACAGATATGAGTAACTAAATAGTCACGTGGCTGTTGTCTCGCAAGCTGAGGAAGCTGTTCAAAAGATTCTTCCTGATGATTCTAGTACAATGATTCTATTCATTGCAAGAAAGGCCCAAGGTGTACCACTAAAGAGATTACACGAGCATATCACAAAGTCAGCTAAAAAGAAATAGCTATGTTATCGTCCAACTTCTGACATTAATCTTCATTTGCAAAATAAAACATTTTAAACTGATGTACTGCTGTGCCACAGTAAAATTGCTGGGAATAACATTTTGGCATGCAATTTCCTGTCATCTTGCTCAGAAGTAAAAGATATCCTATAGCAACATTCTCTTCCCACAATTGTCTGAAGACACATTAACCTCCATAAACAGCAACATTAGAGATTTATACAGAAGGACAAAGAATCAACTTACCTTTATTTCCCTGTCCTTTAGGTCTCTGTACATAGGAAAGTGGGGAAAAAAGTAAAACAAGTTCAGTTAGAATCCTCTAATGTCTACTTCAGAGTAATTCCATTTATTTGCCAATTCTGCTCGTTTGAATTTAAGTATCAATTTAAATTAATAAAAAGCATACTATTATAATAATACTGCATTATATAAAATCATATAAAATATTACTTTAAAAACACCAAAATTATTTTAAAATTGAATTTCACCAAATAACATTGAAATAATCTAGTCTTTTATAGCATGCAAAGCTTAAATGGTGTTGAAAACCTGAACAAATGAATTTTGACTGCCCCCCCAAAATATAAGCAATAAAAAAAGCATAGAGTAAAACAACAAAGAAAGTTAGTAGCTTAAGATTACTGCCAGTACTAGAACTTCATTATCATATGTCATCTTTTAAGTTGACTGATGGGTACTTATCAGAGAATAATCTACAATGCCTTGCCTTTTAGATACAAAGGAACATACAGTGATATTGTAAGCTAAACTACGAGTTGTGCATTCCTCGTCTAGCCAGTTACACTGAGAAAATGATACAGTCCGTATGAAGCTTTCACACACGGAAATAATACTTTAGAGGAGGATTTTTGTATTGTAATTTTTTTTTTTTAGGATTAGTCACTACAAAACACTGTTAATCTGTCATGCAATAAGAATCACTATAGCAGTACAAGTTGCAGTACCCTTAATTCCTCCACAGCAAAACGAAATAGCTTAGAAAAACAAATGCGCTAGGCCACGAAAATCTAATTCATCTTCTCACATATGTTCAACTAAGCACGAGTGGGTCTCCAGGCTCTACCACTCTAACAATTTTTAGTCCTGAAAAACTCAGTATTCAGAGGTTTGAAAGTTTAGGAGGCAACCACCTCCATCTTGCTTTTACATGCATCTGTCTTTGAGTTATCCTAAGACTCTTTAGCACTGGTCCCTCTAAAGCTGCACTGGTTAGTCACCTCCCTCTCCCAAAACCAGAGAAAAATCTCTGAAACCTTAAAAACCCCAACCGCTTCATCTCTTGGGACACATCTAATCCAGACACAAAAGCATGCAGAGACCACTAACAGACATGGAAGTAAAAAAAGTTGTAAAGAAGCAGCCTTCGTGGAGGACTGAGCAATGAAGAGCTAAGAGATCACTGAGCAAGAAGTAAGCGCATAAAAGGAAACAGGAGAGCATGCACACAGCTAAAAGAAACAAAACATTAAAGGCACAGTGAGAAAAAATAAAAAGGGGGCAGGAGGCTGCAGGGCCAAAACTTCTGGGGAGTGGCAGAGGCCAACGGAGGAAACAGAGACCTAGACAGAAGAGCTTCCAGCCAAAAAGAAAGGCCAGCAGAGGCCTAGCGATGATCAAACCTATCTAACTCTAAGCTCCGTGAAAAAACGACTTTAAAAAGTGCAGGACAGCGCAGGGAGGAAAGTAGAGAACAGCTGGGACAAGCGGAGGCCGCGGGGGAAGGAGAAACCAGAGGCCCGAAGGGAAAAAAGGCGGGTGTGGAGAGAGAAAAGCACGAAGAGAAGGGATGCGGTGAGCAGGAGCCGGAGAGGCTCGGAGGTGCGCAGGGGCGAGGACAGGGAGCCGGGCGCCGCGGGGAGCCCGGCACCCAGGCGCTGCCGGAGCGGAGAGAGACAACGGGAGCCCGGAGGAGCTCGGCCGGGAAGGGCTCGCTTGCGGGACGGGTACACACACAAGGGGGCCGAGCCGGCGGGGCGGCAGGCGCGGGGCCGAGCGCCGGCGGGGCCCTGCGGGCGGGGAGGCGGAGCGGTTCTGGCGCGGATCAGCGGTTATAAATAGGGGCTGGGAAAGGGGCCCGCCATCCCGGGCGCCGCCGGCTCCGACGGATCGCCGCTCCCCATGGCGGCGGGAAGGGAGAGAGGGAAGGAAGGAGAGAGAAGGCCGCGAACCGCGCCGCCCCGGCGGCGAGGGAAGGTGCAGGTGGCCACCCGGCCGCCGCCGCCGCCCCCCCCGCCAGGGCTAATGACGGGCTAGGGAAGAGGAACGGGCAGGGAGCGGTTCCCCCGCCCCGCGACCGGTACCTGGTCGACGCTGGTGGCTGACATTCTTCACGGGGAGCCGCGATCCCCTCGCTCCGCTCCGCCTGGGCCTCGAGTGATTCCGCACGCCGGGGCTGCTCGCCCGCACGCCGCGCCGCTCGCCGCCTCTTCCGCCCTGATTGTCGCTGCCGCTGCCGCCTGGGCTCGCCGCCGCCGCCGATCGGGATCCCGCTGGAAGGAGCCGGACGCAGCGCCGCTTCCCCCCCCCTGCTCCGGGCTCCGCTTCCCCACAATGGCGGACGAGGCTCCGGCTCCCACTTCCGCTCCGCGGCGCCCTGACCTTCCGCTCCCCCTCCGCCGGCGTCGCCACTGACCTTTCCCTTCCCGTCCCCGCCCCCATGTCACGTGGGGCGGGGAACAGCCCCCCGCGCGCACCCGCCGCCAGCGGCTCCCATAGCGCGGGGGCGGGGCCGGCGGCGCCCCGGCGGGGAAGGCGCATGCGCGCCGGCGGGAGCCGGGGTGGGGGGGCGCAGGCGGAAGGGGTCGGTGTGCCCGCGCTCCGCGGAGCGCGCATGCTCACAGGGGACGGCTGAGGAATGCTGGGGGGCCGTAAATAGAGTTAACGGCCTGGGCGACACTGCGCATGCGCGGGAGGCAGCCGGCTGCGTTACGCGGGGCCTGGCAGCCGTTAGTAGCTGTTACTGGCCGTTACTTCCTGTAGCGGGCCTGGGCAGTCCTCTCACCGCGGCCTCCTCCTCGCGTCCCGCAACTCCTGCCGGGGAAGCGGCGGCCCTGGGGGAGTCGCCGTTGCCGCACGGTGCTGGCCGGGGTGGGGGCCCCCGGGGCGCTCGTGGATGGCGGGGTTTCCTGCTCGTAACGTTTATCGCGTGGGCCGCGTCGCTCTGTTGCTAGCCGTGTTTGCAAGCCTGTGCCACGATACAGGTTTGGTGGGAGAAGGAGCATTGTTTGTTCAGATGCTTTTTTGCGTATATTGCTGCTTTCACCTCCATCGTGAGGCGAACCAGCCTTCAGTTAGTGTAAACACAAATTCCGCAATTGTATAGGGGCTTCCTTTAGCACCCATCAACGAAAGCCAAGGCCGCTGCAGCAATGCCTCAGGGGAGAATTAAGCATTTTTAAATTCGAATCTGAAAAGCCAACGCGGTAGTTAATATGCTGCTTAGAGTTTTGAGGACAGAATGCCTTAAATCCAATACCATCTGTGGTCAAAACATACCTGTCAGGGTAATGCGAAGGTACATCCCTCAAGGTACTCGGTCCAAGTGTCTTCTGAAACTTGATAACTTGATGCATGTGTTTTTACTTCAGAAGGTAAAAGATTTATTTTATTTTTTTTTTTTAAACAATTGCACAAAGTGGTCCTGGGAAATAACTAGCTAAGTAGTAGTTTTGGATGAAAGTGTCAGGTTATAGTGGATAATGTTTTCTTACTATTGTCAAAAAGTGAATGTTATACTGGAAGTTGCCCAGAATTGGTGTTGGTAAGACTTGCAGAGTCCTCATTTATTCTGTTGTAGTGCAGTTTGTCATTCTGACAGCCACCCATCAAAAAATGCATGCTAGAGTCTAGTGAGAAGCAAGAAGGATGATGAAAGGTCTGGGAAATAGTTCTAAAAGAAAAGATTGGTTGGACTTGGAGAAGAATGAGGGCTGATATGAAGACGGTCATCAAATATTTTTATGCATAAAATAAAGTGATAATTTCTGTTTGTATTGTTTCAAACAGGACAAAATACCATGGACTCAAACTGCAGCTGGCAAGGTTAAAGCTGATCTTCTCTTATGACACCTGGAAGAATTAGTTGACCTTTAGTAGATCTGCAGACTTAACTTTGGCTAGGACTCCTTCAAAACACCATCAAAGCACGGAAGACTGGACCCCCACCTCTGTGGCACCACAGTTACAAAGCAAATGTTCAGTCTTTCAAATCCTATTTCTTTATTCCTGTTTTCCTATTCCATAGGCAGCTATGGCATGAGGGGATTCTCACTTCTTGGTGAAGTGGTTCTAGTTTACATGCAAAAAACAAAGACTGAGTTTTGATCTTGAAAGACCTAAATTTGACATCAGGAACACTCAATAAGAATCTGCCACATAAGTCTGTTAGGGAATCTAGGCCATCTATTAGGGAATCAAACCATCTGGTTCATCACACCTTGCCAGTTCTTGGGATTTTATCCTGAGACTAGGAAGCGTATTTCTTTAACACCCTATCTTTGGAATCATAAAATGACATTGAAGTGCCAGTTTTTTAAATGGTGTTAGCCCTCCTGATTAGACAAAGAAGTCTTGAAAGTAAGCAGCCAAGAAGTTTGAAAACGGGCATCAGGAAAGGCAAACTCAAAATTTATTATTTGTTTAAGATATCATTGGTTTTGATCCAATGCCATTAATTTTGTGAGGTGGACAGTTGGTTTTGAATGTTTGGGGTTTTAAACATTGCTGCTTTTATAGAAGTATGGTATTGCCTTTGAGAAAGTGCTGGCCCCTAGTGACTTAATAGTATCTATTCAGTTGAATATGCAATATAATAGTGGAATAAATAAAAGCAGTAGGATCTTTGAATTCAGTTTATAATGGTTGTTGTGATTTGTGTGACAAAAATCCACTGTGCTGCAAATATTTCCAGTTTTTGATAATGTTGGTGTCGGTGCTGGAAAGTGATTCCACATTTTTCCTCCTTATCTATACCATTAGGAATGTGGTAGAGTGAAAATTATCCTTAAAGAGAGTGCAAGTTCAGCAGGATTCCAGTCTGCATTACAAGCTTTACAAAGTCTTAGGCTCAAATGAACCTTTTTGATGGGGAATAATGCAAGCCTCTGAGGACTTGCTGGAATGCTCTGTGGCGATTAGTTCTGTAGTATTATAGTTCAAGTTCCAGCCTTATGTGACTCTAGAGACTTTGGAAATATATTTGTTTTGTTTTTCAAAATGCTTTTAGGCCTCCTGCCCNTTCAGGAAAATTGTTTATGATCTGAACTGTGATAGTTTGATTGCACCACCCTTGGCTATCAGAGTATCATGTTGAAGATTGGCATCATCCATGTGCATCACTTCCCAGAGTTATGTCTAAGCCACTATGCCAGCAGTTCTCCAACTGGACTTAATTGACAGGGAGTACCAAGCAACAGTAACGTTCTCTTCAGGATTCCCAATTCCTCGTGGTTATTTGAAACATGTTATGAACGGATGTGTGCTCATGACCCTGAAAAGGTCTCAGGGCCCTTCTGGAAATGTAGTTCTAGACTACAACAGAGCTCAGGAGGAGGACGATTGGCATTGTTTAACCATGAAATCAGCAGGCCCTTATCAAAGTCTTCCCTGTTACGTTCAACAAAACCTTTTGGATTTTTCCATTAGTGCTTTCAGAGTAATGATTGTGCCAACTAAATGGCAAACTTAAAGGGCAAAAGGATGACTCCGTTACCCTTTTGAGATACATTTTTCCCTTCAGCTTCACTGGACAAAACCGTAAGAATATATGCGTTTTAAAAATTAGGAAAATTTTATGGTAATAACTTCTTTGAAAGTGACTGAGACTTAAGACAGAAGTTCTTAAGCACTCAGAAAATCTAGTGAGGATTCTTTTCTTAGCCAGTAAAATTTATAAAAAGACTAAGTCCAAATAACTGTTATTTTCTCATATGTCTCAGAGGCCGTCACTGGACAGTAAAACAAGTGCTTTGTCAAGTCTTGCTTACAGATAGAAAGTGGCCCCAAGGCTCCTACAAACTAATACCAGACAACAGACATACTGTAAATAGCATGATGCCTGTGTTTCTCAGTGTAGCCTAACAGCTCAAAAAGATTATGAAAATACTCATTAAATAAGTAGAAAATACATGCTACTAGTGTTCTTCTGTTTCTACTGCCTCAAAAAGATATTAAAAAAAAAATATTGGTGGATTATGATCTAGTGTTGGTGAAAGACCTCCAAGCAGTAAGCTGGACTAGGTGACCTCCAGGTATCCCCACCAACTGACATTTTTATGATTATCTGGGATTGAGAGAATCTGTGCATGGTTCATAAAAATCAAAGCTCAGGTGTAGGTCACTGCTGAGGAACTTGCCATCCAGAGTGTCCCGGTTCTTTGCACACCTCCAGCTGCACCTGGGCATTGCGTCTCAGCTCCCTGTCTCCGGAGTGAAGAAACTGGGCCGTCCAACTTCATCTGGCATGAAGGAACATCACATTGGTGAAAGTCTTCATAATGCAGCTACAAATGAGTGAAAAACAGAGCTCAATTGCAGATAAATAAGCGATTTCCCTCTGTATGTGTGTGTGGGGGGGGATTTAATAGTTCTGACCTATCAAAAATAGGAGTATATAAAGACTTTGTCATACATCGCTTTGTCAGTGGTAATTCAACAACTGCATGCTCTGAACCCTGTGTGAAATTCAATCCTGTGCTGAAGACCACAGCAGGTCGCAAATTCCAGCAAGCATTCTTTTCCAAGGTCTGAGTAGTTTTGAATAGTTCAATAACATCTATGGAATGGGGAATTTCAAAGCATGCAACAGGCATTCTGGAAAATACACTGACCGCAGAAGAGTGATAAAGTTGTACAATGTGTTAATGTTGTTGTTGCACTTCTTGGGAATGAGGAAATACAGGCCTACGCTTACGAAAGGGTCTGGAGGAAAACATTGTGGGAAAGGACTGCAAAATTGTATGAAAGGACTATAAATAATCTTAGAATAAAATTATAATTGATGGACAATTAAATGGAATGTAATAGCTAGTAGGTAATGCTGTGACAGAGTTAAGCAGCTAAGTTAGTGTATGCTGTCTTCAAAAGAGAGATTCTAGTGTTTAAACAATGATGATTACACCTAGATACTTTGATTTTATTTTGTTTGTTATCCAGTGTGTTATTTTTTGTGGGCTGCATTATAAGAGAAGGTGCCAGGGAGACTTATAGCAGCCTTCCTGTACCTAAAAGGGGCCCACAGGAGAGATGGGGAGGGACTCTTTATCCAGGAGTGGAGTGATAGGACGAGAGGTAATGGTTTTAAACTGAAAGAGGGGAGATTTATATTGGATATTAGGAAGAAATTCTTTACTGTGAGGATGGTGAGGCACTGGAACAGGTTGACCAGAGAAGGTGTGGATGCCCCATCCCTGGCCTGGTCTAGTGGGAGGTGTCCCTACCCATGGCAGGGGGGTTGGAACTAGATGATCTTTAAGGTCCCTTCTAACCCGAACCATTCTATGATTCTATGATCTGGGAGCATGAGGTAAGATGGGAGCTTTCCGCACTGGCAAACTCTTTTCCAGATTTATACTAATGTAAAGTATTGGTATATTTGATAACAGAGGTGCTCACTGTTTGGCTTAAGGGAGCGTGTAGTCACATATCACGGTAGGCTGAGTCCACAAAAATTATTAGCTGCTGACAGATCTTCTCTCGTTAGTTCTTACAAAAGTCTTTTTAAAAAAATCCCCTTTATTTCTTACATTCTCTCCTTGAAACCCTCTCTGTCCATCTGTCTATTTTTTAAATCTAAATTTCACTCATATTTTGTGTAAAAACGAATGTCTTTTGCTGCCTTTGCTCCTGATCACATAGAGCAATCTCCCTTTTGGTGTACAACGTTACTGTAACTGCATGTTTGAAGCTCAGCAATGCCATCATCCTGACGACAGCCCAGGGGAGTGTAACAGCCATAGAGAAGACTACCAGTGGCCATAGTTTATATAGCTGGGGTACTTCTAGCCCACATCATAGTGCTTTTAAGACCATACTTTCCCCAGTTTGTTAGCAAACTATATAACATCTAGGAAAACCAAAATTTTTCTGATTTTATAAAAGCAGAAATTCCTGCATGTAGCTTTAAAACAAACACACACACGCATACTCCTGCAAGTAGCAACCCTCTTTGCTTAAAGTGCACTGTAAAGAGCAGCCTATGGCCTGTTCCCACCCTGTTTCAAGTTATTTCATATGCCAGACCAGAAAAAGCATGGAACTATTGTACAGACAGTGTTCAAATACCATACTGTTTGTCCAAATATTTTTAGGCGACCTGTACTAAGAAAATCTCTAGTTCCATTTAGCCTGTGACATTTGTACTCCACCATAGCTCCTTACATGTTTCATTCCTCTTTCAAGATGTGGCTTTGATGAGCTGTAGGTAAATATACATAAAGCTAGCGTTTTAGGTGCTAAACCTCACATGGAAACGTGCTTGCTGAGAATATGCACTGAATGCTATTCTTTAATGTTAATTTATGTTTATAATTTTCCCGACGTTTAAGAAAAATTGCCATGAACTGAATTCCGTAGTTATTTCAAAGACAAACTATGTGATTCCCACCTCTGACGTTAGATTCAAGAATATCTTTGTGGTTAAAATAAAGTTTACTCTATCAGAGATATGATGTGCATTTGCTGAGACAGTCATCTGTTCTGTAAATTTACTTTGGCACTTATTTTGAAAAAAGGATTAAATAGATTATGGAAAGGATACACCATTCTACCACCTTATTAATATTTTTCTGTTCAGACTGGTGAAAAATATCTGTAAACCTTTCTGAAGTCATGTTCTGCATGTTACTGCAGCATTTTGACTCCTGCACTCTTTGACTATTGCATTAGATAAATATTTTTACTCCCTGGCTCTTGTCATGTCACAGGAGTGTCCTATTTTTCTTTTTCTCCTCAAACTTTTTATTTTTTTTTTTTTTTTTTTTTTTTAATGGGAGAAGCTCTCATGTCTTTTTCACAGGGTTCTGTGTTTTCCATTCTTGCTCAAGAAGCCCTGCATGTTTGCTCCTTGGTAGAATGGTGGTTTTGGCTCTGCTCCCAGCATCCATTCCACGTTTCATTCCATTAATCTGATTTCTGAAGCTGGAAAAATTTTTATGAGTTTTATAACCTTAGAAAACTTTCTAACATCCTACTGTCAGTGATGCTTTCGTTTTTTCCCTAGATACTTTTTGCTATGCGGTTTCTGAACGGTTAGATTCAAAAGTTGTATAGCGTAATGTTGTAGATGTTAGCTGCTAACTAGAAGAGGAGGAACGGGAAGGATATCTCCAGTGTTAGCTCCAAGCCAGGTTGTTCTGACAGATCCTGAGAAAGTTGAAGTAATCCCTCTTCCCAAACCCTGTACCTATGTCTAGACTTTGCTGTCCGTACAGGTATTTCTATGCAAGATGAGTCCTCTGTTCTTCTGTAATTATAGGATGTTGTCAAAATTATTTATTTATGTGAGTGTTTACAACACCTACCTAGCTCTCCATTGTGCTCCATAAAATTTACTTCCTATCAGAAGCAGTGTACTTCAGGCCATACTTTTATATTTCGGGTTATTTCTCCACACTTCTTTTTTCCCAAAAAAGTGGAACAAACCCCCCACGAAGTAAGGGTGCAATAAGGCAATAAGTAAAGAATTGTGGTCCTGAACAACATTTGCCTTAAAAATATCTAAAATAATTATCTTTCTTTGCATCTGTATCATGTTCCTCTGCTATCTAAGCTATATGCTAATTTTATATATATATATATATCACTTTATAGCATCACATTATGCATGATTTTGTAGATTATATTGCCGTCTTTGTTTATTTAAGAAACACTTTTATGTTCAGAATCACCTTTTTAGAATCAAACTTTTTTACAATGAACTATGGTAACTTTCTTTGTCCTTGGATTACATACTGCACGTATCTCCTTGAAATTGTCTACCTTCTGGGATGCTGAAGTCTTGCTAATAAATCCTGATCTGGACACAAGACAGAGTTTCCGAGTCCTTGGAAGCACGGTTCTGACTGACCAGAAAGGCTGCCGTTTTATTCTGTGTACTTTGAGCACCATGGTCTCTCTCTACACAAAAAACCACGAAAAAGACATACAGTCACTCTCCCTGAGCAATGCAAGAGGATAAATTTCAACCCTAGTATCAGCATACGGTGTCGGTGGAATTGCGTCCATTGACACCAGGCTGAATATGACCCTCAAAAATGTAGGAGCTGCAGAAGGCAGCTCTATGATTTATAATACATGTTAGTTCTGCATTGCTAAACCATCATTACAATTTACCTTTGTAGGCACAAAATCCAGCCACCCACCCTTTTAATGAGTAGGATAATAAAAAGAATTGATCACCAAAGGCTGACAGAATTTAGTTAATTTCTCTGTTTGACTATTTCCTTGACCACAGTATGTGGGAGAAGGAGACCTATGAATCAGATCATTTGATATTTTGTAGTTGCATCACTTCAAAGTATTTACACAATCTAGAAGAGAAGGTTTTGTTTTCTTTGAAATACATAAGCCCTACACCTACTTTGTCAGCACAGCCACTCAGCATCCCCAGGATAAAGGTATTTTTATAGTTAGGCACAAAATAAATATAGTTTATTTATATTTTTAATATCCAAATATTTACAGAAGGATACCGTGAACAAACAGGCACCAAAGTGTGATTCCCCCATGTTATTTGTAGGAAGAGCACAACTTAAATTCTGTTTTAAAGCAGAGATATCTTGTCATGTACCACATACTGACCAAAACAACTTAGGTCATTTCAAAATAAAGATAAAATTGTGATGATTAGTACATAGTACTTTGGTCATTTCCATTCAGTCAACTAAAAGTGATTATGTTTCCTCATTAATGACAAGTGTCTGTTCTTTTCACTACTTGTAGTTCTGTATTCTTTACAAGTACTGATCTTATTTTTAATTAATTGATCTTATTTTAAGGCATTTCAGTCATGCCTTACTGTAAAAAACAAGTTAAATCTGGACTGTGAGTGAAAAATACACATAAATCTGAAGTGTGAGTGAAAAATACTTTCAATATACAAAAGTTAGAACTAAGAGCTTTTATTTTTTTTTCCTAAATATACATTAATTGAATAAGTAAGTATCAAATACAGCTGACAACTAATTACATGATGGAACCCATAGCCCATTAGCTATTGTGAATCCATTTTTATTTTAACAGCCTCATCAAACAGAGATACACAACCCTTTCTACATCCTTATGTTTCATTCCAGACACAGAAGCTGTCCATTTTTTTAAGGCTTTTCATTAACCTGTGTTATCAAATGTCTGATCAGCTGCTGGATCAACACTAATAATTCCTGTCCACTCAGAAGCGTCTTCAGGGCAGAGAGTTCAGGATTGTTTTTTCTGAGCATTGGCCTCTGCTTTCAGTTCTTTCACTAATTTCTGTTTGCCACTGTTGTGATCTTTCAGCCATTCAGTAACTGCATCTCATAAATGGTTATGCTGATTCTGGCCTAACAGTACTTTCTTTTACTGTTGACATTTCCCAGTATTATTTCTATTTTATATTTTAGTTGCCTGATCGTGGCCATCTCTGTTCCCTAATCTTAATTGCAAGGTCTGCACTGGCCAGCCCCCTCATTAGACAACGCACAAGTATTCAGGTGCTCAAGGTTTGGTCCCAGTCCTGAGTCAGGGCAAACTGAGTTTACTTATTTTCAATCAAATTTCACTTTCTTGCAACAATAAATCTGAAGTCTTGCTGAAAAATGCTCTTCATAGGTAATACTTAATGTATGAATTATATACATGATGATGTATATAATCAAGACAATCAGATCAAACACAGAATTTAAAATCAGTAATCATAACTCCATACTTAAAGCAACAAAAGCAATAAAAGTATTAATAAACATATTGATTCATGTTATATTATTTTTATTTTAGGGAATTGCTCAAATAGTAGGTCTATCAAGTGTCACTAAGCATAATATACTAAATTTTAAAAATTATATACTTGCATAATTATATAGCCACATTTTACTCACCAGTGAACAAGATTAGAAGTACCTTCTTTCTTTCGTTAGTTATTTTCCGTTATTAAAATCATGACATCTCAGTCTTTCTCTCTCACTTGTTTTCTTTTAAAAGCAGAAGTTAATTTTTATTTTACTCAGGGAATTTGGATCATTAAAGGACATATCTCTCTTAATATTTTTGCCCTAATGAGTTGGGAAGAGAATGTGCTGAGGCTCAGTAAGAGCCAAATTTTGTACATGGAACAGCTCGACATACTAGTATTTTTTCACCTTTATTAATTAAGCATTTTTCAGAGCTGTTGTGACTTGCTATTGACAAGCATTTTTTTTTTTTTTTGGTGTCTTTTAAATAGATCCACTAGGTGGTGCTTGAAATAAGCTACCCCGCTGTGACTCGCTCGGGGCTGCCAAGCCCATCGCAGAAATCTTGCGGCAACTGGAAATTATTGTGACAGTGAAATGTTAAACTGTAATTCATTGGTCAAAACTCCAACAGGAATATTCTTGGCAACAGGAATAAGATTTCTATCCAAGTGCTTGGATTCTTCCTTTTCCAAAATTGAGTTTTCTGTTTCAGAAGTAAAACTACATGTTCACCGTTATGGAGATGTGCTGCTCTCCATTATAAATGTCAATGTTTCTTCACTTCTGCTACTCTCAAAATAGATAATTTTCCATTAGTATTTTTGGCATTTGAAGAAGTAGTTTATGTCCAGATTCAAAGTGATTTGGATAAGTAGTTCTTTAAATATATTAAATAAAGATGATGTTTGACATTACCCAAGTGCCTCATCAGTCCTGAACGAAGTTTAACTTCCAATGAGAAATGAAGGAAGACCTTTGCGATGTTACTGCTCATGGCTGGCGAAAGGGGCAGGAAGGCACGTATGGCCAGTTTTGCAAGTATGAATTACGGACACTGTGCCAAATTCCTTGTGGAGACCAAGGCTTGTTTTCTCAGGTTATTCTTCAGCCATTTGCTGTGCAAGCACTTCCTAATGTCAACCAACTTCCTCAGAGCTTTGAAAAAAGTACAGCTGCTACAGGCTTCTCAGCCAGTCAGTTGCCTCATAATTCCCCTGCCTTTCAATCCGACAGTACAAGCTTGTAGCATAATTCTTTGTTCCCAACATTGCTTCTCTGTCAAACACCTGCCCAATGCCCTGGTGGGAGCTCCGGAGCCCCTCCAGCTGCCAGGAGAAGCTGTGACACCTTCAGCCCACGGGCCACTAGGACGTCCTCTCCCTCTGCCTTGAAGGTTAAATTTTGGTGATCCAGGCTTCACTTGGCATGTGGTTTTGAGTGGAGTGAGGCTCAAAAGGCATTTCTCTGGTAGGAGAAAAAACTCCTCTAACCCATATGGTGAGTGGGGAATAGACAGAGGAGGAGAGGGAGGAAACATGATGAAGGTGTTCCTGTCCTATTTGCTTGCCTACAGTGGCAGGAAAGTGGCCGAGGGCCACTGTGCTGACACTCGCACAGCCCATGCAAGTCTTGCCCGAGAAGTAGGCCAGCAAAGGTGAGACCCATGAGAGGGCTCTGATGGCCAAGGCAGGTCTAGGAGGCCTTCAGCTCTGGGGTGGGGGAGCTGGAAAGCTGAAGTGGGGAAGCCTGGTGGGAAAGTGAAGGCAATACTGAGGGCTGGGGAGGAATCGGAGGTGCTGCACTGGCAATTATTGAAGATTAGGAAATTGGAAGTTACCATAGTTGGAATAGTTTTAGAGACACAGGACAAATTTAGAGTAAGCCAGGCTTCTGTTGTTCATAGAAAAAATGTTTAAAATTAATGTTGAGGCAGGGTGTGAAGGAAAAGCATGTGTGAATTGCCAGAGGTAGAGACTCTAGGTACTCTTCTAAAAGACTCTAAAGGATGCACATGTGAACCCAGAAAATTCAGGACTAGTTATTGATAAATGCACTGTAGTCAAATGTAATGTGTCATTTAGGTGTCATGAAATGTCTGGTTTGCTCGTGGCCAAAGCACAAATGCTCTTTTCACCACAAGGGTGGGAAGCAGAGTAATATATATAAACCAGGGTGATGTACACCTTTCACTCATAGTATGCCTACATCATGTCAGGTATTTTTCATATTTAAAACACAGTCTATGAAGAAACAGCCTAAGGATATTGATCTTACAGGAAAAAAAAAAGAAGGATTTAGGTCACTGGAAATATATAGAGAAGAAATTAATCATAAACTCAGCACTTCGTGCAAAGATGATTTATAGGACATGAAAAAATAGGCTTAATTATCTGCAATGCATCTTGGAATAATGCTGATATCAGTAATCTGAAATATGCAGATTAGAAAATGTTAGTGCAATCCTCAATTAATATAGATTTGATAGTTCAGCAGTTTTCTCTTTTTCTTTGTTATTGTAGTTCTGAAATGGATACACAAGTTTTATATACATACTATTTTCTTCAGTTTGTTGGTGCTGCTAAAGTTTAACACCAGTTTTATTTTTGTATCCAAGTATCTTCATTTTTCAATATGTATACTGCCAAAAATTAAAGTTGTTGGTTTTTTTTTAAACCAGAAGTCACATTTGGGTTGATCAGGTTAGTTGATTTTATTCTTTAATTAGTTTATGTATTTATTGAATGGTTGGGGGGGGGGTAACAACTTAATTCTTATTTTACCGCTTCTGTTTCATTTTCATGGCTAAAGAGGAGACTGATAAAATATTTGCCGAGATGACGTCAGTGGCAGAATCACCAGAAGAACCGCCGACCACCGGCACGAGTCTGCCGCCCAGGCAGGGCCAGAAGCATGGGCGGTTGTCTCAGCAGAGCGCCAAGAAAGAAGCCCTCGGCTCTGTGAGTTCTCAAAGAGGGAGGGAGCTACTGCCTGTACCATGCTTCAGATAGAGCACCTCCAAATCCAGGTGCAGAAGGAACATACTCTGGTCTCTGAGCTTTAACATCGCACTTACTGTTATCGGCTGTAATATGATTTGAAGAGAGAGAATTCAGGTTCAAGAGCTGTCAAAGCACTGAATGGATTGTATTCGCCTTGGTAGGACCTCAACTAGGAACAGGAAAGAGTTAATTTCTCTTCCAGTTGGCATAAGGTTATGTCAATTTTTTTCTTGATTCAACAAGTAGTTTAGTTAACTTGTAATAACTTCTTGTAAAAACAACTACAAGCAATAATTAAGCTTCAGGATCAAAAGAAGAAAATATGGCTTTTTTAGTATTTAATGTTAAGGTAGGACAAGTGATGTTTGCTTCAGTAACTTTGTAAATTTTCCAATGCAAGCTAACTAGAAATATTTTTAGGTTAAGTAAAGAAATTTTTTCCCCTGCTGTGTTCTGAAATTACTATTAAACTAGGCCGAATTTGTTCTTGGTGTAACTCCACACAACTGAGCGATGTCAGTGTTTTACAAACATTTTATGGGGCGATCTGTACGACAGAAAGTAGAAAGTTTAGAGAGAAGTCAGCCTGAGGAGAGAACTGCAGAAGCATACCGTGATAGAAAGCCAGACCAACACAGCTGTTATCAAGGGCAAAAATAAATGTTTTGCTTTGCAGGCTTTTTAAAAGCTGAAATAGCAGGTAAAGGTGTCCTAAAAGCATCACTTCTGTAGTTTTTCAACAGGCTCTCTCACAGAATGAAGATGATTGAAGAGGATGAATAAGCATGGGGTTTGCTATGAATTAAACATTGAGTATGTAAGGAAAACAAGCAAACAAAAAGCTAGAGGGAATGTTTGTTTTTCCAAAAAGAAGGAGGTTAGTTACAGGCCATCCCAGGGATCTGCATTGAGACCATATTATTTTTGTTTGGAAGCAAAACCTTTTACCCACTTAGTCTAAAAATAGGCTAATATGAGATGGAAATAACTCTGTTAGAAATCAAAGATGAGATATCTTCCTCCTTTGCAACAAGACAGAGTTGATTAACTACTACTCTGAGATAGAGTATGGTATGTGCTCTGTTTTGTGGTTTACCTTGGCTCCTCAGATACATATCAAATACCATTTATTTCTGTGCAATCGGTCATACTTAGTTAGGATTGTCACATCCACTTCTCACCTTCAAAACATTTATTACTGGCAACTAAAATATTAGCCTGTCTGCCCGGCTTCCTCTCATGGATGATTAGCCAACAGTCTCCCCCTTGCAGCCCAAGCCTTCCCTGCCTCTTCTTTGATGCCGTGGCAGGTGTCATCTCTCTGCCTGTCATTTTGGCTATACCTGAACATCTATCAGGCTCCTCTGTATCTTCATCCCTAGTTCATACCTCGTTTTTTACTAATTCCCGCTGCATAACATGTACAGGATAGAATTCTCTTTGCCTATTCGCAAAACCGAACTTCTCATTTATGTTATGGTTGTCTCATTTATTGAGACCTTTTTCTGGTCATGTCAAAATCACACCCTTGCCCTGCTCACACCTACCCATGAGGCTGCTGTAAAGCCTGCTTTGCTTTTTGTGCACATCTGAAAGTGTTAGCTCTCTGTGTGCATCCTTATACTCCCATTTCTCTGTCACATCAAACCTAAGATGCTTATCCTCAAATCAAAGCACTTTTTAATGTTGCCATCTAACCTGTGGCACCACCTGTTCTTTAATAGTGAGCTAGAATTAGGTGCAGGCCCCCTTTTGCCCTCACTGTTCATAAAAGCTCCACAAAAGGAGTTTTCTCCTTTCAGTCCCTCCTTGAAGCTCTTGTCTGGGACATTTCCAGGCTTCTCAAGATCTAGGCTGCAGACATGCAATTTGTTAGGCTTATTGTTTTCACCAATATGGCTTCCCTGTTTTCTTATTCTCTGTCTAACTGTGTCCTTTTGTGTCTTTTTTATATGCAGATGCATGCTGCCTGAGGCCAGGGACAAGCTTTTTCTGTGTCTGCACAGAACCTAAGAGAATAGAGTAATGCAGTAACGTCAACCATAGTAGTAATACCATTGATGCATTCATATTATTCATCTTACATGTTTTTTTCAGAGTGACAGACATCTTTTTGGGTTAACCTCTTCATGGAACTACCTTCTCAGTCCTTCTGTGCTCATGCCTTTCATTTAATTTCAACTGATATGATACCAAGTTCCCCTGCCTGGACAGCTGAAAGGACAGGGGAGGACTATTTCAATATAGCGCTACAAATGAGGGCTACAAAGCTGGTGAGGGGGCTGGAGGACAAACCTTATGAGGAACAACTGAGGGAGCTGGGGTTGTTCAGCCTGGAGAAGAGGAGGCTGAGGGGAGACCTTATCACCCTCTACAACTACCTGAAAGGAGGTTGTAGAGAGATGGGGGCTGACCTCTTCTTCTTGGTGACAGGTGATAGGACGAGAGGAAATGGGTTCAAGTTATGTCGGGGGAGGTTTAGATTGGATATTAGGAAACATTTTTTCACTGAAAGGGTTATTAACCATTGGAATAGGCTGCCCAGGGAGGTGGTGGATTCACCATCCCTGGAGGTGTTTAAAAAAAGGGTAGATGGGGTGCTTAGGGACATGGTTTAGAAGTGGCATTTGTCAGGGTAGGTTAATGGTTGGACTTGATGATCTTAAAGGTCCCTTCCAACCTCAGCGATTCTATGATTCCATGTTTCTATATCTAAGGATAGTTCTGTCCTCTGGCTACCTTCATGCACAAAAAGAAAGGAAAACATTGACAGAAGACAGAAACGGCTGTAGTGTATTTCCTGTAATGGTGCCGCTATGGAGACTTTGAATAGAATTAGTATAGGCAATACTGACAGCATCATCATTCTTTTTAGTTGAATTCACTGAAGAAACAATAAAAGAAGAATAAAAAATACCTAATTCATTTATAAACTCAGCTGAGTCAGTGAATATCCAGTGATTGCCAACCTGGATTAAAGCTCATATGTCATTCAAGAACTCAAATATTGTTTCACTTGGCAGGCAAGGATCTAAGTAAACAGGGTTTCCATGAAGGTAGCAAGGAAAGATGATGCAATGTGGTTATTTATTAGCTTTGGTTTTACTGTCAGGGAGATGGGCAAATAATGCCCTAATGCTTAGAATTTAAATGGGTCAAACTATTTGCACTGCTTAGTCTCTGCCCAACTTCTTTATAAGTTCCTAGAGATAAGCTTCTCAATAAGCGTAATAAATTTTGGAAGTTCTTTACTCTCTTTTGGCTCTTTGTACCCATTTAAGCGCTTTTGAAAATCAAGCCCATTCATTTAGGTTTTGCAGTAAAACTTTTCAGAAGATACTCCTCATTTAAACTGAAAGCTTTCACAGAGATCTACCAGTCTGGATTGAGTTTTTTCCTGAAATGTCCCATGTTGACTGTCTAGTCACTGCAAGAGCGATATCTAACTATACATCTGACATTTTAAATCCAAACCCAAATATTTTGACGCAGTATGCTCTCATAAGTTTTGGGTTTTACAGTATAAAATGAAAGCAAATTTCTTAATCTTGGAATGCAGTAAATGGATGTATTTATTTCCATCCCTAGCTTAAACTGGTTATTTGGAAAAACATATAAAAAAGCCCCTGACATCAGTTAATTGTTATTAGAAAGCAACAATTTAAAACTTTACCCGGAAAAATAAATACTGAGGGTGAGAAGTTGGACCCACTGATGGAATCTGCCTTCCATTTACTAGAAGAAATTAATTTTGATAGTGATGCATACCAGTCTTATTTTCACAAAGCCCAGAAGACACAGGTATCACATCTATACTTGTAGTCACTCTGCCCACTTTCCTCTGCAATCCTTCCTGCAAACACCTATCAGACAGAATTTGTTCACATGTCTTGACAGCGTCAGGACACCTTATCTACCATGGCACACGGCTCTTTGCTGCACGCCTTGCCTTTAGAAGTAATGCAAACCCAATGAACACTTGCCTTGACTGTGCCCTTGCAACATTTCATCTTCTCTGACATACCATATGTTTTAAGTGGTTATAGAAAATGGGAGATCTCTTCACCAATGTATTCTGTCATTTGCATGGATCAATGTAAAAACTTGTAGGAACAATGCTTCAATGTTGACTGTTTGGCACCAATCTAAGGCTTTGTTAGATTTTACCGTTAAGACAATATGTGTGAATTAAGGTGTCTGATGTTGTAACTTTAAAGTTTTCAAGGTTTTCAGACATTATCGTTGCTTTTCTGTAAGCTTTATAAAATGATAGACTCTTCTAAATCAGCGCCAAAACTCCTATCTTCTACCATGTTAAATACAGCAAGTGGGATTAAGGCTACTCAAGTGATACAGCAAATCCTATTAAAGTAATTTAGGTTAGACTTTTAATATTACTAAGGTACCTAATTCTCCTTTTATCTGAGATAAGATGAGGCGCATAAATAAATTTGCTGCTCCGGGTCTTAGGGGCTTTTGAAAATCGCACCCACCAATATACGATCCACCGTTTTGTGGTGGCCTTACAAATCTGATTTCCTGAGGAAATAAATGTGATCACATTGCCTGTCCATCAGTCAGTCTCCGATCTGTCTCTCCCCCTCACAATTTTTGAACCTGACAGATCATGTTGACTACATTTGACAGAAAGGCAAGGGCCCAAAGGTCCTTACAAAGTACAAGGATTGGAGAAAGGGCAAAGGCAACCTTCTCTCTCTCTCAAGAACCACAGCACGAACTCAGCTGTCCTCATTTCTCTCTGGTCTGCTCAAGTTCACCGGTCTGCGCATGTGGGTCACAGCCAACACAGCACCATCATCTCTGCCAGATGGAGAGTCTGACCTTGGCTCCAGGAACAAACCGCACAGAGAAGGCAGCTGCCACTGCTCTGCTGAGGATGGTGGAGCAACTTGAAACATAGGTCCACTGGAAAGTAGGTGCCACATTGGTTTCATCTTCTGCAAACAGTCACTTGAGAACTTCCAAGAGCCAACAGTGAACAGTAGCTTCTCAACACAGCTTCTGGAAAAACACTCTTGAAAACCACTTATTTCCTCTGAAAGAGGATCAACAGAATTTCTTTAAAACTAGTTGTTGTCTGGACCTCCACAATTTTGCTCTCTTGCAAAGGGAAAAAAAAAAAAGCTGTGTCCCAGTGGCAGCAGCTGTACTGAAGAGTTGACTTTGGTGCCTACCCTGTAGAAAGTTCTCCAATCTAGATTGGCTCTGTAACGTGCCACCAGCAGGAGACACACTGTCATCTAGTCTTGGTTCACACTGGGTAGTATTTCTCATGCCCCAGGTGTATCTCATCTTGATCCCAGGTGATCAGCCAGCAGGACAGGTACTGTGTTGGGAGAAACAGAAATCTGTCCAGAGGCTACGGCTCTAAATTGACTTCTCACACTTGGGCTTTTTTGTAAATAAAATATTAATGCCCAGGCCCATGAAGCCTTATGTCGTCAAGGCAGCGGACAACGCTATTACATGCTCAGTAAAAGTACATTCTGAAAATCAGTAGAGACAATTGACCTTCAGCTGGAAACAGAGAAGCTGGTATTAAATGAAATTAGGTTGTCGATGGCTCATCTTAAAGATTTCTTTGTGTTGAGGCAGTACCATTTGGAGGCAGCATAGGCCAGTTTTTAATACAGTATGTGGTAGGAAAGTTAGGATAAAGGAGTAGCTATTTTTCTCACCTACTTAAAATAATATTTGTAAAGTGTATTTATAGACCATTGAAACCACTGCGAATCTGGAATCAACCAATTTTTTTTTTTTTTCCAGTAAAGACACAGCACGTATTGATGCCTGATTTTTATCTATGTATCTAAATAATGACAAATTAAAATATTTTTATTTACTTGGAGTAAAAGGCAATAATACAATACATTCCTCTTCACCTCACAAACCTGTTTAGCACTAGGGACAAGGCCTGGGAAATACCTGCTGCATTGATGCTTAGTACAGAAAGAGATGTGAGGACTTAAGTTATTGGTTTAGTACAGGCATAATGTAAACAATGCATAGATTCTACCTAGCACTTTGTTATAGCGGCCTGATTCTGGTCACAGCACTTATGTTTTGGCGGTCCAAAGCTTGTCTAGGTGAGAAGATGCCCATTGTTTCAAAGAGGTGATTTGGTTACACCTGATTGGCTTGACGTATCCTAGAACTGCTTGTTAAAGTATCGTCAAACAGAATTGATTAATAGCGTGACTTAAAAAATAAATAAACATGGGTTTCACAAGAGAAAATACTTATAAATATATTTTTCAAAATGGAAAAAGAAAAAATAAATTGCAATACTGCATTTTCTGCACTGTGAAAGGGATCGTTATAATTTTAAATACAGTATAATGTCTGGGTTTTGTAAGAATTTATCTGTACAGGAATATTCTTGAATATAACTCGAACAGTATCAGTAGTAGCAGACCATAGCTTAATACATATCTCAGTGTTTTCCAGAAAATAAATCATCTCTCTCTTCCATACAGCTTAGGAAGAATGACAGTGTTGTCTATCTCTCATTCTTTTACAGTATGATATACTGGATTCTATTCTATTTTGAATCCGAATGACAGCTGCATATATTGATCAGGAGACATGATTTATTGAAAGCATAGGCAAAATGAAAAACTAAACCCTAATAAAATGCAAGACTCAAAGAAATTCAGTTTGCTGAGGTATATACTATTATAATAGATAAAAAAACTAAAAGAAGGACAGGAGAAATGCATCAGATTAGCTGGTATGGAAGTGAAAGGCAAGCAGGCATGCTTACCTTTTGTATTTCTGCATGCACAAATGTGTTCGTGGTGCACTTGGATACCTTTTTGCAGTATTTGCAGGTGCCCTTTTCAATGTTAAGTTTTTATTTACAGCCTTCAGCTTGCAAATGGTTTCCCCAGTGTCTCAGAGAACCAATGCTTTATATTCTCATGTGAAAAGCACACAGTAGATGTGACTCTGCTTTACTCAGAATCTTTAAACTTCACAGATTTTGGAGGAAGGTGAATGTCTTCAAAGCTTCACAAACAAAGTTTGCCATGTACTAATTAATTCCCTGGAAATTGCTTTTAGTAGTCTTTGCTGTGCCATCGTATTTGACAAAAAAAATGGTTTCTTTTCTGTGACTCTATTTACAAATAGATCAGATCAATGAAAATCACATCAATGCAAATCTCGTCCATGTTATCCTTACTTCCACAGCATGGTAATCAGAAATATTCATTGATCACCAGAGAAAATGCAGACATGCTGAGGATACAAAATGAACCATTTTTTTTTTTTCTGGGGTTATTGAGCTGAATAGCACTGCAGATCAGTTCATTTCTAAGGTTTAAATTTCTACAGTAGCGGTTCTCAAACTTCAGGTGCCTTAGATAAGAATTATGTTGCCATTAGGTATTTAAATCCCAATAGCTAGGTCTTAGAGCTGCTTGTGTGACTGCCTAACCCAACTGCAGGGGCTGCATTTAATGGATGCCCAGAATTCTTCAGTCCTTACAGTACTAAGTAAATCAGTACATACCTCACGTATAAGCCACAGTTGAGTCCACAAATAGGTTCAAAAATAGGCTTTTTGTCAGGAGGCTGATATGGAAAAGGTATGGAGAGGAAAAAAAAAGAAGGCAGGAAAAAAAAGGAAACCCCAGAAACTTTGGAGACAACCCTTTTGTAATGTTTTCTCCTTCTTTTTAAGGTCAGATTTAGAAAAGGAAAAAATTGCAGAAGCTTCTAAATGAAATATTTTTGCTTGCAGTAAAAAAAATGAATAGTAACTTTAAGATTGTGATTTGACTGCACTTCAGTTCTAAAAATGTTTTCTACATATATTTTATTTACAACATTTAAAATCTTGTGGGTTCAGACAATTAGAATCCTTGCATATTATAGGCTTATATAGTCTCTATGTTTATGTAACTTCTAGAGGCTGCTTGTAATATATAGAGATCATGCTCATTTTTAAAGCTTTTCCTCTAGAATTAACTTCATTGGAACTAGAATAACTCAACTTTGTTCAGAATCTGTATTATAACATTGGATATCTAGTTATAAATCACTGCTGAGCTTCATTCATTGTAATTTCTATCTATGTTTACTGTCAACAGTACTGATGTTCTCTTATTGTTATTTTCTTCCTATTTTTTTCAGAGACAGAAGACCTTTGTGGGAGATACACTTCTGTTTTTAGATGGAATACAGTGTTTTAATTTAAAAGTAAGCTTATGTAGTACAGCTCAGTAGTTTCTAGGTATTAAATTATATTTAATACACTTCTTATTTCTAAAGTAATAGTTTGCCAACAATTGCTGCAAAAAAACTACTACAGATGTTTTATTTTTCCCTAAATGTCCCCTTTTTGAAGGACAAAAATAACATTTTTCTGTGCCTTTGAGATTTCCATGCCTCATGAAGGCTTCCAACACAACAGCAATGTTTATTCAATGACAGGAGAATTGTTTGGCAGTCCTTCCTTCTGCATATCTTTGTGTATGACTTGTGAAATATATCAACAGTTCTTGGAGCAGGATCCTGAATGAAAATTCCTAGTCTTATATGCTATTTAGTAGTCTGATTGATATGCCCTAAACCCCAAAAAATCCTAATGAATGATGTGTACTATAGCTGAGGGACAGAGTGTTCTCGTAGTATTCTTATACAGCATTAAAGCATTTTTTTTGCGACAATGATTTGGAAGCAGAGAGAGGAATCAAACCTGGAAGTTTTACAGTACTGGCAAATGTTGTAACCATCAAGTTGGCATTAATATGAAACAACACGTCCTGTTCTCCAGTGACTATGTTTTAATGACAGAAATTGNTTTTTTTTTTTTCCTTTTGACATATTTTAGTGCAGAATTCCAGCATAGGACTCCAAGATGAGCACATGTGGAGGGTGCGGAGTCAGCACCTAACTCCCTGGCTAGTAAAACTCCATTTAGAGTCAGTCATCTTCCCAGGCAAAAAGTTGTTAAGTCAGGGCATTGGATACTGCTTCTGTGCCAGGGCTTGTATTTATTACCCCGTGCCTCCTGCTGCGTACCATAAACAGGCCAAAAATGTTGACAGTTGCAGAGTGCAATCAAGTTTAATACAAGGCAGCAAAGAACCACACCTCGAAACAACATGCTTTGATTGAGTAGTTGGCATTAAAGGTAAAAGAAAGGGGAACGGCAAATCATAACCCACAGGCCGCTGCTGCTGCAGCTACACTGCAGGCAGTGACCATATGCTGGAACGCGTGCAGGAGAGACAAGGCAGGTGGATGCACAAATATTCACTCTATCGATGCCGCTTGTTCATTTCCCTCACAGCTTTCCAGCGGCTGCCAGCCCCAAGCAACCTGAGTTAGCATCTTTTATCACTCCTATTTTTACGCAGCGGAAATGTTGACAAATCGCAAAAGCAGCAAAAAAATTGTGAGCAGAGGTACCAGGGAGGGACGCTACAGCCAGCCAGACCAAGCACACAGTCACAGACAGACGTTGTGAAACACACAGACGCAGATGCAGGGAATAACAAGAAGTTTGCTGAAGAACTGTTGTTTACTGGTTTTTCTTTTATTTTTTTTTTTTTGGCTCCTCCTCACCACCAGTTTACAGCAGCTCTTCAATGAAGACCCAGTGAAATTAGTTAGATAAATTTAAACTAAAAATGATTGATAGGTGGAAAACTGCAAAAGGTGAAATTAAAGCCTGAAATATTTAATTAAACATACAGAAGATGGGCAAATCCTTCCCCGTATGTGTGGGCACAGATCTATTTGAAAGAAAGAAGAGACAAGGGTTAAGGAACCTATGCAAGTCTTTCCTCTCTTTAAACACTTATAGTGCGATGCATATTCTCACAGCCACCTGTCAGGGCTGGGTCTAGCTAGCCCTTTTTGCTTCCATAACATGCCCAGACTTCGAGGGGATCCCCGTAAATCTGACAGTAAATAAACCATCACTTCTCCAAATGCTTTGCTGCAGATGATTTATACTCTTGCTACAGCAAGACAGCAGGATAAAAGTCTTTCCCTTTCATTACTCACTCAGGCCTTGAGTTACCCTGCCACTTCCTGATCATGAATGTTTTTCATCATCTCTTCCCACACCAAGGATTGCAGTGTCTTACACAGCAGGACAAACTAGATATAATTTAACTAGAAGCTTGGGCTGTGCTTA
>VXBH01004458.1:84343-129530 GCA_013400035.1 Rynchops niger | reverse complement strand
CCCTTTATTTTTACACCAAGATGGTTTTGCAAATAATCTATGGTGCTGTAAAAGGAAAGACAAGTTCTCTGCCAGTGTACCTACCATCAACTGTCTGCTGAGATTGCTGAATTATATTATATTATAGAGCAAGACTTTTAAAGGCTATTGCTAAGTTGCCGAGTGACCAGCCAACTCTGCTAAACAGTATGTTATAAACTTTAAGGTCCAGTACAATAGGAAAAGGTTTGCCAAAGTTTTAAGCAAAGCAATCAGACAAGAAGAAGGATCATGGAGAAATTCAGACAAAAACCAGAAAGCATTTACTGCAACAACCAGATCTGTTACACCTTGGGGTTTAAGTTTCATTGAACGGCTGACATCTTCGGCACTGCTACGTCCCAAACTGAGGCATTCCTACAGTAGTGATTCAGAGAAGGATGGCAACTATGACACGCTTTTTTTTTTTCTGTACAAAATGGTCAGCCTTCAGTACAGTAATGGGTTCTAAAACCAATTTTGCCTAGCTTGAAAGATTTATTTCTTCCACAGTAGTATTCCAAAGTACTTCACACCAGCAGACTCCCATGACAAACTGGGTCTTCCACTGATTGCTCTGTCTGCTCTGGATTTCACTGGACACTTGCATTTGTACAGGACTGTTTTTTTTTTTACCTGTACATAATAAATACCAGAGTGATAAATAATATTTTTTTCCATGTGGCATACAATTTCATGTCTCTGTGGTTAATAAATGGTAATGTATTCTTCCCAAATACCTATCCATCCTGGAATATGTAATAAGCTTGAAGAAGAAATACTAAAATTTAATTTTTGTTGTTGTTGTTGTTGTTATAGGAGGGTTATTTTGTTTTAACTGTGGATGCTTCTTTGAGGAGAAAGGCAAGAGGAAAGAGCAAGCCATCTGGCATCCTTTAAAACATCTCTCACAATTATTGTCTTGATTTCCTGACTCACACCTCTACACCTACACTTTGGAAATACATGAATTCTTAATAAAAAAATCAAAGATCTGAAAACTAAATATTGCATGATGACTTTCTCTGCACAAGTTTAGGCAAGTTCACTAGAACTTAATTTATAGAGATGCTGACTACCTGTTATCCTCACTCACTGAAATTTACTGTTCACCATCTATAAAAGTCAAACTCTTAATTTTGATCCTATTGAAATTTGTGTGATAATGCTAGTTCAAATGTGTGTGTGTGAAAGACAAGGTCCCTCTATTTATCCAGACCATTCACAGAAAAAACATGCAACTACTACTGCAGGTCTGAAACTCAAAAACCTTTTATGATTTTTTATAGTGTCCTGTAAAAGGAGCACAGACTCATGCTTCTTAAGGAAAAGACTTCAGTGTTGAGCTTTCTTTTCCTATTCCCTTCAGAAGCTTTGCTATGGATTTTATACTAACTATCACAGCTCCTACTCCCTGACCTTTCTGAACTTAGAATCATACAATCATATAGTCATTTAGTTTGGAAAAGGATCACCAAGTCCAAACGTAAACCTAAGACTGCCAAGTCCACCACTAAACTATGTCCCTAAGTGCCACATCTACACTTGAGCCAGGTTGATTGTTAGGTTTCCCTTGCACTGAGTACTACGGAAATACACAAAAAATTTATTTCAGTAGCTTCAGGATTTCACCCATACACGATATATTAAGAGGCTGGAATTCTTGTAACATGTGCCCTGTTCTCAGTTTAATTAACCACAGGACTATTTCTAACTTACAGATATGTTTTAATGCCCTAGAAACATCCCCTAATATAATAGTTACACATATTTTCTTATTATATACAGCGTATTGGAAAGGTGATTTTTGGGTTGTAAGTAAGAACCCAGCCTTGGTGTAAATGTTTTTTCACATGTCTTTGACTGGAAGAAAATACCTTTTGAGTCACAGATAATGTCTGCAAAATCTCTGGAAAAAAAATGAAGCCTGCCTGCAACATCAGTCTGTCAGCCAAGACTTCATTTCTGGTCCGAGTGCTCACTTATGCTGCATACCCAAAGCCGTTCCAACCATTTTGCAAATGAGCTCCGGGGATCTTCAGTTCAACTGGCCAGTGGATGGGAGTTTGGAGGGCATACCACAAGTCTTCTCGTACAAAGACAGATAAAGAAAAAACGGCTTAAGCACACAGAGGTGAATTCTTTAAACTCCAGAAAGGTTTTCTTCCTGTCACCTTTTCTATACATATATATATACATATAGAAAATGTACGTGTATGTGATTTTACAGTCAGTCTAAGATAGTTGCCTACACAACCCTTGAACGCTTGCCACAGAAGACCTGTTAAAGTTATGATATAGGTTTTACGCAGATGTAAAGCTTCTGCTGAAGGAGGGCAAATTCCAGCTATCTGTGAAAAGTGTGTTTGTGACAGGAATACATCAAAATGGAACATCTAAAAGATACTGCCACAATTTCAAGTCTTTGTCGTAGCAGTAATCATCACAGTCCAAGGACACAAACAAGGCAAGGTTTACAAACAGGCATATTTTATCTAGACAGAGCGTTCAGGCACTTGAGCTCTTCTCCACATCTAATTAAACAAAACAAAAGCTTTACCAACAAGCCTCATCTTGCAATAGGTCTTAATTGCTCTGGTGAAGGGTCAAGTATTTGATATGTCAGCCCCTTTATGCAAAGCCCTGATGATATCACATCTTCACTGTCAGAGACAGGAGCTCTCATTAGTGTTACAAACTCAGTCTCACTTGTGAAATTTTTAATAGAAACCTTAAATTTCCAGGTATTTTTGTAGCTCGGTCTTGAGGGACATCACTGAAACTAACTTTGGTCAAATATGAAGCCAAAATTGCAATGTGAATTTTGTAGAAAAGCTAGCTAAAAGCTATGAGTTGCTCAGCTGAAGGGTGTTGTAAAAGGTATTTGTATTTTCTCACCCTTTATGTTTTACAGAGAAAACCCTAAGTTGTAAGAACACTGTGATGGCAAAACTAAGTGCTCAAAAATTAGGAAATGGTGTTTAAAAGCATTGTATGACCTTCCTGTGATATCCCTTTGTGTTTGTCCTGCCACCCATGGTTGGGTTACATGTTTGCATGCTATTTTTCCCATGGGGGCTCTGTGCAGCTCTGCCCAGAAAGCACAGGTTTAGCACAACCCGCTGTTACTGCCCTCTCCACGTTCTGTTCTCTTTGTTTCTTCTTGTATTTCCAGCTTGCTTTTTCTTCTTGATCTAGGGCAGGTCCATACTTCCTCACACCTTCCTCCTCCCTGCCATTTTACACGTGTACCTCTATATACTCTTGACCACCACATCCATCTGTTTCCCAGTTTTTATCCTTCGCTGCAACACTTCGCCCCTGCAATTACATCTTTCCTGTTCAGTCCCTTGAATTCCTGCTTTAATCTCTTTTTTTTGGCATGATTATTCAAACTCCTTCCACTCTTTACCTGTATGCATTTAGCTAGGTAGTTTTTTTTTTTTTTTCAGTCGTAAAATTGAGGGGGATATTTATAGACATTTCAGCAGTTTGTAAGAGTCCAAGAAATGGCTAGATGTAACCAAAAGGCTGATCAAAAAGTACCTATTAAGTGTACATGTAGAAAACCAGAGAAGGGGAAGATCATCTGGAACAAAGTTTTGTAAACCTTTTAATAGGCCTAAGTATGCCTTATAAATTGCATGTTAAATGAAGTAAGGCTTTTAGCCTAAGTAGGCCAGAGAGATCTCAAAGGAAACCTAACCAAAGGAAATGGTTATCATAAAAATACTAATAGCAGCAATGAACTCTTCACCTTCGATAATGGAACTCACTGCTAGGCAGCAAAGCTGGACTACAGCTGAATTCAATTTCCCCGTCCTTTCTCCAGGCAGAACGGATGTATTTCTATCACCGCATCTTCACGTTAACGAAGAGGTGCTCCACGGCAGTTTCGCCCCGGCGCAGCACCCCTTTGCCCCACAGTTCCCTGCCGCAATGAGAATCATAGAAGCGTTTGGGTTGGAAGGGACCTTAATGATCATCTAGTTCCAAACCCCCTGCCATAGGCAGGGACGTGCTTTTTGCCATTTAATCTCTGAGGATGGATTATTTTCTCCCAAAAGGCAGATCATCCCCTATCCCCTCAGCGGGCTGGGTTTCAGGGCCGGGGGATGACCATCCTGCGGCCGTCGGTGCGGGGCCGGGCCGCCGGGTCTCCGTGCTCCGCGGGAAGAGCCGCCACAGCTCCTTTTTGGAGCTGTAAGCGAAAAAAAAAAAAAAAAATCACGAAATGGGCTTAAAGCGTAAAATTCTAAAAACCGGTGAAGCCCATAAAAATGGAAAAAAAACACCCCAAAAGACTGACCGCCGCAGCCGGGCCGGGCGGGCACGCCGCGCACCTGCCTCCTCCCCTTCTGCCCCCCGTCCCGGGAGGGTGCTGAGGGGTTAAGCCCGGTCGGGGGCGGAGGCAGCCCGGCGGGGCTCCGCCGTGGCTGGGTTTCCAATGGGACCAGCGGGGCGGCGGCGCTGGCCTGAGGAGCCGGCGGCCTGGGGAACCGGCCGGCGGCGGGATGTCGCAGGGGCCGACGGCCGCGGAGCGCCCCAACGACCTGCCCGACCACTCGCCGCGGGTGCGCAGCGCCGTCGCTGAGCTGCGGCGGCGGGCGGAGGCAGAGCCCGGCCAGCGCTGGCTACAGCCCCTCACCGACTCCTTCCTGGTGAGGTTCCTGCGTGCTCGGGACTTCAACCTGGACCTGGCGTGGAGGGTAAGGAGGGGGGCCGGGGGTCAGCGGACGCCGCGGGGCTGAGGGGCTGCCGCCATTCGGTGAGGGCGAGGAGCGGGCGGCAGCTTCTCCCTCTGTGCGAAGAAGCCACCGCGGCGGCGGGTAGCCAGGCGGACCCGGCTCGGGGGCGTCGCAGCCGGCCGCTGGCGGGCCGGGGTCCCGCAGGCCCACCGGGCCTCGCACCCCGCCGCCCCCGAGGGTACGGGTGCCTCGCTTCAGGCCCGGCGGGCGCGGAGGCAGCGGAGTCGGTTGGGGGATCGAGGAGCAGGCGGGGCGTCGTGGCTGGCGGCGAAGGGGGTGATCGGCGCGGCTCGGGGTGGGCCGAGGCCAAGCCGGGAGTTTCGAGGGGTAACTCATGGCGCGTCACGCGTGTCCCCGGCGTGGGGCGCTGTGGACGCGCGGCACCGCGACTGGCTTCGTGCAGCAGCCGTCAGGTAAGGTAAAGGTTATTATGGTAAGTGTGGTGCGGCCCTGTGAGGCAGAGGTGACCGTAGGGCGGTAAGGTTACGACTCCGGACAGGAAACAATATCCTTTAGAGGACCTCCTTATCGTGCTTATCGGGCTCGGATTACCAGTTACTAGTAATGTTACCGGTTTCACCACAGCTTTATAGTTACTCTAACCTTAAGCTATGAATAAAAACTTCTTTTCTCTTGGAGTTTTGTCACTTACAGCATTCCTTTCAGGCTTCGGTAAGTTTTGGTACTTTCCTGGCTGTTTGTAGAATGCGTGAGGGTTTTTAATTCCCAAAGGTACAAATTGTTATTAATTGTTTCTTTTTTTTTACAGAAACTTTCACAACCACTAACCCTTCTGAACAGAAAGTATTTCCAAATCTTCTCAGGGCAAAAGCGTGTATTCGGTTGTGCCAGCTGGAAACTGTTCTAGTGGAATTTGCCGTTGATGACATAGCATTGCCCAACAGACCTCACCTTCTACTTTCTGTCTTCTCCGCACTGTAGTTTTTCCAAGTTTAGTTACCATAAGAGAAGATTGCTTGCATATGGATGTATTGCAGGATCAGGGTGGCTAAACAAGAATGTAAGAAATTAAATTAAGCCCTTAATCACAGAGAGCTTTAAAAATTGTATTTTGTGGTTTTTTATTCGGCTCATGGGACTTGCATCATAGCTTTAAACCGTTCCTCCTTAGCAGAAGAACTAGCAAGTCAAGACAGATTCCTTTGAATATTTATGGATCTTGCTTTTACTTGAATTTCATGAGATTGTTGTATTTTACATATATATATATATATATCAGATGTGCACTAACAATTGTAGGACCGTGCCTTTTTTTTCTTTTCCAGCAAAAGTTATTTTGTTTTTCTATATTCCTTGGTTCCAAAAAGTAGGGCTTAATGAAGACAATGTGCCCTCCTAAATACGCACGCCTGTTTGTATTGCAATTAGTTGTTATTGATAATCCTGTAGACAGGGCAGTGGCACTTCAGAATTTGGCCCGTATGTTTCTACACTTTCTTATGATTAATTGCGAGACGTCTTGCACGTAGGACTAATCTCCAAGAATGTGTAATCTAAGCTAGGTTTAGAGATGGAGTCTAAGAAGTAGCAAATTCCTCTACTCTTCCAGAGAATCAGCCCTCCAGAGCTGGGGACCTGTTCTGGAAAAATTGAGTCTTTTTAGAAGCTTTTCAGAATTTCTGAGTCTCCCCAGGCTGCTAAGTTTCTAAATTTCTTGTTTGGACCCTTCTTTGAGCTAAGAGATCCTGATGTTCAAAAACCACCTGTGTTTAAATTTCCATCTAGAATTCCAAGTCTACAAATGCTGTAGCTACTTGTATCTTCCACATACCATCTGACGCTGATTTCTAGGTTACTTCTCTTACAGCACAGGAAGAAGAAAAAAAGCACTTTTTTTTTTCTTCTTCAGAATGTGTTTATCTGCAGTTGGTATATTAAAGCCCAAGAGAATTATTGTGCAAAAATCTGTGGTGATCATAAGATGTATATTGATCTAACCTGAGTCTGACCTCATGCATGGGTTATGTTAGTACTTCATTCTAGACAGAGCCCTCCTGCCATCAGTCCAGACAGTGGCTGCTCCCTCCCACCCTGGTTTGATGGTGTCTCGCAGTTTGGAGTTCAGGCTGATACAGTCCCTTTTTGCTCACTGGGATGCTGTGTTCTACTGCATAATACTTGTAGAGCAGCTAAGGGGTAATCAAAGTTTGTGGCTCTGTCAATGCTTATAACTAAAGGTCTTCAAGCTCTTGTCAAGCATCTTTCTTTGTATGGGCTCATACTTAGCCTTTAATAGGAATCAAGAGTTTGGCAACTGACCAGACTCTTTACTGATGCATCCCTGGTTAATATTTGACAAAGATTTATCTGATTTCAGTTTATCAATATTTGGAAATGCTTCAGAAAAGAATAAGCAGGTAGACAGTATCAAGACATTTCATTTCTGAATCTTGTGATGACTCATTCCAACAGTAATCTTGTACGTTTTTCCACTGGCAATTCCAGACTTGCTTTTAAGTACTGATCTATTGGTATTTGTCATACTAGAAGAAACCACTGAAACAGGTAGCTGGAATTGAAGAACTCGAACAAGAGCTAGAACTGTCTGTGTTTTTTAAAGCCAGTCATTATTCAATTAAACTCAGTAACAGATTGCTTTCAAGTTGGAATAGAATTATTTTTCTGCATTTTGAACCACAGGAAGGATTAAACTTGGTCCAGTACCTTACCTTAGAAAGTGGCTGGAGATGTATGCACTAACCTGAACCACTTGAGTACAGGAGAAGTGGGGTATAGGCGAAGAAGAGGTGAAGTTAAGCAGATAATTTTAACAAAAGGATTTCAAATGCATGAATACTATTGGCAAGAAAGTGTTAAGTCAGTCTGCATGAAATACTGGCAGGTATTTGTCTCTAGGAATGAACAGGAAGTCCTTTGACACAAACTAACAGTAACTGTCAAACACCACCACAAACCTGCAGTACTTACCTTCCAAAAATTGACACTCAGAAAGAACAGTGTTTTGTCATTAGAGGATTTTCTGTGCCTCTGTAATCCCTGTGGGAGATACAGGTGGGGATCAAATGTTTATGCAGCAAAAGATTTTAATCTGGATATAAGTTCATACCTGAGCTGAGCATGTTGTTTGCTCATTACTTTGTACAGGTACACCTACCTACTATATTTGTGAAAACTGAGAAGCAGGGCCACAAGTCTCCATGAGTTGTGCTAAAGGGTTTATATATCCCCTTATAAATGTACGGTTACTTGTGTATGTTTGACTTCATTGTTGTGATCCAAAACATTGTCACTCAGATTCAGTAGTGACATGTGAAATCTGGAGAACTAGCATCTCCTTTCCTCCATGAATCCTTTTTCCTAGTGCATTTTATTATGTCCTTGCATTACATCCCACAACTCTTGTATAAGGCTAGTTCTCAGTGACTGTCTTTTTGTACTCAAAATAGATTATACTTGGGGGAAAAGAATGAAAATCTTTAAATTCAGTAAAAATGCAACATTGAAACCCTATGTCAAGGTATGTTTTCATAACATACTACTTAGACTTTTGTAAGCATCATTTTTAAGGCACTCAAAACTGTCTAAATACCTAGGATCCTTTTAGGAATACTGGCTGATTCAAAGGTGTATAGCCAGACTTTTATCTTTGCCCTGCATTTGATTTATGAAGGAATCAAGACTTCCTGGTGTGTTGTATTGCAAATAAGTTGCTTAGAATAACTACGATGTACAAGAAGGATTGTTTTCCTTAGTGTCAAACATACTACTGAGTCTCAGGCATTATCTCTGAGGATCTTCAGATCATTCAGATATAAATATCAAGTTTAAATCAGTTACTTGGCTGCTTTTCTTCCATCAATAGAGAGGGATTTCTTTTTTTTTGTAGCACATGAATCTTGGATTAATCAGTAACTTTATCATCTCTGGTGTTCAGAAGTCTGGAACTGTCCCCAGCAGACCTCAGGACAAAATCTCTTGATTAATGCTTACCTCTAGACACTGGAGTTTTTCATCCAGCTTTCCCCATTTATCAAGTTATCTTCTATCTATTTTCAGATGCTGAGCAGATGCTAAGTAGGTTATTTAGTTTGTAAACACAGATAATTATACATTGGGATGTTTTCCTTGCGTTTTGAGTACATGAGCCATTTTTTATACTAGCTAATATATACTCCTGTTTTTTCTGATGTTGGGTTGCTTCATCTTCTGTATCCAGCTGATTGTTATATAATATTTGTGTTTTTCTTTGCTGTCTTTACTAAAAAAAAAAATTAAAAGTTATCACATTTTAAAAATTGCATGTGAATTTCTGTGCTTAAGTAATGTATAACTAGAAATTTTCAAAATGAAGTAAAACTCTAAGTACTCACTGCTAGTTTTTGAATTCCGTTATATGTTTAAGGATTACTCATGTAAGTAGCCATGTGTGACTTGAATATGTCCAGCTGCTAAGAAAAGGTTTTTCTACAGAAGTAAAAATTTGCAGAATATGTCCCCAAACTACTTGTAGATGCTGTGGAAGATTACCTAATGCTAACCTTTAGTTCAGCTCTAAATCATTTCGGGTAATTAATTAGGCTTTCAAAACCTGAGTACTCTTCATCACGTTGTGGTGTTCTGGCCAAGGGAGGTATGTTTGGAGTTTAGCCGTGTTATGTGTCTGAAAGGTGTACCACTTGCCCATGTCATGGGAGGTGTCAGAAGTATTCCAACCATATATTTACTCCTTAATGGACTCACTAGAAGGTAAATTATGTCTTCCATAAGGATTTTGAGTGTGTCACAAGCCACGAACACCATTTCCTTTTTCCCAAGGTACAGAATTTAACTCCTTGTTGTTTCCAACTTGGAAAATGTAAGTATTCATTAAAATGAGCAACTAACTGTACTGACAAGATAGAATTATTTAGGATACTGAATGAATGTATAATTTTTTTTCTCATCTTGGTTTTGGCAGGTAGCTCTTCAAAGAGATGTTTAAAATATTTATGTAATTGTTAATTAGGTTCATTAAGTTGTGGTACAACAGATTTTAAAAGAAAAGGGAGAAATGACAAAGCTACAGATGTGTTTCTGCACTTGTGTTGAGGGTGTTTTTGTATTTTGCTGGTGTTTAAGTGTCTGTATTGGAAAGATGAAGGAAAAGTTGTTGACAGTGCTGTCTGGTTGGCACAAAGTGGTTGGGATTGCTCAAACAATGCCCTTTGTAAAGAGTCAAGCACTAACAAGAGTGAGATAATCAGAGTACCTCATTAGGCCTGTCTTTGCAATCATAGTGAATTTCTATTCCACAAATTAACTTACTTTCCCTACTCCCTCCCCCCCCACCCTTATTTGCTTTTAAGTTAGCCTAGACTAAAGCTGATTTAATGCAGGCATTTCAGTTTCTGAAATGAGATGCTGAAAAATTCTGATTCTCTTAGGTCTTTTGAAGGTCTCAGGTTAGAAGTCTAAACTGTAGCTGTTTAGGAAATTTTAACACAAAATATAAATTACTCGCGATAGCTATCCTTCTATTGTCCAAACTCAGTGCTAGAGAACTCAGCATGGGTGATACAGCTGAGGGAGAATGTGGTTGATGAATTGAGAGGAAGAAGATAGTCATGCATAGCTTCCTACTTACCTATGCAAAATGGCTTAGATAAATTTTAGTTGCAGGGCATAGCAGTTCATTTTCTTTACCACCACTTAATAAATATTAAAGGAGAAGCAGTAATTAGACTTGGAAATTAGAACTACTGCATCACCAACTTAACTTTTCATGATTCACCTCCAAGATGACCTTTCACAATATCACCTATAATTCCTCTACGTAGATGTTAGCTCAGAAAGGATCGCCTTTCATTGAGTCTTCCTTAGAGTTAGGCCATCACTTTTCAACACACAGCCCTTTTTGTGCCTTAGATCTAGTAGTTGATGATGCTGCTTTCCAGCCTTAAGAGCCAGGGTGATTGTGTGCCTGATAATGGACAGGATCTCTATTTTAGCGAAACAGGTTCTCATTATTTCCACTCTGGGGGAGGGAAATTGTCTAATGGGTAATGGACCCACTACATTGTTATATTCTGTCATTTCAGAGGGGCAGGAGGGACTTGGAAAATGTGCTTAAAATAGGCTGAGGATCAAATCTGCTTCAAACCTAAACCGAAATTATTAATGACTGTGTGTACAAAATAAGATCATACTTGCACGGGTGGGGGTGGGATGGTGAAGGGGGAATGCACCGCTAAGATTTTGCACATCAAAGTTTAACAGACACTGAAAGAATCTGGTGCAGTATTAAACAGAATAATCGTAAATGTAACCTGAGTAAGAAAACTGGGTTTTGGATGTATTTTACATAGAACCTACTGGCTTTTTCTCCACATTCCAGTTTTCTGACACAAAATTACAACTGCAGTCTACTAACAAGTAGACAAGATTCAAAATTCATCATAACTTACTCACTTATTTGATCCAGTATAGCAACCTTCTACTACTAAGAGGGATTTGATTAAAATACACAATGAACTGATAGCTATTTTAGTGAACTAAACCTCTGACTGTGACCACATATCGAAAACACATTTTTAACTGTGCTCTTCATATAATACCTGATGGCTACCTGTCATCCACTTTTATTTTTTCCAGTTATTGAAAAATTACCAGAAGTGGAGAATTGAATGCCCAGAAATAAGTGCAGATTTACAACCATCTTCTGTTCTTGGTCTTTTGCATGCTGGCTATCACGGAGTCCTGAGATCAAGGGACCCACATGGAAGCAAAGTTCTAATATACAGAATTGGTGAGTGACAAAATTGCTTGGACCTGTTTCACACCTGGCTCTGGCACTGATGATTTTGTTTTGTTGTATTGTGTTTTTGTGATTGTTTTGTTGGTTTTGGTTTAATTATCACAATTTGAGCAGCAAAATGAAAGTATTTTATGGCTACAACATCAGTGATTGGTAAAATTAGATAGTATCAGAATGTCTTACCTAGAAAGATAACATATTTATGTTCCCTGTTAGAAATACCTTTACATTAATATAAAGCTGAGCTTATTGAGCTGTAACTATTATATATAATTTGACTTATATACTGGTATGGCTAAAGCTGTACAATACTTTATGAAGAACTTATTTTCTTTATAGTGGAATCTTCATCTGTATCAAAAAAAGTCTTAAAGTTAAAACCCTAAAACCTGCAAGAATATGTGTTTTTTTGGGTCTGTGTGTCCCAACAGTTATTTGTTTCCAGGCAAATTTTCAAAGCCATGTGCTAAGGCTGGTACTGGTGCACATGCAGCACAGAGGGGAGAGAGAGAACAGAAAAAAAAGGTGTACACCTAGTCGTGTACCAACATTCAGTTTAGATGCGAATGAGAAATTCCCTGGGTTTTCACTGTTTAGATGTAGGCAAAGAGACCTATCTAACAACACTGAAGATCCTTGTTTTGTTTCATGCACTCCCAAAAGTCTTTAAAAAATATATAGTTAAATGATCACATTTTTAACATATTTCTTTGTGCTTGTTTTGGACAGAGAAATTATTTTTGACAACTTTTAAAGAATTATTTTAATATCAGCCGGTCTAGTAGAAAATGATGTGTCTCTCTGCAAAGTTGTGTTCTCTGAAGCTTTCATCTAGAGTTAAGGCTCATTCCATGTAATTCTTTCCTCAGGCCTCAGAAAAACAAGTGAGATTCACTGAGTCTTGACAGAATTACTGCGCCAAAGAAAAATTATATGAATTGATTGGATTGGTGATCTTTGGTTTCTGCTAACATGACTGTTACTGAATTAAGCTGTTCCTGTCAAAACTTCGTACTGGATGCTATGGCCATAGGAGGGACATACTACCTTAGGTGACATCTACACCTATTTACCATTAGGTGGTACCATCTAAAAAAAGAGTTCAACAGGTGGCTGTTAGAGCAGACACACAAAATAACTTCTTTACTGTCAAATCTATTTATTTCAGGACCCTTGGTATTACTCGTTGCTTTTTGTTCCTAAGAAGCATGTTAGAAGCAGTAACAAGCAAAATTACAGGTGTATGTTGTATTCTTGTGGTAATACAGTGCAATTTATTCACTCTTCAGGACAATGGGATCCCAAGTTATTTACAGCATACGAAGTGTTCCGTGTAAGTCTTATCACATCTGAACTCATTGTAAAGGAGATTGAGACTCAGCGGAATGGAGTCAAGGCTATCTTTGATCTTCAAGGGTGGCGATTTGCTCATGCATTTCAAATCAGTCCAGCAGTGGCCAAGAAAATTGCTGCTGTGCTCACAGTAAGTATAACATACTGCTTTATGCTTCTTCGTTGCTGAAACTCCCTATTTTTCTTCTGTTCTGAGCTATGGTAAATTTTCCTTCCTTAGGCCTTCTTAGAGTCTATGTGCCTTGAAAGAACAACATCCATTAAAAGTCAGTTCAGGCATAGGTTGGGCTTGATTTGACTTAAAGTATGTCCTTGTATAGCAGTAAATGTCCTTTAACCTCTGATGTTTTATAAGACTCCACTTATAAACCTTTATAAGAAAAGGTCCATAAGACTCTTGTTACCACACAAGAAAAGCAGCTGAAGCCCGATTTTGTAAGGATCCGTGTTTGTTATCCTATTTCATAGAATGGTTAGAGTTGGAAGGGACCTTAAAGATCACCTAGTTCCAACCCCCCTGCCATGGGCAGGGACACCTCCCACTAGACCAGGCTGCTCAAAGCCCCATCCAGCCTGGCCTTGAACACGGCCATGGATGGGGCATCCACAGCTTCTCTGGGCAACCTGTTCCAGTGCCTCACCACCCTCACAGTAAAGAATTTCTTCCTTATATCTAATGTAAATCTACC
This sequence comes from Rynchops niger, assembly GCA_013400035.1. Taxonomy (NCBI): domain Eukaryota; kingdom Metazoa; phylum Chordata; class Aves; order Charadriiformes; family Laridae; genus Rynchops; species Rynchops niger. The sequence goes on along the minus strand of VXBH01004458.1, from coordinate 115,947 downwards.
CACTTGTAGCTTCATCTCCTCTCTTCTATTCTTTTGTGCATTAACTCAACATTCAAAGCTTTTTTTTTTTTTCCTCTGAGACTCAGAGAAGATGAGAAATAGCATGTGCTAAGAGTGAGTAATTAAGAGCAAGACAGTACTAACTTGTTACCAGCATGGATGATGCTAAGTAACCATTCAGCTGCTACCAACAGAATGTATAATGTTTATGTTTTCCTTTGCTTTTTTGCCCCCCCAACATGAGCATTATTTTTCGCCACTCACTGCTACCTCATCTCCTATTTTTCACAAAACTTCTAGGGGCTTTACTGTCTTTAAGCCTTGTTCATTCCTGTCAAATTCAGTTGAACTTTGCCAATGGATTTGAGAGTGGGGGAAAAGAAAAAAAAAAAAGAAAAAAAAGAAGAAAGGAACAAAATTGAAAAAGAAGGGGATAGAGAATTGACAGGCAAGCTACAGTGACTCCTATAATCACATTTCCCTTCAGAATTGAGGTTCAAAATCAGTAATAATAAAACTGTTAGCCTATGATGTGTAAATGAGACAGGGAGATAATCTCTTGCTCTGATTTCGTAAGGTTCATATCTGAGGTTCAGTCAAAGCTTAGTCATTGAACTAATATCATCAGAACTTCAGCTGTTCTTCCTCTTTGAAAAGCTGCAAAACTTCAGTGAAACCAGTAGGTATTCCCATCTTCTCACATCTAGAGTAAGAACTATTGATGTTCATATGAACCTGGTCCAAATCTCATGAGAACAGGACGTGTGAGAGTGTTTCAGTTGATTTCTGAGGTAGTAAACAAGCTGCTAGTAATTTTTTAACCTTGAAATAGAGCAGAAAGGAGGTAGAATAGGATTTGCAATTACATCTAAAGGTTTCAACCCATTATCTCAAACCAGGAAATTATTTGAATGTGATGTTTCTATCTTGACCTATTTCGGATTTGTTGCATGTTTTTCAAGCTTCTAAATCTTTATTATAGCTATTGATAAAAAGGCGGAAAAAACTTGTATGTTTCCAGTGTTCTTTTCTAAGAAGAGAAGTAACTTTAACTCATTCTTTTTTTAGATTCTTTTCATCACTTCAGCTGAGTTCCTGTATAGAGATTGTCTTAGCGTTGTTCAACATGTTTATAAGTAAAAATTGAGAAACCTTAGTTTCAACCCTGTGTTCTTCTTAAGAAACGTGTCTTGCAAATTACTATCCTGTATGAAGAAACAGAAGTTAATAGAAAGGAAATATGTACTAAGGAGTGGAAGGCATAGTAACATCGGTAGACATTATCTTGAAAAATCTGCTACCCCAGGCAAAACCAAATTGTTTTTCTGAAAAACGTGATAGTAGACTTTAGGTATATGATAATACATACTAACATGCAATAAACATATAGTTAGATAGTTTTAAGGTCTTTATCATTAAAATATAAAAGGAGTTGCATTTAAGAAATGTGTGGGGTTTGGGGTTTATTTTTATCCATGGAAGAGTGCATAAAGTGATGTGAGAAGAACTACTGTACTAGTGGGGAGAACTGTTTGTGAGAAGTACCATTTTCCTAAGCAGAAAACCTCTGGTTGCAGAGCTAGTATAAGCTGGGATATGAATGGAAGCTATACTTTCCGCATTGCATAATGCTGTCCTTGAGCACTGCCGTATTTTATTTGAACTTGCAAAGTATCTGGGACTTCTAAATGAATCTTGAATGCAAGTAGAAGTATTTGAAATCATAAAAGCTCTATAGCAGATATAATTTTTATTTTCATTATGGCAGTAATCTTGTTGTAAAGTTGAACTTGTGGCTTGGGCAAATTCCCAGGAATTTCAAGGCTCTAAATTGTATTTATAAGGTCTCTAAATTATATTTATAATTTATTTAACTTAAAGTTAGTAGCTTCAATGGTTTATATTTTTATATATTTACATATTATCCTTCAGGCTGTGAATTGCCAATGAAAGCATGTGGCTAGAGAGCTTTTTGGTAAATTAACAGCAGAATCTCTGCTGTGAATAACTGTACCTCTGAGGAAAGGCTGAGCACAAGCTTTGTGTACATAACTTATGTGTAATTTGGTGAGGGTTTTCTTGTTTGTTTGTTGGTTTTTTGCTTGTTTGTTTTTTTAATAGCCTCTCCTCATAGTGTTTTTTGAGGATTTTTGGTTGTTTTATTTTTCCTTTTAATGGGAGAAACTAGATGTGCTTTTCTAAGCATTGTTGCGGCAGTGTAAACTAAGAACACTCCAAAGTGCGGCTGTTAGCAAGGTCAGGAGGAACACCCTAGCCTATGGACTAGATAGTTTTCACAAATTTGTCCTTAACAATAGAATCTTTTCAATAATATTTTCTTATGTTGTTTTTCATGTATGTTGACAGGATTCCTTTCCGCTAAAAGTTCGAGGTATCCACTTGATTAATGAGCCTTTATTCTTCCACCCAGTCTTCACTCTAATTAAGCCTTTTCTCACTGAAAAAATAAAAGAACGGGTGAGTGCACACAGCTATTTCTTCCTGCCACAAAACCCCTACATGACAATCTGCAGCACTTCCCTTAGGATCTGGTGCTCCTGAGCACTGAAGAGCATAAATCATTTTTGTGTGTTAGCGCCGTATGGGCCTTTGGAATCAAATTGTAAAGCATTTGCAGTTATCAATAATGTGAGAGTTGCAAGTGGTTGCTGTTATCGCAGCTCTAAAGATAAAAACGACTGTGACACAGGGAGGTTAAGTGATTCGCTTGAGGTCACACAACGATTCTTTTGCAGGAGTAGGAAGAAATAGGTCCTGGATCTTCTAACGCTCTGCCTATTAATGACAGTGAGAAATTGTCACTGAACAGTGATGTTATGCTCCAAGTTGTGCAGAATTAGTAGAAGGCAACTTTTTAGTTCTGAAAGTCCTGCAGAGGCATTTATGCATCAAAAATAGGTCACGCTTAAGTTCAAAATCTATTTCCAAATAGCTTCTTAGTTGTTCTAAATTGTTTTGCAGTTTTAAATGTCAAAACCCTGTTTGTATTCAGATGCAAAAGCGCACCAAGAATTCTGGGTTTTGTAGCATAGCATGAATATTGGAGGTTTCAGCTGGCAGAAAATGAAATACAGTGAAGTGTTAACAACAGGACTAAGGTACAAAATAAGCAGCACTGTTTATTGTTATTTCCACTCTGAAGCCTCCTTGTCTCAGCACATGAATCTTGTGTATTGGCAGTACCTACTGCACTCCAGGATCAGATTTTCCAGGATGCTGTTAGCTGTTATTTGCCGGTCCCCGTTTCCTAGCATGTGTGTTTTGTTACGGGAGAGATAGGATTGTTTCTGCCAGCCTTGTGCAGTCAGTTCCTTACCCTGAAAATATGATAAAAAAAGTATATTCCAGCAGCCTGATGCCGTGGCCCTTCTCCCACGTTAATGCCTGTGCAAAGAGCCCCTGTCACCCGATCGAGCTCAGGGTATCTCAGACTAGAACTCAAAAAGCAGAAGAGAGGGCAGGTGGACAGTAGAGGCCTAAAAGAAAACAAACCAGATATCCCAGTTCATGGAATGGAACAGAAGCAGATTGGCTTGTCTCCTGGTTTAGAGTTTCAGGTATTATCTGAAAAAAACCCTCTAAGGGCCAGTTCCGCATACCGTCATAGGAATAATTACTATTAACTCATTGTCTCACTTCCTGATGAGGAAATGTTAGATACAAGGCAGCCAACTACCTTTTGAGTGCATATTCTTGTAGACTTTGCGTGATAATAATTGCAGAAAACTCCTGACAAGTGTTAATAAGAAGCCTATAAAAGTTTCTGACTGGAAGTAATGAACAACACTTCAGAATAGCTACAATAAAGCAAGAAGAGAAAGAACCAAAGGCACAGTATTACAAGGGTTAAAGTGGAGGAATAATCCAGGATCTAATTTCAGTTGGAACTGAAACGTAAGAACTGAGATACAGATTCTTCTGAATATTCTCCTTGGCACCTGTCTGAACCTACATATGTGCTACATAATGTTATTTTTAAATACGTGTGGCAGGACCATATAGTAATGGTCAGGAGCCAAACACTGCTCTTTTCTTAGAAATGACTGAAAAGCAAGTATATGGTATCTGTCATGACAAGACCAACCCCTAGCCTTCCCATGGTTTAGCTCACTTTAACTGTATGGACGTAGTGTGCCCTCATCAGTGTCACTAAACCAGTCTGGAACAGGACTGTAGTTAGTTTCGGCTCCTGTGCTTGCGGCTGCATAAAATGCAGTTCTCTGGTTGTAGTCCGTGCTTCATCAAGCTGCGGATACTGAGTAGGACAGAGTTTGAGCACCCATGTGAAACTTGCTTACATGGTGGTACTTTTTTCTTCATTTTAGGAGCTCATTATGAACAAGTACACTGGCTTAGTCGAACCAAGCTGGTGGCTTCAGCTCTTGCACCAAGTTTCTTTGCTGCCTCAGTAGTCTAGCTTTCATACCTGAGTAAATGCTTTTCATGTTTTGCTTTAGGTGTATATGCATGGGAATAACTACATGCAGAGTCTGACCGAACACTTCCCAGTCAGCATTCTCCCACAGGAATACGGGGGGGAGGAAGTCTCCGTTGAAGAGCTGGCCAAGGAATGGACTGACTTTATAATGGCATCTGCAGATTATCTTCAGAGCATTTCTCTGGTTGCCCAGGAGTAATCTTACTAGAGTATTATGTAAATTCTTGAACACTGGAAGTGGAAATAAGTTTAATATGAAATCTTTCATTTAATCTTGAAATTACTGTAAATGAAACCAGTATGTCTTTGCAGGGCACGGAGTACTATATTGACTGCACTTTTATACTAACTGGAGTCTATCAGTACATAGGTCTGAAGAGACTAATGAATTCTATATGTTTGCAAAACTCTTTGTAATTGACTAACTTCTATGCCAAAAAGGTGAATAGTGCACTGGATATCAGAGATCGATACTGCTCCTCTTAAGTCTTTGGAGACAACTCATCTGTAATAATGCAGTCCAGAACCGTATGCTTACCTCTTGTATCTTGGCTTGTCAAGATAATAGGAAACAAAAACGAACAGAATGTGAATGGGATAGACTAGTTTGTTGCGGAAGTATGACTACGGGGCTAATTCACAGAGAGTGAGAAGAGGCTGCTTTTTGGATTGATTCTCAGGGAAAATGACTGTTTTGTTAGTTTGTGTCAAATTGAAAACTAGCCAGCAATAGTAAGACATCTGTGTTAATTTTTGTGCTGCTTGTGCAGCTTCCGTTTTTGTGCTAATTAACACAATAATCATCCAATTTTATAGAGGAAGACAGGGAAAACACCGTGTACCTGTTCTTCAAAGAACAGTATGAATCAGGAGGAGGAACTGGTAAGAGATTCAGAGCAACCTTGAAAATTCTGATTTTCTTTTTTCAAAGAGATACTGTCTATGGACAAGCTAGAAGCAACTCAGATTACGATCACCTTTAATTCCTACTGTAGGCCAAGAGCTGTTAGCTGTTTACAGTTACCTGCCTCTTTTGGAAGGTGAAGTATGTTATATTTTGTGTATCTGAACTTTAGAAGTATTTGTTGCGTGGTTTAAGGGTGCTTGTAGGTCATTGAACCTCAGTGTAGGAGATGCTGGGTATCTTAATTTTATTTTCAGAAAAGTAATTGGCACCTTGCCAGTCCCATTTCTTCCAGTGCCCAACAGAAGAGATAATTTTTAATTTCCGTTGAGCCCTCTTCTTTATTTCTGTAGGAGTAATGAAAATAAAAAAAAAGTCTATACTTACTGGAAGCATATTTATTTTTTTAATGGACATGATTCAGAGATGAACGCTGCATGTGTGTAAAAGCTATCGCTCATGTTACATAGCAGTATCATCCTGCAGTCCCCAGTACTTAATAATCTAAAACATTATTTTACTTTTCACACAGCTTTTGTTAAAAACTCTGTTAATGCACCAGCTGCTGGAGTTCATTTACCCAGTATTAAATGCTGTTTTGTAATAAGCTGAGGGTCTTTGCATAAGCACTGTATATTTAAGCATTCATATGAATCTTCATATAAATGAATCCATAACAAATACTTTGTTTCTCAGGTAGCTAGAAATGCTAACTTCAGTTACTTTGGAATCTTTAGGACATTGGGATGTTATCTTAATTTATGCTTAGGGGAGAGAAATGTCTTATTTTAGATTATCGTTAACATTGTGTTATTGCAAAAGCCATTGGAAGCTATTCTTTATTAGCAGGAGGAACATCTATGAAAGGTCCATAGCGTACTTCTTGGTGGTAGTTCCTTTTGCTGTGGTAAGGTCAATGCCAGATACAAAATTCTTTCAAAACTAACAAGGACTTTTTAAATATCTTTTTTTTTTCTTCCAATTCCCTCATTTCCTCAAGTGCATTTTTCATTCTTCTCTTTCATATGGAGCCTAAATTTAAAGAAACATTTTTCAGACGTATTTTCCCATATTCTTATATTTCATATATCTATCTTTTTCTCAGATTGAACTTTAGTTGTGATACAAAAGCTCCTTAAATAGAGGAGTTCAGTGAAGTGCTAATTCTTCTTTATAAGAAAATAAACTAAGTAGTCAGGCATCTGGCAGTTCTTCAAGCGTGTAACAGCTTCCAAATAATTTATGAACTGGAGAACTAAAGCTATTGTCTTAATTTTACGCCTCTTCAATTTTAATCCTTGAATGTAAACTGCATAAAGGAGTGAACTGTGTTTTAGTGAACAGGAAAATTCAAAGTTTTCCTATGGAACCAATCTCTAATTATTGCTGTTTTATGTAGCAGAGACTTGACTTGATTGCATATGTGTAAGCACACGGACGAAATGTAGCCGTTTTTAAAAAAATCTTGATTGTGACTACACCGGCTCTGTGAACATAAAGTCCTAAATGTCTTCAGAAGTGCCTGGAATGTATTATTACACAGTAACGTGTTTGCATAAGACAACAGTTAGAGCACTGAGTACAGTTATTTTTTTCATGAACTGTTAATTATTTTTTTTTAATGATTACGTGTTATAGAGAAGGTAGGAACTCTGTGCAAGGGACAATTGCAGTTGCTGCTGATAATAAGGACACAAGATAATTAGGATTGCGTAACGAATGGCAGAGGTATTGGCACGGTGGGTGGTGGTATGGCGCCTACGAGGTGCATAGTCAATAAAACAAAATAAATTAACAGTCTTTTAAGTGCATTATTCCTGAAGAGTGTCAGGAGTGCCTCTAAAAAAAAGTAAGTTGCAAATATGATTTACTACTGACCGTAAGCACAATATAATGCACAATTTTTTTTCTTCTTTTTAATTTTGTACGCATTAACGTCATTATATTAATAAAAACTTTTCGAGCGGAACCAGCCTCGCCAGTCAGTTCCTTCAGCGGGGGCTTGCGCGGCCCCTCGGCGGGAGGCCGCCATCTCCTCGCACAGGTCGCGGGACGCCGGAACTACATTTCCCAGCGTGCCCCGCGGGGCGGGGCGGGCCGGGCCGTGCTGGGCGTTGTGGGCCGGCAGGCCGGGCAGGGCCGCTCGCTGAGGAGAGCGGTCGCTGCTGACGGGCTGCGGGCGACGCGGCCATGGGGCGCTTCGCGGGCTTTCCTCCCCTCCCGGCTGCCACTGTCCTCCTCTTCCTCCTCCTCCGCTGCGCCGCCGCAGCCTCCCTCCTGCTCCGGAGCCGCCCGGCTGAGCGCAACGACAGACCCATCATCGGTAAGGGGAGGGAGGCGGAGGGTGGCGGTCCCTCAGCTGCCGGCGGCCGCTGCCCGGGGGTTACCGGCCGGCCCTGGGCGACCTCGCACCCCGCCTTCGCCGTCCTGAGGGAGAGAACGGCTCCCACAACCGACGTGAAACCGTGCCGGCTTCTGTGCGGAGTCAAAGGGCTCCTGAAGCGGAGGGGTGGTTAAAGCTTTTGTAAATAGTGTCACGCTATACATGCTTGGTTTAAAAATCCCCAAATAACTATAACTTATTTAAAAGAAGCTGTACTCCTAAGTAGTTAATTGAGTCTTGTGGAAAATTGAGTCAACAGAATTGATAATGTGTGTTTATTTGTTACCTTGTGACCGGGCATCGTAACTGGTGCCCCATTGTCTCAGTGTTTGTAATGCTTTCAGGCAGTAAATGTAACGCTGTAACACAGCATGTAGGAAACGGGAGTTTAATTTTTCTTCTGGTGCCTAGCGTTTGCTCTTTGTATAGTGCTGACTTTCTTTCTTGGACCCTCCAGGGGTGTTGTCACAGGAATGTCACTTCGAGAAGTTTCACAGATTTGGAAGTTCTTATATCGCAGCTTCATATGTGAAGTTTTTGGAATCTGCTGGTGCCCGAGTTGTGCCAATAAGGTAGATTTTTATATCCTTACAAGTGGGTAATAATTGTTTGATGTGAGGCATCTTAGAGGCACAGAAAGCAGTTGTGCTGCTTTTCTGAGTGTTTAGACCTCCTTAAAAACTATTTGAAGATTCCATTATTTGCAAGCAATTTGTTCTAGAAATCAGAGTAAAAGCAGACTGGAACATGTAATTTTTAATATTTCTTTGTATAACCTTTATTTGAAAAATACTTTTTTGACCTGTAAAATTATACTCCATAGTTTACGTCTATGATTTTTGAAGTTAGCTATATTCAGTCTAATTAATAGTGCCCCCACAAACACCCATAGATATCTCGATATATATACACATACTGTCTTCTGGCACATTATGTAGTCACAGAATTCAGGTAATGGAGAAAGGCCATCAATAGTTCTTGAAGAAATCAAAGTCCAGTTCTGCTCGAACTGTGGGTCACTAGCTCCATGCATTGTTGTATTTCAGTTGTTGGTTAAAAAGTAGCAGAGTAAGTAGCGCAACTGACAAGGCTTCATAGCCAGCAGTTATTTATAAAATAGTAAATGCACTGAAGTCAGATGTTAAAATTATAATTGTCAGAAGTTTAAAACAGTACTAATGCCACTGCAGAAAATCACAACAGGATATATCTACACAGTCCAATAAGGGCATCAGATAAGTGCCTGAATTAGAAGCCAGTGTTCTTCACGTAGCTGGTGGAGCTTTCAGAATGGTTGCTGACCAGAAGCTTCATAGATGAATGAGGGCCTCTAATTCTGTCAACTAAGTTAGATGCAGCAAAGCTGGATGCCTTGAATATACCCAGTGTATCAGTTCTGTGCGAGTGTAGTCGTCACACTGCTTTGCTGATATTTTGATGGTGCTGAGGTCTTTCTCATCTTTCCACCTCATCTTTTCTGAAGAATGGGTGTGACCTACTGTTTGCAGCTCTGCCCTTCTTGGAGTCAAATGGAAACTGGAGTTGCCGGTCTGCAGGAAATAATAACCACGCCATTCATGTGAATGTTAAATTTAATGAATGTCTGCAAAAGGGGTCTTGGAGTACCTAATCCTGAACTGCTCCAGATAGGGTTCTACTTTCAATCTTGTAGATTCTCAGTCTCTACTGAGCTGTGTCGAGTGAAATGTTTCATTTGATTTGGGACTATTTTATTCCATTTAAAGCATGCTTTCTACATATTTTCTGTGTTTCTGTTCAATAACGAAGATATTTTTGTGGTTAAATATGTATATTTCATATGTGTTCTGTAACTATTTTCTTGGCGTTTCAGATTAAATCTTTCAGATGAAGAATATGACAAAATATTCCACTCTATTAACGGGTAAGTTTTCAGCACTGATCTTCTGTTGAAAGAAATGATAGTTCTGTTTTTGAGCTGTGCCGTGTTATCAAGAACACTGTCTTTCTGCTCTCTTGAGAGGTTGTGCTGAGCACTGCAGATATGTAAATATTTTCTAAGGCAGAGAGCACTGTTTCATCTGATGTTTGTCTGCTGCCTTTTCTTTCTCGAGGAGCACATGTCAGATAATCTGCAACAGTGCCAAGGCTCATCTTGGCATTTTCCTGTGCTTGTCTGAAGGCAGACAGAAGTGGTGTTAATAGTGGTTAACAGTTGAAATGAAATAGCCAGCTTCCTCTTTGTTAAATTTTTCCTCTTCCTCATTTAAGTGATCACCTTAATTTTGGTATTTAATAGCACTTGCTGTGAGTTTTATCGCTGTTACTACCCTTTCTTCCCTCTTCCAGTCTTCTCTGTATCTCCTTTTTCATAAAAGTTTCTGATTTCCCATCTCTTCTACCCTTTTCTCTTGGCGTGCTTTCTCTCTTGCTACTTGAATGGCCCATCTTGCCTGTTGTGATTCTGTGGATTAAGTCTTTCTACCTTTCCAGCTAATTTATGGCAACTGTCCACCCACGTATTCTTCCTGCGTTTTAAATGTGGGATAATGTAATCTAATTTAATGCATTTTAATTGTGGAATAAGCAAAGCCAAAACCTTTTATGTCTGCCTTGTGCTAAAAGTGCACTTTAGAAGAGTTAAATCACCTGACGCTGCACTTCACAGGCTGGATTGTGTGTGAGCCTGTAACATGTGATTGCACTACTTGTAGTCACAAGACGAGCATCTAAAACCATGAATAGTTTTGTTAGGCTTATGCATATGCTAGAATGCTAATCAACAGGTGTAGAACTTGCAGATTTAGGCCTGTTGCTGTCTGGGGAGTGCATTGTCGTCTTGCGCTCCACAGCACACCCTGCACGCTAAGACATGGGTCTTTACAGTCTTGTGGTATAAGCAAGTATAAAGCAGTGACACTTTCTCCCCTGTGGCTCCTCATGTTGGAGGCAAAATGAATGATTTCATCCGTTTCTCATGGCAGCCAGCCTCTCTTTGGTTGCCAGAAGACCAATGGGGCTCCCATTCTTTCTACCTCACCGCTTGCCTTTATGCAGAAGAGGGTATTAGGCAAGTAGATCCGGTTCCCTTATCCTTCTGTCTTTGCAGTGACTGGCAGCTGGGTTTGTGCTATGCAGGTGACTAAGGATGGTCTGTGTTTCCTCTTGTTGCCCTGTCAGCTAATGGCTGCCACAGCGTAGCTGTGTGTAAATAACAAATAAGATCTCTGGAGGGAAGGACTTTTCATTCTGTGGAAACTTAGAATAAGAAAGAGATGTATTGATGTTCCATGTCGTAAGAGCTTGGCTTCAGGTTCTTTGCAGCTGGAAATTATTTATTATTAAACACCACCTTCTTAAAATCATGAAATTTACTATAGTAGAGACAAAATTTTATGAATATAAAACATCATCAGCTCTAATGAGTTAGAGATACTGGAATACAGTTAGCCTGCATTTCAATCTCCTTATGACTATGTCAAGCCATTATCATTGCTACTTAATGGGTTACTTCCTTTTTGCCTTATCAGAAATGGCGATTGTTTTTCCTATTGGAAAATTAGTATTGGCCAGTTTTTGGGTTGAATAAAAGGAACAGGGGAAGTGAATTTTCTACCACTTCCACATAAGGATCACCTTATTTGTCTAACTAGACCTCGGTAGAAATCTGTAATCTGACCTGTTTTGAACCTACTTTTTTTTCAGATGTATTCATTTTTCTGTATTGGGACTGGAGAGTAATCTGAGTTATATTTTTGTGAATACTGCTCTACTTTTCCACCAAATACGTGGTGGCTTTTGCGTGATCCTGTGCATCATTCACCTTAAAATAAACCTGGTCATGAGGGTTTAAACTCACAATCACTCTGTAAATGCTTAGGAACATTTGAGATGTTAGTTGTTTCTAGCTGTTTGTTAGCACCTCACTGATGCAGGTTGCCATTTCCAGAGCACAGAAACACAGAGTAAATTCTTCAGTCATTTTGATAAAAAATCAGCAACTGATGAACGTGGCTTGAGTAAATCTAGTTATGGTTCTGCTGCAGTGGGTTAGGGAGTGCTCACACATTCATTTCTGTTGGTTCTCTGGGTACGGTTCCAGTTACAGCCAGAAGAGACTTCCTTCATTTCGTGTTACTGTCTCTGATGGGATGTGATTAATTTCTACGTCATCACATTTACCTGTGAAATCTGGTTAACTCTGTGTGTTGTGGTGTTTGGGTTTGGGGAGCTACACAGAGAATTGCCGTTGTTGAAATTTTTTTTTTTTGTGGATAAAGACTGTGCACTATTTCTTTGAAATTCTCTCTTAGATTGCTTTGTCTTCTTCAGCTCTATTAGCTCCCACGTGACCAGAGGTTACAGACAAACATACTTTTTTTTTTTTGTTTTTTTCCTTTTTAATGGGAACTTTTTGCTGTGTGTTGTCTGCAATAAGAAGGTCACTCTGCCAGCACCACAATTCTTCTTTACTGAAATTGAACCGGATGAATTAAGATTGGGGCCAGGATTTTAAAGTGGTAGGGAGAGCCAGCTAAGAGTCAGGACAGAATTTGATGGAGTCATGGCACGCAACCCTTTTGTATACCATCTGAAATCTGCATGTTCTGTGTATTTTGTGTTTACTCTCCTCATCCTTATGTTGCATTAGACTTGGTCTCTACTTTGTGATAGTAACCATTATTCAGTAGAAGAGTACTAAGATTTAGGATATGATTCAGTTAAATACTAAGACACCTAAACTTATCTGTCTGCGTGTGCGTTAGCTGTCTAAACTCACATGATTAATGGAATGCTAATCAATACAGGCATTGGAGCCTACAGGGCTGTTGAACCTACTCACCAGGTGGGTATCTGCTCTAGAAGACCTGTTCAAGTCTCCATGGACTTTTCTGACTAGATCCCTGCTGTCCATAAGGGAAGCTTAAATTCCTGTCTATAGATTTCTGAAATGTAGATGTCTTAACCTAGACCTGGATCCTACCATTAAAACCACTGTCAGACCTTTCTCTGTGTACGTTGTCCAGGTTTCAGTTTGATCACCGTTGCTAATCAGATTCTTGGATGTTGCCTTTCAGGGTACTTTTTCCAGGAGGTGGTGTGGATCTTAAGACTTCAGAATATTCCAGGGTTGCTAAGATATTTTACCACAAGGCATTAGAGGTAATTACTGAGGAACAGTCTGTTCTTGTTATTGTCACTGTTGAGAGATCAAAATGACAGGGAGGCTCATATTTTCATAGTTTTCCATTGGCATCCAGTGTGTTAATTGTAAGCCAGATAATAAGTAACTTATTGCTGGCTTTTGCATAAAAAATCATTTTGTACCTTAAGATTCAGACTTCTGACACCCTATCCTGTTATATGTTGTGTCATGGTCTTAAACCCCAAAGTTCTTCGGGTGAGAACAGTATCATTTATTCATTGGACCTGAAGCTTTATGGCTGTGTGGAACTCTCAATAAAGGAACAATAATTCCTTCCAAAAGCCCAGAGTATCCATTGCCATTAAATGTTGAATAAAGATATACGTAAATGTGATCATTTGTAGAAGTCTCATGACTAAAGTTGAGACTCAGAATTCTAGAGGCATTCTCAAATAAACCAATTTACAATAATACAACGTTAAGACCTCCCTTCACATATATGTTACAGCTAGCGAAACACGTTTATTCTCACTTATCTATAAGTAGATATAAATATATCTTTGGAGGTGAAGGTAAGGGCTCTACATTGGTATGTTACACCATATTACTTACTTCTTTGCATTGCTAACAGTAAATGTAGCAGATTTTTAAAGTAAATACTAGCTTAATTTATAACACAGAAAAAAGTGGGAAGAACACTTGAAAGGTTATGTTAATTATTTTTTAATATTTATAGGATAGTTAGCTTTATTAAGAAAAGACTGAATTTCTGGGAAAGCTGTTTCTTTCAAGGAATGTCAGGAAGGCTCTGAATCCTTATTGAAGATTTAATTCTCTTAGAGTATAAGGGGTGGGTTTTTTTCAGATAGTAATCAACAAATTTGGCAGTAAAATTTATGTTGTGGAAGGGAATGGAGATTCACTGAGCTTTATATACAATCCTTAAGATTTGTTAAGTATCTTCTGTATTAATTTTGAAAAAAAAATCTAAATTTTCTTTCTTTTTCCTCTTTACTGACTTTATTTTCAGCTAACATTGATTAAAATTGTCACAGAATCTATACTTTGGAAAACTTTGCCCAATTTTAGAGCTAGTTATGAGTAGTGCTTAAACTGTTACCATGGTAGAAGTGCTCATTGACAGCGAGGAATTCCTCTTCTACACTTTCTGTTGACTTTCCAACAGCAGGGAAGGAGACTGCAGGCAGTGGCATTCACAGGACCAGTCAGCTGCTGCAATTCAGTAGTTCGGTTTCCTACTCCTCAGTCACCATGGCACCAATGTTATTATTCTTTTGTCTGTCTCTGTCTTTATTCGTGGTGATTGTTAGTCTGTTGCCTTAAACCTGAATCTTGCAAAGACTATCTCACTTTTATGTGAGAAAGTTAATCTCATTTGTCTCTTTGCTCACTGTGTGAAGTGCAGCCAGTGTCTTGATATTTGGTATCAGAGCAAGGGTTTCTTGTGGTTTGCAGTGCTATTACGAAATTCTGTTGACATTTCACAATGATTAACTGAATTGCTTATGTCATAATTTTATGATCAGAGAAACAGGTTTATTAGGTGGTATGTGTATTTCAGGTGAGTGAAAGGCAGAAAATACTTTTTGGTTCATCGTAGGTAACCCTTACTAATAAGCTGGAGTTTTTTCCGTGTTGTTTGTGATGATCGTGTGTTTTGATTTTCATCTTTTGAGACCTAATCAGCGCTATAAAATATTGGCAGTTTTACTGATGTAAGGTGAGCTACAATAGTCAAGAGTGCATTAGCAGGTACAGAATTGACTGAATTTTTCAGGTTTTTTTAGAGCGCATGAAGGCTTCTTTTCATTCTCAAATGTTCACAATGAGAAATGGCTTGGTCTGTCTCTGCTTTAACATTAATAGAAGATGTGAAATGCTAATCCCCATCCAAGTCAATAGAATTTTACTAGCTAGACAAAAACCTAAATTGAAATACGGTTTTCCAACTTTTAAATTAGATGTTAAAATGTGATATCTTGGGTATTGTTTAATATATGCTTAGCCTCCAGGCTAATGTTTATTTCAAAAAAAAAAAAAAAAAAAAAAAAAAAAAAAAAAAAAGATGGGGGCACAAAAAGTTTACAGTTCAGTACTTTCTTACATGAAAGAAAGACCGTGGAGTTGCAAGTTCCATGTCTCTAGCCATGTGGGATGGGTAGTCAAGAAGACTCTGCCAGTACTATTAGCCTTCGTTCTGTAAATCTTCCATGTTTTGCTCTGAGAAGAAGTGGTTACATTGCCTCTTACTACCATACTATCAGTAATGCAGTAGGGTAACATTTTTATTCTAAGCCTGTAATTTCAGCTTTCTCAAAAATGGCTTTTGAGCAGCAGCTCTTCAGGGTGTGGAGTGGTATGCATAACTTAAAAATGTTTAGAAACAAGTTAATAAAGACTACTCAGATTTCATAAAACCAGGAGTGGTGAAACGTTCCATTCTCTAAGATGTGCTTACTATCAGGAATAAACCATACAAAATGCAAATTTCTATTGTGTGTATGCACTGTGCTTAGTTAAGAGACAAGAAGCTGGTTGCTCTTTTGGTTTTCCTTTTCTCCTTTTTGCTTTCTTCTCTTGTTTTTGCATTTATCTGCTAATTTTTATTCTTTTGAAAATGGTTGTCACTTTTTTATGTTGCTTAAACTCACAATTTATCTTTCTGGAACACAGGTACATACCTGCTAGTTAAATAAGCATGTTAAGTATGTCACTTAAGGCAGTAGCCATGCTAGTAATAGGATTTATGTTTTCTTAATACAGATGGGTGGGCACAGGCATATGGACATCGTAAAGGGCCCTTGCTTCATGACCATAACGCGCTTCATATAAAAGTATGAATTGTGACAAATAGGCTATCTCTCAAAATGGTGGCAGATTGGTTTGTGTCCCTTCTTAAGATTGCCTTTTTCATAGAAATGTTGCCATTTTGTGGTTTCTGTTTAGTCTGCTCTTGACATTACTTATTCGTAAAACAGACAATGAAATTAGCATCAACATTAGTCTCAGTTTACTGCTTCAATAGACATGTGTATATCCCCAGCCTTCATATTTTAGGAGAAAAACTAAGGGAGTCTGTGTTTATTTCAATTGTAATTGAACTGTTACAATTCCTCTGGTAGCAATTTATACTGCTGTAGTAGTTTTACTTCTCACCTACACAAAAGAAAGCAAAAAGAGTAGGAAGTTCTCTTCAGTCTTCTTTCTGTAAATCTTCAGTACTTTTATGTTGTTGCTTTTTATTTTGAAGGCTAATGATAAAGGAGATTATTTCCCAGTATGGGGAACATGCCTTGGACACGAAGAGCTTACGTACCTCACAAGTGGTGAAGTTTTACTTGTTAATACCAAGACAGATGGTTTTGCACTCCCTCTGAACTTTACCTCAGGTGAAAAATCCATTACATCTCATGTTGAGTTTTGCTGAGAGGGATTGTGTTTTGTTTGTGATAAATACACAGAGGTGAATGAGAGGTTTCTGATTCTTATCTTGCTAAATTCTTTCTTATTAAGTTGCCATGACTTTTTTAACAAAGTCAGTTCAACTCTGTCACTTTAAAGCAGAGATGTGAGCACAAGCCATATGGAACTAACAACAGCAAGCAGAAACCACAGTTGTGGCTCTGAGTCATTTGATAACTTGGACCTACAAAAATAATGTGGGTTTAGGTCCCTTTTTGTTACCAAGTTGAACAAAATCCATGGGTCCAAAACCTATCAAGCTCGAAGAGCAGGTGATTTTAAATTTTTCAGATTGCATCTTTCCTAATCATTAATATTAGCATTGCTGTCCCACTTTTACAGTATTGAAATCAGAGATATCCCTTAAGATACAGCTGTGCCATTCATCAACACTGGTAAAATGTAGCCTCTGTTGATACTTTATCCTTTAATTTGTGAGTAATCCATCTGTGGAACATGTAGCATTCACAAATTCTGTCTTTTGTCCTCATTGTGAAATGAGTACAAATCACTGAAATGAGTGGCAAATAATGGTGCTTATTTTAGTGAGAACTTAAGTAGCAAAGTTGGGTCCTCCCTGGGTCAAGACTGGAGGACAGCAGTAATAGCGTATTGGAAACCTGTTGTAGTTATTTCACTGATTTTCCTTGCAGCCTGTTCTAAAATCACAAAGTTATACTACAGAAAAAGGTTTACTTTAATACAGTATTTTATTAAATTTGTCTCCTGTTCAGTATTAGTCTATCTGTTAGCAGCTTGGGTAACGGACAGTATCCTCTTCATTTTTCCTTGTAATAGCTGCAAAAAACAGTAGATTATTCAAGAATTTCCCTGATGATGTGTTACGTGCATTTGCTACTGAGCCGTTGACATCAAACTTTCATATGTGGAGCCTCTCCATGGAGGTATTTGATCATTTTATTTCCTGAACACAAATGCGTTTGCCCTGTTAAAACTAAAAATAAATGAGCAAATAACACATCTTTTTTTCTTCCCCTCCTTGTCACAGAATTTCACAAAGAATGAAAAGCTTCGTAATTTCTATAATGTTCTGACCACTAACACCGATGGTGAACTGGAGTTTATATCTACCATGGAAGGTAGGGAAACAAATTTCCTTTGTAAACTGTGACTGTAACAAACTAGTTCTTCAGAGGTGTTTTGGCATTGATGTAATTTGTACTGGCCCTTGCTGTTAGAATAGCAGGGAGAGCTGCTGGTGCTGTCTGTGAGGAACATACTCTGTTTGCAGGGATATTTTATCTTTTGAGTACCTATCTGTGAGCCTAATTAATTACTTCACTCACCTACTGTTACACTTTAGGAATATTTGAGTGCTATGATAGGAAGAGTACAGCACTTATCTTGTAGCATTTTAATCCTTCTGTGGTGCAACATGCCCGTGTTGCACCTTGTTCTCTGGCTGCTTACGTTTGCATTCTTGCGGTGCTCTGTATCCATTTGCTGTTTACAGAAAGAACAATTTAGAGTGCTGAGGTAACAGCAGCATGCCTCATTACTTTAGCAGCAATACTGGTAATTGCCCTCCTCCAACAGCCTTTTGCATTACTTATCTTGCATTGTGTATGTTTTGCACCAGGCTTACTCAGCTCAAGAAACAAGTTAGCTCTTTAGGGAGTGGTTTATCTTGATCAGGGCACTACTAAGAGCTCTAAAGTAAGGCCCAGCTCTCAGCCCATGGGATTCATCTGTACAGCATACTGACTGTCCTCCAGAACAGAGGAATTGCAGTTTGATCAGAAAACCTGATTAGGCTAATGACAGACATCTCCCGTGCCTGCAAGCAGTTTATCACAGAGCAGTCATCAGCTGCTGCTCTCTGTAAGAGAGTGAAGGACTGGCTTCCCCTTGTGTGCATCAGGGCTGGCACAGAGTAGATGGGAGCTGCCCCTGGA
Source organism: Rynchops niger (assembly GCA_013400035.1). Lineage (NCBI taxonomy): Eukaryota > Metazoa > Chordata > Aves > Charadriiformes > Laridae > Rynchops > Rynchops niger. The sequence goes on along the minus strand of VXBH01004458.1, from coordinate 97,677 downwards.
TTGACTAGGCTTTCAAGGAGATCCCAAGACTTGGATCTGCCCCATGCGACTGCCAGGAATATCCTGTGTGTCTGTGAATATTTTGAGTGATGCTGGCAGTAGATAGGAAGTTTTGAGACCAATATGTTTGTAACATTATTTTTTAATATATAAATATTAATTATGAAATGAATAATCAAAGAAGTGATGTACAAAAATCTTCTTGCATGGAAAGTGACCCTTCTTTTACAATATCCATTTTTTCCTTCAGTTTTACTGTGACTTTAACAGAGTTTCAACTTGCTGTTTAAGATTCTGTGAAACTGTTGATAAGTGAAGTATTTTTGTAGCTTATACTTTGAGTTTATTTTGCAGTAAGACTAAACATATAATTGTTAAGGCGTAGACCTTGCTTACATGCTTTGTATTTGTTGCAGCGTACAAATACCCAATTTATGGTGTCCAGTGGCATCCAGAGAAAAATCCTTTTGAGTGGAAGGATTCACCTGCCATTCCACATTCCCCATCAGCTGTAAAAGCAGCCTATTATATAGCTGACTTCTTCATTAATGAAGGTAAAGAATTTATTATCTAAAAGTGTAATTTTTTAGGGTGAAACGCTAGTGAAAATCTTTGAAGAAGACAGACCTCTCTTTCAGTTGTCAAAGTTCAGTACCTCTTACTGCTTTCTAAGAAGATTACTCTGCAAGCTTTATAGGCTTATAAAAAACCAAGGGATACTAGAAATAGAATGGCTTAGTAAAAGTGACATCAAAAGGCCAGGCATTCCACAAACTCTTTTCAGTAGGCTGGCTTAAAAGTCTGGTTTGTGCTGTGACTTTCTACCATTTTGAATGGTCACTGTAACATTTTAGCCTCCTTTCCACAAAGACAATGAAACAAAAAAAAAAATACTCCATTCATAATTCCAGAGGTTTCTTCAGTTCCAAACAGAGTTATAGTCATTAAATGTATTCTCAGTTTTGCTTGCAAAATATATGCACCAAGACTATAAATACAGCTTGGGCAGTATGTGGATGTATAAAAGCTATGAAATGTAGTGCCCAACGGTGATATACTATAGACAGCACAAAAAGTTTTTGAATTTTACAGAGCTTCTAATTTGTTTGTTTATACCCTAAGAAGCTGGAAGTAACTAATGTATAAAATGTTGATTATTTATGACACTTCTGGTGTATTTGCTATAAATAAGCAGGATATAAATACAAGAGTATTTGAAGGGATCAAGCTCGCTTTATTCCTCTATTTATACTTACTAAACCATTCTGCTGAAATACCATTTTCATATTTTAAATTGAATGTTTATGAAATTGTCTTACCTGATTGATTTGGACTACGAAGAACATAATCAATAACCTAATTGAGTTTGGTCTCTAGATTTCATCTCTAATCAAGAGAGTCATCTAATTGGAGAAAGCAGACAGTGATTTAAAGAAATGCAACTTGTGCTGACCTGGTCAGTGAGAGTGTAGAAATAAAAGTTGTGATTCATACAAGTTCAGGGCTCTTCTTTGCAGAATGTAGTCCTACTCTCCTTTGTGAAAAGGTAGTAAAATATGTCAAGTTCCTCGTCAGTATCCATAAGCTTCCCATATTTTAAGAATTTTGATATGGTACTTATGAGAGTCTAAGACAAAAATAGAAGGTAAAACAGGAGAAAGTATAGTATGAGTCTGTTTTTGTAGTCTAATACTAGAATGTAACATACTTTCTAGTTTTGCTTGCCACATTCTCTAGTATCTGTCTACGCACTGTATTGCAGGCAGAAGTAAGCTTGCTAAGGCCATTATCCAAGTAAACGTGGCAAAGTAAGTGGCAACTCTGCTTGTAAGTCCTGTTGAGACAGAGTGCATGTGACTTTTTTTATATATGTATACACATATATATGATAGTAGTAGTGCATAGTAGCACACAGATGTGTCACTAGCTTTTGGACCTGTTGACCTTCAATTCTAGTAGAGCAAACTTGTGTCAACCAGCTGTATGTGAGTACCGCCTGTTTCAAATACCAAATCATGAGTTATTCTACACTACCTCCCCAATTTGTGTACAGGTGCTCCTACTAAGTACTTCATATCATAATGTTGCAATGAGTAATTGATGTTTTTAGCTACTGTAAGGCAGAATATCTTCCTTAACTTTGCAAATAAACCACAGGGTGAAAAATGTAAACTGCTTTCAGCTGGTAAAAAATAGGCTTATCTATGGTCACTTAATAACTAAACCATTCCAGTGAAATAGCACTTCCTTATCCATCCATTGTCAAGTTTAACTTCTGTAGAGTTGCCAATGTGATAAACCAGACGAGGATTCAGATTTTGTTGTCCTCACCAGCACAGTCCATGTTAACACTGCAACTTTCAGTAAACTGATACTCTGGAGCATTTCTTTCAGTATTGCAAGTACTGGTATCTCTGGTAGGTACTTCCGGTACCTCATGGATAAATATTTTCTTACAGTCTTGGCTTCAAATTAATAATAAAATTTCTCCCTCCCCAGTAATAAAATACTACTGTAACCAGCTTTCTGAAGTTGTATCTTCACAGTTCTTCACATAGTAGTTACTGTAATTCTGTTTGCTGTTATGCTACACAGAATAACTTACTTTGCCAAGAAAGATACTATCAAAGAGGAAAACAGTAAAGTGATCTGTACTTTTGCAATGTTTTACAGCCCGGAAGAGCCTGCACCGTTTCCCCAGTCAAGATGAGGAAACAAAAGAATTGATTTATAATTATACTCCAATTTATACAGGAACATTTTCTTCATTTCAGCAAATCTATTTTTTTGATTGAGTGTCATGTCAAAGGTGCAATGTTGCTATTTATAAATGGAATTATTTGCCAGCATTGCATAATTAAGCCGATATAGCGTGATAGAAAGCCAGAACAGTTCTCTGCCTTTTCAATGATTTATCCTGTGTTTCTTCTGTGCCTTTGGACCATTATTATAAAAATTTACATTCAATAATGTAATAATGGTCTTGGATCAGACTTTAAGGTAAGGTACAGAAAAATGCGTTTTTCTTCCAGGGAAGAGGTCTTGATTATGCTTATAAACTTGAAAGTAATTAGGTTATTACAAGGAAAAACACTGTATTCATATATTTTAAAATACGAGAGTTGTCTTTGTAAAATATTGTGGACTATGATACTAGGGGCTTCAATACATTGCTTAGTAAAATCTTATCCTTTTCAAATGATTTAACAAATGAGACTTCTGATCTTGTGTTTGTCGTAAATATGTGTATGTAACCAAGTTCTTGACAGGGACTGTTTTGTCATTTGAAAAAATGAACAACACAGTAAAGAGGTATGGTATCAAAAAGGCGTTTTTGCCTAAAAAGCACATGTTATATCCCATTTGTGAAGCTGTTTCTCTTGTACATTCAACATTATTTGGAGTGCTTATACCTTGTGACATCTGCATAAATATGAGGATGCAGTGTAAACTAGACATTGCAAATGTCACATAAAATAAGTCAGTTTGGAGGACATAGTTAAGTGCTGATTCCACTTTCTGTTCCTTTCAAATTCAGTTTTATATGTCCTCCAAGAATTTGTGTGAGAATAAGTGGAGTCAGCAGACAGATATGAGATGCAGATGTCCGTTTCTTTGTATTTAAAAGAATGTAAACCTGTTTTTTTCGTTACATAGTCTGACTTTTCCTGTAGCTCCTGGCTAGAATTCTCACTTTGAGTCAAGAGGTAGTTTGCCATTAAAGACAGTAGTTTCTTTCTGTCTTGTCAGATAGTTTAATGCAGCTAGAATTCAAACAGCAGATGAATGTATTTGAGAAACCTATTAATGTTGACATAATGTGATAATAGCAGTTGCATTCAGTACACGGTGATACCTTCTTTCTTTTTTTTTTCTTTTTCCTCTTTGCTTTGCTGCACACTTTGTGAAAATTTTGCTCAGTAGTTTTGTGTGGTGTCCAAAAAGGAACTAAGATGAGACAATCAAACATAACTCTCTTCTATTGCACAGCTTCCAAACTCTGTTAACATCAATGGGGATTTGGAGTTTATGAAGAATTCAGCTTTGTATCTCAGCTGTTTTATAGTACCTTACATGCTCAAGTACCACATCTGAATAAAGCTGGTACGTTTCTCAGGTTTTTTCAAGTGAAGTACTCTCTAACTTGTTCTTTATCATGAAACAACTGTGTAAGAGTATGTGAAATGCATTAGTTAAACAACTATAAGGAAACATTAACTGTGACTACCAGAAAGACACTACCAGGTAATTACAAGCATAAACATGCAGATTATTTCTACATTTGTCAGAGCAGCCAAATCCAGTAAATGGACCTCTTTTTCAATAAAGGTGACTTTATTATATTAACTTTATTAGCTGACTCCTAAGTAGAACCAAGAGTAAAAAGAGGATTATGCTCTACAGTTGCTATAAATGCAGCAGCTAAGGTAGTTACAAACCAAGTCCAGTCGTCGTCTTCTTTTTCAGGCTGAGTTCTTTGGAATACCCCTAAGAATTTGCCTAAGTAAGGAGGGCAGGATTTACCCTTAAAAACAGGGATCAGTCATGCACGTGAAATATCTGCTATAACTGCAAATGGTAGTAATTAGTTCCTATGTGTGTAACTATAAGGAATATTGTGTGTAATATGATGAGGGAGCAGTGTATGTATTATGAATTTTTATGTGTCTTTCCTTTATATTCTTTATCTTGTAAAGCCTTGTTTGATGGTACCGATGATTTTTCTATGATACACAAAATAAACTTTTATTCAAGCAGATGTGTATTTTTGTTCCCTTTTAAATACCATGGATGGAGCCTTAACAGTCATTGTCTTTTTATTTCCATCTGTGACAGTCACAAATCAGGAGAGGTCTGACGAATAAGTCTTAGGAGGAGTGGCTGAGGGAACTGGGGTAGTTCAGCCTGGAGAAAAGGAGGCTGAGGGGAGACCTTATCGCTCTCTACAACTACCTGAAAGGAGGTTGTAGAGAGGTGGGGGTCGGTCTCTTCTCCCAAATAACAGGTGATAGGACAAGAGGAAACAGCCTCAAGTTGTGCCAGAGGAGGTTTAGACTGGGTATTAGGAAAAATTTTTACACTGAAAGCCTTGGAACAGGCTGCCCAGGGAAGTGGTTTAGTCACCATCCCTGGAGGTATTTAAAAGATGGGCAGACATAGTGCTTAGAGATACAGTTTAGCGATGGTTTTTGTTGGAGTTAGGTTGGTGGTTGGACTAGGTGACCTGAAAATTCCCTTCCAACCTAGGCGATTCTGTGAAATGGGAGCTTCTCCCTGTTCCTTTTAACACCTGACATCTTCCATCAAGTTCTCCTCTAATCAGAAGCAAACTATAGGAACCCAGAACTGGCTAGCACTCACCCAATACAGGGGTTAAACATTTGTTTTAAAGACGTTTCTGTAGACCTCTCTGCTCTAAGTGATTTACGATCTGTTTTTTTTATTGCTCAGGCAGAACTTCTAACATAGTTTTTTAGGATAAGTGCTGGAGAGAGAAGAAAAGGAGCCTGTGGCCATACTCTCAGCATACTCAGAGTATGGCTTATGAGCCTAATCATCTTGCTTGCTGCTGTGTGGGAAAAACATCCATTGATCAGCAAGGTAACCCTGCGTGTTTTGCAGATTATATGAAAAGATCTTTCAGAGGGAAAAATTTGAAATGTTTTTCTTTGTACTATTCTGCTTTTACCACTAGATGGCCTACAAGAACCAGTATTTCATGCAATTTTGTAATCGGGGGTGGTGGTGTCTCAAAAGTTTGAAGTGACACGTTCATTGTACTGTGGTATTTACTTATATACCAGGATATTTGGGATGTTGAGGAAGAGGTGGTTGACAGGCTGGACCGATGGGCTGAGACCGATGGTATGAGGTTTCACAAGGCCAAGTGCCGGGTCCTGCATTGGGTCACAACAACCCCATGCAGCGCTACAGGATTGGGGCGGAGCAGCTCGAAAGCTGCCTGGCAGAAAAGGACCTGGGGGTGTTGGTGGACAGCCGGCTGAATATGAGCCAGCAGTGTGCCCAGGTGGCCAAGAAGGCCAACAACATCCTAGCCTGTATCAGGAACAGTGTGGTGAGCCGGACTAGGGAAGTGATCATCCCCCTGTACTCGGCACTGGTGAGGCGCCACCCCGAGTACTGCGTCCAGTTTTGGGCCCCTCACTACAAGAAGGACATTGAGGTGTTGGAGCGTGTCCAGAGAAGGGCTACAAAGCTGGTGAGGGATCTGGAGGACAAACCTTATGAGGAATGACTGAGGGAGCTGGGGTTGTTCAGCCTGGAGAAGAGGAGGCTGAGGGGAGACCTTATCACCCTCTACAACTACCTGAAAGGAGGTTGTAGAGAGGTGGGGGCTGACCTCTTCTCCTTGGTGACAAGTGATAGGACGAGAGGAAATGGGTTCAAGTTATGTCAGGGGAGGTTTAGATTGGATATTAGGAAACATTTTTTCACTGAAAGGGTTATTAAACACTGGAACAGGCTGCCCAGGGAGGTGGTGGATTCACCATCCCTGGAGGTGTTTAAAAAAAGGGTAGATGGGGTACTTAGGGACATGGTTTAGAAGTGGCTTTTGTCAGGGTAGGTTAATGGTTGGACTTGATGATCTTAAGGTCTCTTCCAACCTCAGCGATTCTATGATTCTAAGGAAGAGACAGAATAAGACTGGAATTTTATTGGCATAACTGGACAGATTGGCAGGATTGCAGGAAAGCAATAGGGAGTGCATGATCGTAGAATTAATTCAGCTGGCGTTAAATATTGGTTCTGGTGAATATTTAAAACACTTGAGCATTAGTTGGAGGTGACTGGAACGACATCCCTATTTTCAGGTGGTTGTTCCTCCCCTGTAGCCACAGAATCTGTCTTGGTTCTTTTTTCTATAGTTATGAAACTAGCTTGTGCGAAGCAGAGGGACAGTTTGAACAACCAGGAAGAACAATAATGAATAGTTTCCCAGTGGTGTATTATCCCTGCATTGCCCTTAGGAGGCGGGAGTCCTGAGGGGAGAGAAATAGCCATGTGTGTGATCAGGGAGCTGAAGACTGTGGGCCAGTGCACACTCAGGAACAGCTGGGTTGGGAGGGTGTACACAAGAAGATTTCACAGTCATTTTTATCACAGCACACAGTCACTATTGTCACCATAATTAATTTTTTATTTTATTTTTTTCTGGGGTTGGTTTATTTTTCTTCTGCAGGGTTCACTTTTGTGTATCTGGTGGTGGTATCAGGAAAGCTATGGGAGTTGGCTAGCATTCAGTTCCCATTAAGGTTTCTAAAATGCCTGTTCAAATTATTTTGGTTTGAGTACTTACATGGAAGACAGATTGACAGATACTGTGAAGTGATTGATTACCCTCCCTTGTTAGCCTCGTGTTTTTCCCCTGGGCAGGCCTTTTTCCTAATCCAGTGCTTATTTATAGGGCAAATAGTGAGGAATATCCTGCCCAGGGCCACCTGTCAATCAGGATACTGTTCCAGCTTTCATCACTTCCTCAGAATGTTTATATCTGTTTCATAACATAAGCAGATTGTTTTTAGAGCCAGCTTCCTCTATGAGTTCTTATATAGCCAAAAGTTTCCAAGACCCTTCATCCAAAAAGTCCAGACCATCTAAAAATAGCCATCACCATTTGAAAAAGCACTTGAACAAGGCATTTGTTCCGAACTCAAGCAAAAACCCCTCAAGTTCTGTTCTTTGTGACTCTTGGAAATGTAGTGAACAAATATCCCTTGCAACTAAGCTTTTTCTAAATGAAAAGCAAAAAGCAAACAAAACAAAAGGCTGAAGGGAGTAAATGGTAGCAACTGTGGCTTGCAATCATCAAAGCGATTGAGTTGAGTCCTATTAGCCTGGGGCTACGTACCTCCCAAACTTCCTTTGGTCATCTACTCTGGAAGGTGTTTCACTGTGGTTTTGCAGTTACACAAGTCCGAGAGCTGCTTTTATACCTGTGTAATTTCTTACTGCTTTCCTGAAGAGTAGATCAGCAGAAGCAGAAAGCCTAAACTAGCAATTTTCTAGCTAGGAGCACATTAGGAAATTACTTTCTCTCTGTGACCTTCTTGAGGCGCCAACATAAACAGCTTGGATTCACCTTCTGGATTCAACTTTAGAGCAAGAAGTTTAAACTTCACATAGCTGTACTTCACTGGGATTTCACGGAATCATGGAATCACGGAATTTTTCAGAGTTGGAAGGGACCTCTAGAGATCATCTAGTCCAACTCCCCTGCTAAAGCAGGACTGCCTAGAGCACATCACTCAGCAGTTCTCGCAGCAGGCTAACTCCTAAGGGCCTGCTTTTTCAAAAGGCAATGCGACATATTATTGTGACTAATTAGTCAATAATTATTATCGTATTAATTACTAATTGTTAATACTATTATATTTTATTAATAGTAATGTTGGTATTAGTGTTACAGAGGAGACACAAAGTACGATGAATAGTTTACAGGCGATTTCAGAGATTTTTCCAAAGAGGCCCTGGCAGAATATAAGTACTCCAAAGATTTTGGCCAGACCCACTCTCCCCCTGGATGGAGTTAGTCCTTGCAATCCTTCTAGGCTTCCAAAATAATCACTAGCATTTATATCATTGTACCACTGATGGAGTTTGATGGAGGCCACTTTCAGCCTCTTAAAGCACATCTGACCATGGCTTGTACTTCCAGAGGAAGAACCTTATTACCTGATTTCCCTTAATTTGAGGAATTTGTACTGAATATTTCTCATTAATATTTGCAAGAAGCATCTCAGTCCACCCTTTTAACCAAGAGTACCAGTAAAACTTTTGTCTCTGGAGTTACACCTACAACAGTTTTGTTTGTTCTTTATGCTACTGAACTGAAAATAACATTTTCCTCTTACTAGAAGCAGAAGCTGGTTCACCCTTCATCCCCAGGCTCTGAGCTTTGCTTCCAGTTTCTCATCCCCCGCAAGGATGAGTTTGAACACATCTTTGTAGTTTTCCCACTTTGGATCTTGCAGCCCGGGCTACTCTGCAGCTTCTTGGGGAGCTTAGTTACTGTACCAGAGCTTCCACCGACAGCTGCCATAGTCATCCCAAATCACTGACTGTTCCACTTCAGATGCTTGTAAAGGAGGGAACTGGTTTCATGAACGTTCTAAATGCTTAAGCAAGCCCAGTAGCTCCCTGGCCGGTGGCTAGGCTAGCTGGAGCCCAGCCTGCTGCACCGTGCTGGGGGGACGTGGAAGGAAGCAGCAGAAGCAGCAGCCTGTGCCCCCTGAAGCTGCAGCTCCTAGCAGCAGCCCTAGCCTGAGCTATGTGTGCTTAGGCACCCGGTACTTTAACACAAATGTCTTTCATGTCCTTTTTATTCTTAACTGTCAATGTTCTTGCCCTTCCTTAGTTGCATTTCCTTCCCTAAGAAAGCCGTTCAGAATCAGGCAACAGTTTACCCTTTATTTTCCACACCCAAGGTGTCTGAGACACTTGAAATGAATGAATCTAGACTAATTTCCAACTGTTTTGACTGAAAGAGAAGTGAAACTTGCGCTGTGGCTATACTGTGGCTTTGAGGCACACCTTAGTGCAGCGAGTAGGGAAAAGTTCTGGTACAGATGAAAATGTATCTTCATGCATAAATTTTATTTTAAGAGAAGCTGATTCACCTCACATCAGTGTGGGGAATACCAACCCAGACAATAACGCCTGTTTGAACAGCGGGGCTTTCTGGACATCTTTTGTTTCTTGAGCATTTTGATAGCAGAGCCCAGGCCATTTTATAACAAACTACCCTTTTGGCAACCGTTCCTGCAAAGACTCGGTGTAGACAGCAACAGCCGCAGCAGGGCTTTGGTGCTAAACCCAGTGATGTTTCCTTCTGTGGCTTGGCTTCTGTGGCAATCAGGCCACAGCGCTGTGGGGGGGAAGAACACAAGTCACATGGCAGATGAGGTTTGACAAGTCAGGGTTTCACGAATCACACCTAATCTGTCATGTCCCACTCACGCTTAAAGAATGTAGGAGAAAAGCAGAGCAAGCCCAAGGCTCGTACTCTACACTACCACACCAGCGAGCACAGACCTGTGCACCAAACATGCCGTGTATTTTTACTGTCCACAAAGGATATTCAGAATATGTGATATTCAGAAAGGTCATAAGGTGCCAAACAGTGTTCTGTCTTCCTTCATTCTTCATACGACATAAAATTGATACCTGTGTATTATGGTGAAATGATTTCTGTTTAGAAATTATGTCTTGTTCTCTGGGTAAATGGGATTTTTTTTTCCTCTTCTGCTGCTTGGGACCTTGACAGGGTAGCAGTGCTTCCTCTCCTGCTCACCTTTTCAGTTTACTGGCCGCATCCCCATGATGTGTAAAGAAGCGAAGGGGCAGGCTTGCAGACATGACATCAGCCTCCTGCTCTGCTCCGTGGATATCCTTCCCAGCAGGAGGGATGGGCACAGATGAGCACAGATGTGCTTCCTTACTGCTGCCCTACGGCTGCGTGGCCCAAGAAGGATGGCGGTGACCACGATAAACCACCCGTGCACTCACTGGAGTTGAATGCTCATCCATGCAGTGGCATTGCTAAGAAAGCCGGTGTACATTTCGAATTCCCAGATATTAGCCTATTTGGTGTGCTGGGTGACACACGGCAGATCTCTCCTGGGATCAGTTGTCCTCAGGTTGAGGAGGGGGAACATGTTTATGCCATGCCATTAGGGTTAGGGTTTACCGTGAGAAGAAAAATAATCCTATAAAACCCCCACAACTGTCTTTAGACCAGAACTTGATCGTCCTGCGCAGTGCTTGATTACAAGGCAGATGACCCTGTATGGTAAATGAAGGGGTAAACTGACATTTTTCTTACGGACTTTGCTGCAGCCTCTAAATCACTACCACACATCATTTTTATTCCTTTTGCATAGCTTATCTAATGCTAAGCTTGCCGTGAATTCATTGCGCGTTTTTAAACTATAATATTGAAGACTATAATCCAGACAGATGGATGATTAATTATATGAGAAGTAATTAAAAAGAAACATGATATCTCATACTTTCGTGAGTAGCAGGGGTTTTGGTAGTTGTCTTGTTCTCTGTGTCCTGTAGAATGTATTGATAAATTATAATCTAGAAACTGAGACTTCAAACCGGACAAGAAAAATTAAAGAGTTTCATTTATGCAATTTGAAATTAGACTGGAGCACTGAAAAATAGAGGCAATTAAAATTTGGAATGTCTCAGCTGCCTGATTAAACATCCAACAAGATGCATGACTGACACTCCTCTCCAATCTTCATTTATTTTTTAATATTAAAAACTCCTCAGATGTATATAAGCCATCTGCTGTTCTCAGATTCACTGAGCCTTGCTGTATTATGCATCTGCAAAGCATTTTCATTTGATGCCATTAACTATGGAAATTTGCTCATGAAAATTTCCAGTAGAAAAAGCTGATGCTTTCTAGACATTTCTGATTACGGCCCAATCTTCTTTCCTCTTTTGTCCACAACCACTCTATTTTGATCATTACAGCTAAGCTGCAGACTGCTTTGATGTGAGAAAAAAAAACCAAACAGCTGAGTGACAGCTGGGTCCTTCCCAACATCCTTGGGCCACTAAATATCTTTATTTCCCTAGTGCACTGCAGAAATCTCCACCTGGAGATGGGGCCCCTGCTCAGCCAGTGGACTATAGAGCAGCCTGGAGGTGTGCAGTGAACACCACGGTCTAACAGTGCCAGGGTAAGCAGGAGAGCATGACGGCGTGTAGGGAGTTTCAGGTGGAGAAGGAAGTTGTGTTGGTTGACATGGACATCAGGCATCCCCGGGAGGGACTCTCCTGGGCGAGCATCCCAAATAGCCACCTTGACACCCTGCTTCACACCCTCCATCACAAGCTGAACCATGCCTTAACGCTGTCATTTTCCCTCCTGGAAGGGCAAGGAGAACCCGCAGCGCTTCCCGGGCAGAAGCAGAGTTGGAAGGCAACGTGGGAGGAAGCCCAGCCTGGGTCGGCTTCATCCAGACCTGCCAGGCAGCTGGTGGTGAGCCGCCTCTCCTTTCTCTGCCTCCGTTTGCTTTCCTACCTACTGTGCCTTCTGTCTGCTGGAAGCTGGTTATACGTTTGTACAGTAACGAGCGTGCTGGGATTTGCTGGGACAGCTGCTGTAATACAGCAAACATATGGAAATGAGAAGGAATCCATCAGTGCCATAAAAGAAACTAGCCCTTAGGTCCTGGATGCAAGCTGAAGCATGGCAGTTGCAGTCGGTTAACACTGTGAGTTACTTCAGGCGCTGGGGTTCCCGGTTGACTCTTGTTTTTCTTGATTTGAACAAGTACCTGTGGCTTTCAGTCACCTGCCTGCCTGCCGGCTGCAGCATCTGAAAGATGGATATCCTTAGAGATGATTTCTTCTCAGCTCTCAGGATCAGGACAGGGATGAAACAGCAGTTTTCAGTGGGTAACTACCATTTGACCTTCAGTGCTGATAATCTGCTTCCACCAGCAAAATGCCAGGAGAAGGCCATGCACGAGGGAAATAAATAGTCCCTAAATCCTCTGCTGCAGGGAGCCTGTGTGTAACATCAATTCTGTGGGTCTCTTCAAGGCCCCTGAGGGAAAAAGTGGTGGTGGGGAGGTACCACTCTGAGAAGTGAGGCACAATTTCACTGTACCAAGCCCCATCACACTGTCTTTCTCTAAAGAAAGGTGGTAGCTCACCCTCTACCCCCTCCACCAATCAGTCAACCCAATTAGCTGCATGGAGGGGAAGTCACTGGTGACACACAGCAAAGGTTTCATCACTTTCAGGAAAAACGTGAGATTGAAATGTGCAGCTTCTCAGTTGTGAAGCATGTGACCAATTTTCAGGTCATTCTCTATATGTCTTGGGCTTCTCTTCACTGACAGCTGCACCAGCGCTTCCCATTCACGTTGCAGGAGCAGCCAGAACTCAATGCAGCAATGTGGAGCGGAGTGAGCTGGACGCATCTGAAAAGGTGGATGAGAAGTTACACAAGCTGATGGACGCAAGAGATTTTTATCCAAGTGTCTTGCTGGGTCCGGGTATATTTTATGTACTCATATTTTCCTCGTGCTTTTTCCTTTTTGTCATCTGTGTCTTGTACAACGCTCCCTCTTCCTCATTTCTTGCAGAGACGCAGCAGAAGAGCACAGGGAAGACAGCAAGCTGTCAGTGTTACTGGTCACACAGCAGCCTCTCCCCTTTGACTCCAGTGTTTGACTGCACAGAGAGCACCATGTGCACTGCACCCAGTCTCACAATCCCACTGCAAACTCAGAGAAGTCAGCACCAGAAAGTAAGCTTGGTGGTTATTTTATTTTATTTTATATTTT
>VXBH01004458.1:56244-84263 GCA_013400035.1 Rynchops niger | reverse complement strand
TTTTATTTTATATTTTTTATTTATTTTATTTTATTTTATTATTTTATTTTTATCATTATTTTATTTTATTTTATTTTAGTCTCTTTGCTCCTAATGGCCTTTTAGTCTCCTCTGCATGAAAGGAGGAAGTGGATAAAATGGCAAATCGTTATAGTCACGCCTTATCCACTGAACGTACAGAATGCAGGTATTAAACCAAGAGGACTGCAAATGCAGACCGCCTGGCATATCCACAAAGAAGCGCTCCAGTTTATGATGGTCTCTTCCCAGATTGAAGAGAGATTTAATCCAGCGCGAGCAGTGTCTGGAGCTCCCCAGGTATGGTGAAGGGACAGACTGCCTGTCACTCCAGCAGGCACTAACTCAGCTCTTGCTGTGTCTACAATCATTGGTAATGACCTTCATTATTATCACTGGGGCCAGTTTCAAAGATAGAGAACGTCCTCTCTGCGGGTTCACCCAAATAAGCACACGCTATATAGCATTAAACACGCCGTGTCCAGGGTGCACGTGGCCTAGGGGCACAGGATTTAAGAGTTACTGTCCTAACAGTCTGTATGTTCATACTGAACAAATCAAGGGTTGTTAGTTTACAGCTAGATCTAAGCTAATGCTCACTGCAAGCCAACCTCCCCGAAAGATTATGAGATTACTAGAAATCTGGGAAATACCCCAAGTCCTCAGATGATGATCCCAAATGATGCCAAGCAGGTGTAATTTCTGGATAGGCAGAAAGGACACATCCAGGAGCAATGGCCATGCAGTAGTCTGCACAGAGGATCCCCATAATTTAAATTCTGTTGCACTACATCAGCCTTTGTGCTATGTTTTTATAGTACACCTCTTTATTGCAGTGTGGTTTTCGGCGAAGTCTTTTTGTCTGCTTTGGAAAACCATTTAATAAACTCTTCTGGGGTTTGTTTGATTTTGCAAAAATCACAACTGCAAACCGCCGTAGCAGTGAGTTTTGGTGAGGACAATAGGACCTCAGGTGGTGTGAACAGCAGCAGGTACAGGGAGTACTCTCGCTCACTTACTCTTTGATTGAGCACTGAAGTGGAAGCAAAGTCTGGGGACTGCGGCAGATTTCCTGACTGTTTTTTTAAACTGCTTTAATTATTCAATAGCACTTTTAACTACAATGAAGAATCATACATTTCTGCTTGAGTCTCTTAATGTACTACGTGGAGGGTTTTGTACTTTGTGGTTTGTTTTGTGGTCTGGGTTTTTTTTTTTTTAAAAAACTTCTCTCACTTTTCCCCTAGGGGAAAAAGAGACATAGATAAAACCCAGTCCTGTAAATGGCAACAGGTTATTTTTATTTCCTGAAATCATCCATGCTTAATTAGTTTATCCAGCTGTAAATGAAAAAGGAACCCCAACGCCCTTCAACAACATGCGTTCACGTATAGCTCCTAAGAACTCAAATATTTTAATTTGTCTGTAAAGAACACCCATTAAAGTTGTGTGTGAATAAAGTGGCACAATCTTTTCATACTTAAAAAAGTACAAATACCTTCCTCTTTTTTATAAAAGTGTGCAACTTTGCCCTCAACCTGCACACACTCATAGCATGCCTTAAAAAATGCCATCAGAAGCCTAAATGTAATTTAAGAATCTCACCTTCTCTGCTGGCTTCCTGCATAGCTCTTCCTCTTCTCTTGTGTCTGCTCCTCACACAGCCCATGGAGTTAATCTCTCTGTGACTGGCATATTTTTCTAAATTACCGCTTCCCCCCAAATATGGAATATTCACTTTCTTATGTTTTCTTCTTTGATGTGCCTTTCAAAANCTTACAGGTAGTTGTAGAGAGTGATGAGGTCTCCCCTCAGCCTCCTCTTCTCCAGGCTGAACAACCCCAGCTCCCTCAGTCGTTCCTCAAAATTCTCATCTTTTGCCCTGTTTTCCATGATTTATGTCACATGCCATATCATTCCCTCCTTTTCGTCCTTGCCTTGGTTTTTCTCTAAAAGAGGTGTAGCTTTTATAGCTCTTCCGTTAAATGGCATGATTCACAGGATGGTTTTGATTTTGCCTTCTCTATTCCTTTTCTTTGGAAAGGCACTCATGCTCAGAGCTTTATTTATGCTTCACCTCACACCTCATTTTATCACCTCTGTGTCCATAAAGTGAAGAAAATAAAGTGCTCAAGAGAAGGCAAGGGAGACCTTATGGCCTGTGAGCTTTCCACCCACTCTGAGGTTAAGTGCAGCCAAAATTCAACCTCCACCCCATATAGAGATCTCCCCGTGTCCTGTCCATCCAAGCTGAAGGAAGAGGAGCCGTGGGGATGTTTAGAGCGCCCTGCCCCTGCCCTGGGATCTGGTGCTGAGGATGGTGTGTGCTCCAGGCACTGAAGCTTTGCAAAGTGGTTGGTGGTACCACAGCCATGCTGGTCTCCCTGTGACATATGTGACATACAGCACATTCAACAAGTTGAGGAGAGCCATCAGTGTGGTTATGTCAGCACAGAAAATCAAGTGGGCCAGGCCCCACTAACTTTTTGCTGAAGTGGCCCCGTGCAGCTCATTCATATGCTGCTAAAACCCAAAGCAGGGTGAACCCATCCATAGTGACTGCTGGGGACAGGCCCCGGACCACGCTTTCTCCCAGTCTGGGCCAGCCTTGCTGGGACTTTGAGCTGGCCTTACCCAAAACCATGCCAAGGGGTTAGTGACAATGCTGCAGCAATGGTGGTCAAGGATTTACGCCTGAGGCCCTGACCTACATGAGTATACTAGGCGGTACAGAGCCTGAGCAGCTGCTGTGCCTTAATCTTTACCAACCACAGCTGTGGGCAGACCCTGGCCCACCCCTGTCAGACTGGACTTGGGTGGATGGAGGGGAAGGGAGAAGGAGTTTGGCGCCAGGTCTGCTTTCTGAAGGAGGTACAGCCTTGGTCCTTTGTGTTTGCAACTCTCTGATAATTCCCATCTGGAGTCAATGGAACTGGAATCTTAGGAAGTGACCTGGGAACTACTGGTATGGCTGCCATACAAACATCCTACTTCGTAGTCAGCGGCTCCACTAAATAAAATAAAACAAATCTGAGCAAAATCCGGTTTCTGTGGGCAAGTGCTACATAGCTATTACTATTCTCATTTCACAGAGGAGTGTGGTACCATGAGATTAAATATTACAGTCCAAGTTCCACGGTGGGACTCCATGTCACATCCACAATAAAATTTGTGCCATTAGGTTGAAGTGTCACTAGCAGGCAACATTGCTTCTTCAGGGAAATCCCAGTGTCTTCTGTTTTCTTGAAGTTTCTGTGGCAAATACAGCTAGCAGAATGCCTTGCAATTTCCTAGCACAAAGGGAAAAGGGCTGCATTTTCTTCGCTGTTTTCCAGTAAGGCTTGTACCTCAGCTGTATTAAAGTAGAATAAGTAAGCACATCTACTGAGGAAGTCGAGTCTTCACTCTTCTCCAGGAGGACAAAGACATATCTACACACCATTAATTACTAATGCGTTGGCCCAAGCAGGTTTTCATCAGTCATTTTAAATGTCATTATAGAGGATGTGAGTGTTTTTCAGAAGATAGCTTTTGGAGTATATATTCCAGGCAGATCCAGGAAGTCATCTGTATGTAATTTGGAAGCAGAAACTCTTATTTATTAAGGAGCCCCCACTTCCCACATACTGACTGATGTTATGCAAAATTATATGTCACACAGAGCAGACGGAGAGTCATAATAGCTACACTGGATGAACAGAATGAATCTCAAAAGGTAGGAAGCTGGTCTTGTAATGCATTATTCATGGACGGCCAAATTAACCCCGGAAACTGGAAGAATGCACGATTTATAGCTTTTTTTTGCTCCCCAAAGACTCTGACTCCAATGTCGCATTTGCTGCACACATGATGTCCTTGTTTAAGCAGCCTGCAGAAAGAGTTTTCGGGCCGATTAGATATTTCTGCATTGTAAGTTTAAAAACTGGCACAGTTACCAATAAACGTATTTTGTTTTGCCATAATAAAGAATTGCTTCTGAACAGGAAATAACTGGTATTTTTTCTGATGAGGCTGGCATTTTAATTTATTTGCGTGGTAAGTCATCCTTTGGGAATATGAACCAGCACTTCAGAGAAATGAGGACAATCCCTAAATGCATCAGCAATTTTGTACTTCAGATTACTGCTCCAAGAAGTGCATTCCCTGGATAAGGGGGAGAGAACCCATCCGTAGCCTTTCTAGACAAACAAAACAAAGGTATTTTATTATCTCTGAATTAGATTGCATCAAAAGTAGGGCATGGCCCTTATTTTTCAAACAACTACATTAATGAGAGAATCTGAACATGCAAAGTGCAAAGGGTGCCTGACTTCCAAGTTCACTTTTACAAAGTTAACCACAAGTCTCTTGCTGAGACGTAAATCAAGCAAAGTTTCTCCATCCTCTGACATGATGGAAAGACTTTAGAAGAGGACTTTTAAACTATGTGTAGTCATTTCTCATGTGTCCTGAGTGGGTTGTCTGCTTTGTGAGTTAACCAGGTCATAGAAAAGAACCCCAAAGGCCTAACTTTTTGATGCCTCATTTTCAGTTCTCAAGATGGCATATGTGTGCCTAATGAGTAAATGTTTTTTGCTTTAAACATGTTTTTGCTTTACCTAGATTTCCTCAGATCCTCAGGAGCTGATCATACTCTGAACTGTCTGAAGCTGACTATGCTTCATTGAAAGATCAGAAAAGTAAAAACACGGGATTTGGAAGTACTTTTGTTTCACATTCTTCCAGCCTGACTCTGGGTTGGACTGAGATGCCCAAAGTAAGTGCTTGATTACTACAAACCTCATACTGGAGCAAGAGAGAGACACAGTTCCCTTTCTCCTGCTCCTTTGATAATGTCAGGTGACTGGCCTCCTAAATTTAGATATTTCGTATAGAAAAGCCTAAACTTAAGTGAGATTAATCTATTTCTACTCAAACATGAGCCATCTGAGTTCAACCCATTGGTTTTAACAAATATTTTCCCCGAAGTGACTTTCTCGTAGCTCAGACTTGAGGCATCACCAACTGGCTGTACTGCAGCTACCAACTGCAGGTCTCATTCATTCATCAAAATTCCATTTCTACTACATTGTATAATCTATTATAATGTAAAAATGCAATCCAGTGTTTGCTAGTGCATATTATGAACTCCTGACTGAAGTGAAAATCCTAATCTCCTGATGTGCTGGACTTTTTTTTACCTTAAGACTTTTA
This sequence comes from Rynchops niger, assembly GCA_013400035.1. Classification (NCBI taxonomy): domain Eukaryota; kingdom Metazoa; phylum Chordata; class Aves; order Charadriiformes; family Laridae; genus Rynchops; species Rynchops niger. Next base: position 79,052 of record VXBH01004458.1, on the reverse strand, counting down.
GGTCATGGTAAAATCCAAGTCTGATAAATAGGTGTATATTATACACATCCATGACTGGAATTCCGTGTTAGTTATCCAACTGTAAGTAAATAATATTTCCTGTTACTGAAGTGAAAGAGGCAAAGAGATGATAATTCCTGGAGTGGATGACATTGTGTGCTTCCAGATAATGGTAACCTACCAAAACCAGTTAAACATGGGAATGTAGCTCCACAGGAGGAGTTATTCGTGGGACAGTACCAAGTCAGATTTGGATTCCATGGTGTATTATCAATATTTGCAGTAAAACAGCAAAGTCGACTGTTAAAAGGAGATGCCTTTTTGCAGTGTTTTCTCCTTATATATTATATATAATTCACAGATTTATCTTAGCACTCTGCAATGATTGATCTCAGTGGGACGTGTGACATTTCAGCAGCATGTACCAATACATGAGATGTGCTTCTCTTTTCTCTCTGCTATATTTTTGAAATAGCACTCTTCAGAGTGTGGTCGTATTTCTACCAGTAACCACGAGGTGGCAGAACATGCACAGCAGAACAGCAGTCAAACCATCCTTTTAATATTCCTTTGTACATCGTATTTCTTGGGAGATTACATTTTAATGGTGAAAGACAGGCTGTAAAACTAGTTGTGCTTTTAGAAACCCTACACTACTACAAAAGCAATGGCAAAGATACATATTTGTGTGCGTGTCTGTTGTGGTGCTTTACATTCTAGCAAATGATCATTTTGAGCATACTACTACATGACGATGCTAAAAATAAAATCACAATTTTTTCCTTTTTTTTTTTTTTTTTTTAAGTTTGCTTTCTGCTGTCTAGTTTTGCTTTTAGTGTTCTGCCTTTTGTAAGTCTGATTTATTTATTTTCCAAAAGTCTCCTTTCCTTCACAGGGCTAGCCTTTCTAGGCTTGATTTTCCTTTCAGATTATTGTAATATGAAATAGCCACAAGTCCAATGTCTTACTAACTGGGCAGATTAATAGGAGTGTCTTTTAAATCAGATACATATTACATATCTGCTAACTACATACCTGAGTTTAATACTTTCCCAAACACACAGCTTAACTTAACGAAGCGCGGAGTCTTAATTTGGATAAGAACATCTTTATCAGTGTGTGAATTTAATATTTCATCGTCCAAAGCGTATCAGAAACTCATTTCTCGAGCACAGCTTTTTTTGCATCTGCTTGCTTGAAGAAAAAAGGTCAAAGATTCTGTAACCTAAATAAAATCCATCACAAAGACTTCTTGCAGATTTGGAAAACTCCCTGGCAAGCCATAAATCAGCAAATGGACTATATGCCATGGGTCTTGCTTCTGTAGTAAACACAATTTCTACTACAGCTGTCTCATTTTGATCACTGGAGCACCTTACAATAAAGAGATGCAAAAGGAAAGTCAGATGCAAAAGGGAAGACATTTTAAGCTGTTGGTGGAGGATATTTTATCCAGGAAAAATCCCCATCCTCACCTTCCCAGCCCACAGAAAGAGGAACATAAGGATGGAAGAGATGGGGCCAGGACAGAGGTGTTGCATGAGCCTTTGTCAGGGGCTGTGGGAGCGGGATGCTCAGCTAGTGGAGGCAAGCTGGGAGCTGCAGGTGATGGCCAGATTGGTAGGACCCTGCCTGTACTGATGGGGACCTGTCACCCTGTGCCTCATGAGAAGAGTGGCCACCATCCAGAGATCACCAGCAAAGGTGGCAGTGACGAGGCACGTCCGAGGCAGAGCCGAGAAGCAGCGTTGGCAAGTTGGGGTGAGGGAGGTCCCTGGCAAGGCACAGGCATGGCCCCAGCACAGCTCAGACGAGCACCACAGCCCAAGGCCTGTGTTTGAATGCAGTTTACTGCAGCTCCCGAGCAAAGCAGGGAAAGTCCCCGATGAGGCCTCCCAGGGCTGTTTCCCAGTGGGCTGCTGCAGGTCACAGAGCCCAGGGCAGCCAGACCCCCTTTCTCCTCTTGGAGCTCTGGGCTCCTCTGGGTTTCCTCCAGAGCTGCCAGCCAGTGTTGGCACCAGGACTGGCACTGGGGGTGGTCCCATGGCCAGGCAATGGTCTCCATAGATGTTTCTCTGGTCTCCAAACACTCCAAGGGGCATTCCCTACAGCAGGCTAGATACAGCCTCCCCTAAACTTTAAGGAAAACAGGTTTATTTGAATTATAAGACCTTTAGAAACCAAAACATGACTGTGAATATGCATGTGTAAGAGTGGCATAGAAGATTACTGGTTATCACACACCTAAGGATCTGGTGGCAACCTATAAGCCAGGCAGCTTTATTTGCTAAGAAAAACAACACATTGCAGTGTGGATTATTAATATCAGACCAAGGCTGTTTAAACAAGTTGTTGGCTTGCATTTGCCCCAGTGCTTGGGACTCTCTACCTGCTTGCCACTCTGGTTCTGGCTACGCAGATAAAGCAGGATAATACACCCTAGTGACGTTTTATTGAACACTATGGGCCAACGCGGAGAGCTGACTTGTTTGCTCATGTGTAACACAGTTCTTATTCCAAATATGTCACATGCCAGGAAATGCTGTAACCCTTCCTTGATTCTCTACTAATTGGGCACATGTGCGATGGTGTGGAAAAAGAGAAATTAGATTACTCTTGGAATCGCATTCAGCCAACTTACAATTCAGCTTCAGCGTGTCTGCTTGGCACTGACTTACAGGAGTGTTTTGAAAGCATGGTTGCATGTGGCTGGTGTGAAATTAGTAGGAAACTGGGACCGAAAGCTTAAAGAAGTTATATTGGGTCCTAGGGGGATAAGCAAAACAAGGAGAATCTTTTTTGCCTTCTCGGTGTTATTTATGCATGGCTGCTGTTTAGCGAGACTGTCTTCAGAGTGTGTTGCTGGTTTTGAGAGGCAGTAGACCACGTAAGGGCAGCTATTCCACAAAGCTGTCACGTCCAGGACGATGTTGTGTCACTGACCAGCAAGTACGTATGTGGAGGCAGGAATTAAATCCAGATGTTTAATTTGTTTTAAATCAGACAGAAACATTCAAACTACACCTTGTGTGAAGGAAATGGAAAGTATGGGAAGAAACCATCATTTATCAGCAGTTGCCTCTCAACCTGGGGAAAACAGTGCATCTTATATGTAGTTGGCAAAGAGAAAGCAGCACAGCTTTAGCTGCTAAATAATTATTTAGGGTCCTGAGCAGCCTAGTGCCCCGTTCCAGTGAAGCAGAGTGCTGCTGGTACTCCTGGGTGGTCAAGGCTGCTCTGGCATGCTGTGAGCATACCACCAGCAGCTCCAAGGGGCAAATCCTGCAGCAGTGACCTTGATATGAAATATCTTCTTTATGTGACCATTTTTACAGATCTGAATTCCCTGATTGTCCATAACGCATATATTAGTTTACTCAGGAACCTTCCACAAATTACTGAATCTTTCAGGCTGATCCCCAGTTGTGGTTGCAGGGATAGTCAGCTCCCTGGGCAGAGAGGAGAGAGACACCGCCTCTTTAAGGCTGCCTCAATGACAGCTTCCTCCACTTTATGCAGCCCTAAGCCATCAAACCTCTGACATGACCTCAGGGTCCAACCCAGCCACCCTGCTGTAAAAGCGCTATTCTGGCAGGCAACGACATGACTCCATCACTAGGTCAGGAACTAAAAAAATAGTTTCTATCAAGACACTCAGCATAGTGGGTAAAATTTGAATTCATTTGCAAGAAATATCCTGCTGACATGGGAGCTATACATGGAAGGAACGTTTTACCAACTTGAAATGAAACTTCTTCAGTATACAAAAGAGCTCCCAGGTTGTAATTTGTTATAATTAAAGTAGATGAGGCTGATACTGGAAGGAGGCAAGCTAATTAGTTTGGGATGTCAATTTTTGTTTGCCACTGTCAAAGTCTGTTAAAGGAACTTGATAGATTGCTGGATTGGCTTTTTCGACTAGATAATCCCCACATGAAAGACAGGCAGCCAGGTGCAGAGAAGAACACTGCAGTTGCCGTTGATAAAAGGCTGGACCAGCCACTGTGGTACTCGGAGGGGACAACAGTGTTGCAACCCCTGAGCTGTGGACAGCTGGATAGAGAGGTGAAACTCCCGATCCAAACATGGAGCAGAGCCCTGCACGGCAGCTTTGTGAACAAAGAAAGCCTGGACTCGAAGTTGTTGGAAAGAGACAAACCACCAGCTGTTTGGGCTAAAATCTGCCATTTGGGGGGCAGGACTACAGGCTTTTGAGTGGTCCAGTTATGTGTTCTCAGGTTTTAGACAAGAAAAGTTAGTCTTATCACATGTTAACCAGTTGACATAGCTTCAAACTATAGTATCCTTATTAAGATACGGTAAACACCATCTTCTTAATATGCTCTACTACCCTATCGAAAAAAAGCAGGTGTTAATTAAAACCAGGCATAATTCCAGTGGTTTTAACTCATATAGCTCTATTAAAAATTATTTATAGCAGTTAGTGTCGTATCCTAGCACTAAAACAACCCCTTCAGCAAATCCAGGCTATGAACTCTTTCATTTCAGAGAGTTCTTTCAGATCATACTTGAACTTAAAAAAAATCAATTATTTCAAATTTTTGTGTCAAAAATCTCTATGGATAGGAAAGAGATGGGGGCATCAGCCCAACCAATAATGCCTCCAGCAACACCAGAAATTGTAATATATAATCACTCTATGTCACTGTACCAGGCAAAAATCTGTTCATTCCTCAATATAGTTCCTGTTTTCAGGTCCAGAAGACATCAGCTGCTCTTTCATAAAATGGGTGGTTCCTGGCTCAGTCCTTAGTGAATGTGTAGTGCCATATTTCTGCATCATATTTCTTGTATCTCCAGTTAAAGTACCATTGTAAATATGATTCTCTCTAAAACTTGAATTAAGCAGAAACTTGGGGAAAAGGAAAAAAGTCTAAAAGTTTGAAGGACAGATCTTCAGCTGTTCTATGTTCCTACAGCATGACTTATTAATGCCACCAGAACTGATAATCTGCTCTGAGGTTTTAGGATTGTCAGCAAATTCCGCTTTGCAGTACAAACCTAGTCATTTCCTGAAACTGAATGTTACAGTTAAGCTTAAGAAAACTATCCAAGTATATTTAGAAAGCCAACACTTAATTCCTATGTAGCTGGCTGATCTGGGACTCACCTAAGACCTTACTGAAAGTATGTTTTACAAAAATAAAGGAACTATTGCTCAAGGCTTCCTAGAAAAATGTTAGCCAATATGTTCTACTGTATTGGAGAACACAGCAATTAACATTCAAATCCATTTATTATTCTCACATTTTTTTCCCCAACATGTACAGATTGATTGGTACTATTTTTTGTGTCTCAATTTAGAAAAGAATGACAGTTTCCTTCAGCATTGCAGTGTGCATGTTGGCTTGTTCTAATGAAGACAAATTCCTCTCAATCAGGATCATTCTGTTCATTAAGTGAGACAGATGGCAGGCGCGCTGTATTGGTAACGATTCTGAGATTTTAAGCGTATTTGGAATATACTGGTTTGTGTTCCCCAGCTAAAATGCGATCGATATTTCAGATGGAAGAGAAGTCAGGTTCTGCCTTTGCAGAATTTTTGTGGTGTGTACACAGTCCTTCATTAGCAAGCTCAAAACCTGAAGGACCCACAGAAAGGCAGGGTTTAAACGCATTCAGAAAAATTTGTGAAACGTGATCCAGCGGATGTGTCTGTCTTGGTGGAAGATGAAATAACACGCTTCCAAAGCTGTGCCAGAACAGAATGTGGATCTGTGCAAGCAGCGGGGATGTAATGCTCCTTCCCTTTCCTCCCGCCTGGTTCTGGGGGTAGCGCTGGGTTCAGTCCGAGGCCTTTAATCGGCCAGCCCGGAACAATTAATGCAGGGAAAATAATGCTGAAATGTAAAGCCCAAATGGGAACCGCATTGGTCATAGAAATCATCATGCTAGATGCCCACATCCTGAACTCTCTCTCTAATCGAGAAAGTTGAGGCAAAGCAGCTTCTGGAAACTGTCAGACACTGAACGGTGCTCAGATATGCCGAGTTCTGGAGCTATCACAAACACAGAAGGCTGCAGGCCTACGTAGACATCATCACTGTTTAAGGCATCATGTAAAGAAATGAAATGATCTGTCATACTAAGCAGAAGTAAAATATTACAGGAGTAGATAAAAATGTTTTCGCCTCATTAAAATACTACAGCTATAAAGCAATTCACACTGTATCTTCTTCATGATGCCTCAAAAATTATATTATTCGTATTAGTTTTGTGACAAACTACCTGTTTTTTACTGCTGAGTTCTTCAAGATAGAACAAACCTGGCACTTTGCAGTATTCTAGAATATAGGGGGAAAGAGCGTATGAGGGAAGACACAAATACACAAGGACAGATGGCATTATCTTCGTACAAAGCACCCCTCTTTTTGGCACTGTCTGCCTTCACACACAAAGACATACCATTTGAGGTACATCCAGTCCTAGGAATACTATGAAAGGGTTTTTTTCCGTTGTTGTTTCTCTTGACTTTGTCTTAACGCTTACTTTACACTTGGTTTCAGGGAAGGTTAACCTGTGTTTAGGTTGTGTTTTCTCCAAAGAAGGTGAGGCCTTTCATTTAACTAGCTGTGAAACAGGTGGATGCACCACAAAAGCCTTGTCACCTAAAATTGATAGACTCTACCTCCTTTACATTTATTAGCATCCCCATTGGGTTTGTATCAATAAACAACACAATATTTAGTAGGCAAAGAATCATGACAAGCCGCCTTCTATCTCTCATCTGCTCGGACTTTAAAATACATGATTCAAGATAAGACTGCAAATTTAGGATCTAAATGTTGTTGGAGCAGAAATTACCAGCTGAAGACTGTTTAGGATGTTTATGAAGGAACTTAGTGGACCTCTTTTCAGCTTCTGATGGAGAGGTAGAGATATGCGTATCAGAAGTAACATCCCTCTTGACAGGGCCGCCAAAGAAACCACAAAATGAGAAAGCGTAAACCCAGAAACAGACCCAAAACCCAATGAATTTTCCACTGAATGCCGAGGCACATAGGCTCTGCGGAGAGACGTAACTCTCTGGGGCACATAACTGCACATAGCACTTTATAAAGTAATTAAGAAGAAAGAAACAGTGTTCTGTTAAAAAGACTGCCAGTTCCCCAGAGAAAATAGCTTTGTGTATCACTTTATGCTAGTGGTGACAGAATAGAAAACAAAACACCACAGAGTTACATCCATGTTCTTTGTCTAGAAGTATTTACAAATAACTTTACAAATTTTTACACGCATTTTCAGGTTTGCTTGTGTACTTTTAAATTAAGAGCAAAATTAGTCCCCAGAGGCTTCTAAGGCTTCCGTTGGTGCCTTATACTGTACATCCATGCTTGGCTTCTTCCTGGGAGAAGGGAGGAAAAGAGTTTGAAAATGTGCAAATCACAGACATCTGAAGAGCCCTGGATGTAAGGGTTCCTAGAGACCGACATCCGTAGAGTGGTCGTCCTATTTCTCTTCAAATCAGAAACAGATACTGGTGGTGGGCAAAAGAGATTAGGAAAGGAGAAGGAGCCATATATGAATTGCAATAATCAGATGAGTACATTACTGCAGGAACGTCTGGGTAAGAAGAGTCATAGATCAATTCCTACTGCATACAGCAGTTCAAACAATGCAAGGAGTGGACATTGTGAATTCTCAATACAGCATTGAAACGATCTCTTGTACACTGTTAGGGTTTGACTCCTGCTGCATATTTTGGAGTCAAAATTACTGTTTACTGACACAGTCTTGACCAAGCATAGTATGATTCTATTAGTCAAAAAATACTGACTTTTTTGAGAGACGCGCCCTTCTCCTAGTTTTCACAGGTTATTTTGTTTTCATGCCTTAACACTAAATGTTGTAAAAATATTGAAATTAAAAAAGAAAAAATTTACAATTTACAAGTGTCCATATAAGTAAATTATTCAAAAATTCAAGACCATCTACAAGGATCTACGAAATAACGACGCTGATAATGACATTGAGCCTGTGGGAAGAGCAATCCACATGCCGTGAGAAACGGATGGTGGATTTCTTCCACAACGATGAGTCACAAGGTCGGTCTTTTCTTCTAAAAACTGTTTCTTCAGCTACAGCGACAGAAGTCTTGAGTCCATGTTCATTACTTACTTCGACCTAAAAAGCAGAATATATGAATTACTTACAAATTTAAACCTATTCTGTTTATCTTCTAATTTGTGAGATATAAATTCACACCTGCTGCCAGGTTAGTAACTCCTGAACGAATGGATAAAACACCTCTGGCCACTAATTTCCTCTGCTGCAAGACCCACATATAAGGTCAAGAATGAATGGCTGGGTACAAAGGAGTAGCTTTGTATCATGCAACCACAAAGGCAAAAAACATTTGTGGAAAAGCCCTGCAAGTAGAGAAACATGTCTAAAGCTCACATAATCATAGATTCTTTTTAGCATAATATATTTTAACAGTGTAAGATGTATTTTCACAGATGATAAAATTCAGACATGACCTGACTACAACATGTTGCATTTGAGCTGGACTCACACTATTTATAGTCCTCACCACAACCACACACCTGCTGAATCTATATATTTAACATGATTCACTGTAAACCATGTTCACTTGTGTGATCTTGGGAAATCTATGATGGTGTTTCATAGCAATTTTACAGTGGGTAGAGTCTCAGGAAAAGATACAAACAGGACAGGGCCACACAGACCCATCACAAAGAGGTGACGTCTCTACTGGCAGAGTTTCTTAGGCGCTGAATCAGTCCCACAAGAAGTTTGCAATGTCCCTAGAAATGCTAGGAACATCCCTAATTGGAATTGAGGATTCAGTGTCTGTCCAGACGTACTCATCCGAACCGGAATAAGGCACATATAAACTTTAACTTCTGCAAACCATTAATAATAATAATAATAATAATAATGATAAAAACCCTAATGCAAGCCAAAACACAACTTTTTTTTTCTTCTAATCCCCATGCTTTTCTCTTTATTGTGTAGCAGTTTGTGAAGCAATTCTAATTACTGCCAAGTGACCTAGCTATTGATATTGTGCTTGAAACAGAAGAAAACACAGCAGTTTTCTTCATAGTCCATGTGGTCCAGCGCCTAGGAGAACATCCACCCCCCACCCCCGTTGTCTCCTGCCTTACACACATCTTAATTGAAACTGTGTTCAGGGCAAAGATCCTTGTCCGGTAGCCTAATGGAGTTATAGGCAGAATGAAGAGCAAACACACAAGCTATGATCATTCATATTTGCATTAAAAAATGTTCCCTGTGAGAACAAGTTCAAATTTAACCTCTTCTCAGGGGTGAAAAGGAAAACTAATCTTAGACTTGCTAATCATGAATAATTACGGCAGCACTAAGCAGACATTATACTGAATATGAGGACTCAACAAAACTAGACTGTCTTCTATATGGTTTTCATGAGGCCACAGAACCTTGTTTTTCCAATGGGCTGTGTTTAGTTTATTTGTGAATGAAATAAGGGAAATGGAAATGGTGAGAAAAAGGGAATCACCTATAAAAAGCACCACACTTGTAAATTGTAATTTTTTTATTTTTTAATTTCAATATTTTCCCCATGAGTAAAGTGGTAAGGATGGCAAAAGATCTGCAACCTTTATTAAAGCTTTGAAAGTATTTAACAGGCATTATTCATGTTCAATTCTAAGAGAACAGAAATGGAGTTTTTCACAGCCTGGATACCACAAGTCACATTTCTTAGGGATACGATGGATTCTCAGAATATATATAACAGATACAGATAGCAATTAACTTATCAAAAGCAGTCAGGAAGGCTGATGTGCTGCACAGAGGTAAGCATCTGCAAATTTCTGGCATAATCCACGGACCATTCAAATTGTTTCCAGCAATTTGGCTTTTAATTCAGACTTTTGATCAGTGATAGTATTTTTCCTCCCTGCTTTGGTAAAAAACCTCTCTGTATGTTTCAGTGTGTAAAACCAAAACTTCAATAAAGAAGAAAAAACAATATAATTTATCTTCCAGTTTTATATTTCTAGCAGCAATAGAGAGGCCAGAGAGGGTTCTCCCGGCTACACAAGAGTACCTGTACATGGGAAATGGGAAGAGGCCATTTATTCTCCAGTATTGCAAGCTCACCAACAATTCCAAAATCCTTTGAGCTACTTGACCAAAATCTGCTACTGAAGAACAAATTCTCAGGTTCAGTGCCTTTTCTACTGAAAACGAACAGATTTTGCAGGAATGTATATGTAAGGTTTTTGTGACAATGTCTTTTTTTCCTCTCCTTTAGTTATAGTAATTTTGCTAAGGAAGTAGTAAACATTTATTCACCTAATACTTTAAAATTAACTTCAATGCAGGTTTAGAGATTAAAATCTTTTATGGAGAGGTGTAAATGTTGTAGTTGTGGCTGTTTCACTTTTTCAGTCTCTAGCAGCTTATTCAGAATGGTCAACCCCCCATTTTGCTGTCGTCTTTCCCACAGAAAATGCATCAAAATTGGCATTTAGTGAAATATTTCTGAAAACGCAGATTCCAGTGTAGAGGGTGTACTTAACGTCATGTCAAACTGTTCATTGTTTCATTTTGTTGTCTTAACATGATATTTCTTCCTGTTCTAACATTCACCATCATACTGAGGTAAGGCTTTTCTCCTTTTTAGGCCTTCCTAATCCTACAATATTCACTCACTAAAATTGACTGACATTTTGCACGTGTTTATTTCTACAACCCAAAAGCTGAAGCGTTAATAAAATATATTTAAAAAACATGCAAAAATTAATAAAGTCACAAGCAAAGTTCGGGTGTCAAGTGCCCCCGCAAAACGTTTGGTTAGCAAGTCTCCACTTGAAATTAAAACTCCCAGCACATGCACACATGTGTACACCAGGACAAACCTTCAAACCCATTTTAATTCTGTTAACTGGTAAGTAAAATACAGTAAGTCATTAAATCAGTTTCAGTCAATTAGCTGCACATGGATTTCATGTTACGTTTGAGATGCATGAAAGGCCCGAAGCTAAATTTAAAGACAGAAAGCATCAGGGCAACAACTTTCAAACATCTAAGAAGAATTTCCAAATGAGTATCTTCTGGTTTACCACTAATATTTGGAAATACCATCTATTTGAAGTTATCTGAGCTTCTGCCAAAATATATGTACTAGCAATGTCTCCCCACATCTTAATTTATTCCAAATAAAATGAATAGATATGCATCCAAAATTATTCATTAGGTAACAGAGTAGGAAGAGTCTATGAAAACATGTGATTTTCATGGTGGGAGCAAATAAGTGATGACAGAGGGATAATGAACTTGCAGTGAAACTCTGCAGATAGATAGATTTTAAGCTGACTAGCAGTTTTTCAGCAAACATTTTTCTTTCAGTAGCTAGACAAATGTAAAAGCTTCCACTTTTCCATAAACGGGTTAATCTCATTATGGTTTATGCAGCAGCAGCAGCAGCCATAAACCACCTCTTTTCTTGCTAAAAAGTCTGCAGGGAAGCAATTCCATCCTTCACTGAGAGCCTCTCCTTGCGTTAAGCCGAGGCGCAACATGGCAGACATGGTGATATCTACTAATCCTTGCTCTAGCGGATATGTCATCAATGACAAAGTGTCCTTACTCGCATGTTTTATGGGGATTAATTTTTAATTAAGTTCTAATTAAAATATAATTATTAGTAACCTGATGCCAAAATTATTTCAGGGGAAGGTTAGCTTTTAGTCCCGTTAGAAGGATTAATGTGGTCCGTAGGACCAGAACCTTACCTACAGGCTTTACAGGCTTTAACTCAACATGTTCCTGGGGGGGCTGTCGGTAGGAGTATGTGTCAAGTCCACCAATGAAATCAACTGAAAATACAACAGTTCCAGAAATGAACAAATGGAAATGAAAATATGTCAACTGAAAAAGGAATATGGACAAATTATGTTAAAAAAAAAAAAAGAATAGTAAGCACGTGCACAGGTTTACATACTAGAAATAAACAAGTAGGTAAAAATGCTGTGGAAGCTGCTTACGGAAGGCTCTGACTTCCTTGGGCTCCATTTACAGAATCACAGGAATCACATAGAATCACAGAACAGTTTGGGTTGGAAGGGACCTTAAAGATCACCCAGTTCCAGTCCCCCACCCTGGGCAGGGACACCTCCCACTAGACCATGTTGCTCGAAGCCCCATCCAGCCTGGCCTTGAACACTTCCAGGGATGGGGCATCCACAGCTTCTCTTGGCAACCTGTTCCAGGGCCTCACCACCCTCACAGTAAAGAATTTCTTCCTGATATCCAATCTAAATCTACCCTCTTTCAGTTTGAGGCCGTTACCCCTCATCCTATCATTACACTCCCTGATAAAGAGTCCCTCCCCATCCTTCCTGTAGGCCCCCTTTAGGTACTGGAAGGCTGCTATAAGGTCTCCTTGGAACCTTCTCTTCTCCAGGCTGAACAACCCCAACTCTCTCAGCCTGTCCTCACAGGAGAGGTGCTCCAGCCATTTGATCATTTTTGCAGCCCTCCACTGGACCCGTTCCAACAGGTCCGTGTCCTTCATGTGTTGAGGGCTCCAGAGTTGAATGTGGTGCTCCAGGTGGGGTCTCACCAGAGCGGAGTAGAGGGATAGAACCACCTCCCTCGACCTGCTGGGCACCCTGCTTTTGATGCAGCCCAGGATGTGTTTGGCTTTCTGGGCTGCAAGTGCACATTGCCAGCTCATGTTGAGCTTCTCATCTACCAGCACCCCCAAGTCCTTCTCCTCAGGGCTGCTCTCAAGCCATTTTCTGCCCAAACTGTAGCCCTCTGACTGGCAAGACAGGCTATCCGTTGGCTGAGCAGACAAGCACACTCCTGCCAGTGTGCGTGCAAAAGGAGCATTCACGGATCAGCAGAGATGTAAACAGGAGCCGCTGTGGGGTGATGTAGCTGCTCCTCTTTAGGGCTATCTCAGCATATATTTCATAGTTCACTTTCAACTCCTTTTTTTTAGAAATGTAGGCAGCGGAAACAGTTTTGCTTGTGAACCTAATTTCACCTAAACTTTTACAAATCAATGGACTGGCAGGAATGAAACACAAGAAGGAAAACCAAAGAAGGTGTGTCAGCTGAGTTGAGAATCAACAGGTGAGAACTTAATTTTAAAAAAGAGCAGGTTCTTCTCTGGATGAACTTGTGGGGACGGGAAGCCTTTTCAGAGCCCTTCCAGTTTCTCTCAAGATTCCTATGTCAGAAATACTGTGGGGATATCTGCCCTTGAGAAGTTTTTAGTTCTTCCTGTGGTCATAATGATTTTAAATTCAGACATTTTAGTCTGAGTCTTGTATCTTCTCATTTTTGGTAAGATTTTAAGGAGCTTCAAGAAACCACACGCCCAAGCTACCCTAGAAATCTAAAAGCAGGTTGATGGAGAAGGTTGTATTTCTGTTGATTCGGAAGGGCTTTTTGCAGGCTCGTGCAGAGAGGACAAATTCTGAGCACATTAGTATTCTTTGCTCACATGGAAAGCAACTGCCTTTATTTGTTTATATATATGCACATATCAAAAGCCATAAGCAGAATATAGATCCTCACTGTGCTAATCACTGTATGAGCGCCTAATAAGAAACAGCCCCCTCCTAAGCAATGTATGCCCTAGGTAAACAAAGAAAGAAAGAGTGCGTATCCAGGATGAGGGGATGGGGAAATGAGGCTGAGAGACTGAAGGACTGATGAAACACCCTCTGAAATCTGTGGAAATGCTCCTGTTGATTTTAGTTGCCTCTCCTCTTGAGCCCAGGAAAGGGGTAGCTTAGCTGAAATCTGAACGTGATGTACTTCAATCACACAGCATCACCTTAGCCGCAAGACATTTTCCTTAAAATTGTCTGAGCACGACATAATGCTGAAGAGCTAGCCCAGCCCAAGCGCCAGCCCTAGCCTATCTGCACCTCCTCTTTACTGTATTTCTTTCGTGTTGCAGCTCTCCTTCAGAATGCCGTTACTGAATAAAATAGCTTACATCAAAACTGACTTAAGCAGTAATGGGACTGAACCCTTACAAAGAGACGTATTTGCAGGTATATTTTTGTAAAAACTGATTTTGCAAATATCTAATGTAAGTCATAGTTACTGATTCGTTTGGGTTTTTTTGAAAAAATTGTCCATAGTGATATAATTTAGTTTTGTGGTTATATATTTTAGTTTTCCCTGCCCTCTGAAGGGGTTTATTCTTTTTTACTGTGGACGTGTGACAGAAAGAGTTAGAAAGTATGTTTTTGTGATAATGCAACACTTCAGAACCACGCATCATTCCTCTTAGCAACCAAAAACATCATCTGCAACTTTAAGCAGTGAGAGAATTTAAAGTAACTAGATCTTCTACCAACACATCTTTTGGAGGAAGAAATGAAGTCAATATGTATTAATGATTGACAACATAGACATGTCTTTGTCTGACTAAGAAAATATTTTTAACAGCACCATCCAACAAGTTTTGAGACGAGCTGTTTAGCTGAGGCTTTGTCTTTTGCAATCCAAGACATGTTATACAGTATTAAAGTTGAAGTTTGACTTAAAATGCATGTGAAGCTAATTCTCAAGGCAAGAAGCTGCTCTATCACACACAATGGAATGTGCCATTTTTCATTATGCACTCTATTTTATGGCTGATAGCTCTTTAATATGAAGATTCATCATCAGCTATATGAATTATAAATACTTTTCTGATTTTAATAATTCAGCCTGATTTTACCTGATATTTTCACCAGTTATGTCTAGTACAATCCCACGACTAAGGCCACAAATGACCATTAAATATAGACAATTGCATTTTTATTTTCATTCTGTACAAAGATAATATTATGTATATTTCACTTGAAACAGACATCTTAAACATCCAATTTTGATAAAATACTTTAAAACTTTACATTGACTAAACTTTTAGGATGCATACATCCATCTTGGCCAAAAGTAAACAGCAGAAACATCTGTATAGGTTTCCCAAGGGGAAAAGAGTTTAAGGATATTATCAAATAATTGATTTTGTTTATTTCTGGCCCGGTTCATGGATTATGGATAATTTCTACTATAGATTCATAGGACTACAATAATTAACTTCAGAAAGTTGCATATGTCTGGAACAAAAAAAATATTTCTATAAAGTTCTATAATTCTATGCATTAAATTAAAAAAAAAAATAAAAAACCAAAACAACAAAACCCACACAAAACCCTACAAAACACAACTTGTTAGCAGTAGGGGTATTCAGCCACTAAACAAGGAGCACCCCACAGAGTCCAGTCATTAACTACAGTCATGCAGAGAGAAACTTAAAATCCTAGGGAGAGGATTTTTAGCACCCCACAGATAATAGTGGGCTACAGTAGAAGCTGGTTATTTTATCTGCAGCTGGCTGCAAAGCATGATCCATATTCCCAGGGCATTCCTCTCTCCTTGTGTCCCCTCATTTTTGTGGTCATGCTGGATGCTTAATGGCCAGTGTGAAATGTTCCTTCAGAGTTCGCTACCTGCTGGTCTTGGAAGTGCAAATCTGTGCTGGCTGTCCACCGCGGGCAGTCCATTAAAACGATGTTCATTCACTCCCGGGCCATATCAAAGGAACAGTTGTCATAATCTGCCTGAGTGAGAAAAGTGCAATACGCTTCTGGCTGAAGAAAGTGTATCCACTGTCATCGGTAATTTTGAGGGTTATTCTTTTCTAGGCAGATGACATTCAGGTTTGCCTTACTACTATTAATCCAGCACATTCGCCTATATGTCAGTTAAAATTTCCTTTCCTTTGAAGTTAGGGCAGAAGAATCAGGGCTCTGAAAAATTCTCTCTCCTTTCCCACCCTCTCATCTGGAATTCAGCTTCTCTGGCAACATCCCACTGACCTGCTGGCAGGCCCTGTGCAAACAGCTGCCAGAGCTTGTCAGCCCATTGGTATATTACTAATTTCTCCTTTCAAAGTTGGCAAATTGTAAGCAGGTCTGGAAGTGCAGGGTACGAAGAGAGCAGTGATATGCAGATAGTATGATTACTAGTAAATTCTGCAGCCTCTTGGCCTGGAATACCTTAGATCCTATTGATGCTTGCCTCCCCTTTTTATAAATGAGAGTAAGCCCCAAAACTGACGGCTGGAACGGCTGGCACCTCCAGCTGTCCCCTTTCCAAGAGAGGGGTAGGCTAGCAGCTGCTCAAACATGTGTTTTTATGTACAGAAGATTTTATTAACCTATGGGGTTCCAAACACTATTTTGCATTGAATTATTTTCCATGTGCTTAGATTTTTTTGAATGGCAATACATTAATGCAATTACATTCATTAAGAAAAGTTATGTAACCGGGGAGGGTGTAACCAGGTCATGTAAGTGACAAGTAGTAAGAAAAGGAGACAAAGTCAACAAGAAAGAGGAAGCAAAAATGGGGGATTGACAATAAACCAGTGCTAGATGCATACAGTCCAAATTTTGGACTTTCCAATGTTTGTGCTTGTAGCTTATATAAACTTTCTAGGTAAGCATGTTGGGTTTTTTTTGTAGTCTCTCTACTTTTCCAGTTGCCTTCCATTCTCAAGAGACACACTGTTCTTACACCCTTCACTGAACCAGTTCTCTGTCTGGAGCCAATATTAGCCATTTTTCCCTCTTCATACTAAGTCTGAGCACTTAAGCCTTGAGTCATGTAGCAGAAGATTCACATATTCCTTTTCAGGATCCCAGGAATAGATTCTCATTTATGTAGAGGACTAAAGGAGGGAAAAATGTGTGCAAGGTAATTAAGAAAGGGAGAAGAAGAGACACCAGTAACCATATGTGACACTGTGATTGCTGCTCTGTCTCTATAAAGTACTATCAGACAGTAATCAGGTTAAAACAGGATAAAGTGGTAGAAAATTTCTAAGCGACGACCTTTTATTACTCTAAGATAGAAGAGGAATATTTCAGGGTTCCACAGTAATTATTAAGATTTTGGACCAGATTTTCTTCGTAGTCTTCACCTGGTGAGCTAAATTGTCATTTTAAAAACTGCCCTACATCGTAACATGTAAGTACCACACCTCTGCAGGACTGCACTGAAAGAAGCATCCTCTCACAAGTTGCCTGAGAAAGGGCACTGGTACGGAAATTTTAACTATGATATTTTTTACTGAACTCTTTCCTCATTTTATTAGTGTTGTGACAAGCAGTATATCAATATAGGATATTCAGGAGGTTTTTTTTATTCTCCAAGGATATGACTTCCCATTAAGATGAAGGAAGTATGAGGAAGATAGAAGATATGAGGAAGTGAAGATGGCTCAGACCTTCTTAACCCAGACCCCTTCAGTCATTCCAAATCTGAAAGTACCTCCCCAAAATGTTCGGTGTGCCAAGCCTTTGAAAGCTATTTACAGCCATCCCATCCCATTACTGAAGTTAAATGACAGGCTGCCTGATTATGGTTTTTGTTTTTTTGTTTTTTTTTTTTTTTTCCCCTTACAGTAAGCATTTCCCCATCACTTTCAAGTCATTAAGGACTCCTGGCCACCACATGGTAAAAGTCCCTAGAAGAGTACGGTCATTACACATAAGGTCTATAGGAAAAATAGCTACAACAAGTTTATTATCACTAATTTTGTATCAGAAAAGAATACACTTTAAGCTGAAAATATATAGGAATTCTTTCCTTTAGGCTTCAACAAACATCCATTTTTCATGGTATAGTGCTATCTGCAAACCCCTGTGCAAAGTGTAAGTTGATGAGGAATAGTTTTCCATTTTGGTTTATAATGTTATATTGTACTCACTCTAAATACTTGTCAGAGCCTTATCTTTTCGACAAAGCAAATCATGCTGGGCATCAACTATTCCATACATCTCAGTGTAGTTGGCAATGATTTACGTTATTCATCAGCCATGCTGTCTGAACAAAATACTTCTGATGATACGTTTTCTTCCTATACAGGCCAATATTTTTCTGTTCCTCATTTTAATGAAAATGCTAACACTTTAATCATAATGCTAACTCTTTAATCATAATACTATCACTTTTTTCTTAATTTTTGTATTGATGGCTAAAATGCTTGCCTAATGACTAAAAACTAAACAATTATTTATTTATTTATGGAAAGAAGAATATGGAAGTTGTATTTAAAGACACTTCAAAAAAAGAAAGCTTTTTTCTGAGGCTTGTGTTCAAAGGTGCTGTTGCTAGTTCTAGAATAAGATTTCAAACAGCACAGGGTAGTCTTCTTTCTGCCTATGACCAAAGTAAATTGCAAACAATTCCAATTTCCAACATAATTTTTACACAGTAAGAAAATTAGAAATGTCAAAAATCTTAGCTTACTTGTTTTCTCTAATTACTGATTTTCCCCTCCCTGGCACCCTTTCTGATCTAATCTGTTTTGGTGCAGGATGCTCTGGGATTCCCTCTTTTTCTTACCATTAAAGTTACTATACCGTCTGTGTACAAATTAAGCTAGCAAAGGAAAAAAATCCATGCACAAAAGATATTAAGCGCCCAGAAATGACGTCCATCAATTACATTCACAGAATACCAAGAGAGAAGCAATGCCGTTGAGTTGTCACAACACATACTCAATCCACTAAAATGTCAGCTCAAGTAGTAGTCAAGAGTCCAGACTGTTGTACAGAAGGCTGTCACAGCTTCAGTCACACCTCCAAACACATGGTCTTCAAGATAAATACGGCCAAGTTGGCTTCAGAAGAGACAGAACTCTGAATCTATTTTTTGAAGTCACGCTTTGATCTTTTTCGGCATTCTGATTCAGGGATGTATGTTATGTATTAGCGTGCCTTTATATTACTGCTGAGTTTGACGCCATAAACTTTGAAAATGTTCAGGGCAAATGCTAGGATTGACTGGAATTGATCTATGCCACTTACAGTTCATTGCTAAGTCGCACGTTCGTGTTTTTATTCCTTCAAGTTGTGGTTTGTTTTTTTTTTCCCCTATCAGTAGACTCTACTTCTGGCCTGTTGTTGTTCCTATCCATACCATTTTATTTTTGCTTCAGTTGTTTGTTGGTATGATCCAGTTCTTTATTTTTGAGACGATGTTTAAATATCTATATCTGCCTTGTTATTACCTATCCAAGAATATCACAACTGCTGTTTCTAAGCTTGACTACAAGTCACAGGTGCTGTAGTATGTGACATAAATGTCCCCTTATATAATGCAGACCCTGGTCAACTCTGTTGAATAATTAAAGATAAACTTCCTAGAGCAAAGTATTTACAAGATCAAATACATGACATAAAGCCATGCCTTTCAGAACACTTGTGGCATTTGGAGGAAAGGATTTCTATGCATAGAACAAAGTTCTCTTCATCTATTCAAACCAGAAGAATATTAACACTATTTTTAAAAGTAAGTTATAGGACTGGAGGGACCCTTTTTATCATTGAATGATTCTGGATTTTTGTTCACACCTTCCTAGGGAGGGAAGGCTGTTACTGAACTTTGTTGCTATCAACCTCTCTGACATTGGATTTGCTTCATGTGTTTGTATCTTTACTTGTCTTAGGAAGAGTGAACAGGAGTGAGCCGAGGATGTTGAGGAGAGCGTGTCTGTGTGTATGGCACAGCCCAGGACACGAGCCAGAGAGGCAAGGAGATGCCAGTCTGGTCCTCAAGCTGAGGCTGTGGAGGGGAAGAGCAAATTGGGCAGGTTTTAGAGAGGATGGAGAAAAGGCACCGCTAAGAACCAGGGAGGCCAAGCAGAGTCTGCTGCAATTCAAGAAACCAGAGACTTGGCTGAGACTCAAATGGGAAGCATGGTTCTCCAACCACATGGACACAGACAACAAGGGAGGAAATGTTATAAGCCTCTCATTTCCGTTCTGTATGACCTAGTAACTTTGAGTTTTCCATTTAAGAAGTGTGCTAGTTTAAACCCAATTAATCCTGCGTTTTTTGAGTTTTGTGTTGTGGTTTTCTTGGGGAGTGTGAGCATCTACTTCAAAGCTCCGGCTGCTTGAAGCTCTCTCACATTCAGCCCATGTTGCAATTTTTCTTGTCTTTTCTTTATACCCCTATTTTCAAATCTTTGCTTTAAACTCTGCTTAACATCTCTGCCCATTAACACCTTTTGCTGTCAGTCAGGAGAGTCTCCTTCTTCCCTGACCCTTCCTTCCTTTATTAGTAGCTGACTTTGCTGTGGTCCAGGTACAGAACCACCATCTTTACCTTGACAGACTTGACATCTTGCACTTGATACACATATCAAAATGTAGATACACACATCAAATGTACATTCCAGTATCCTGAGAGGCCAAGTATCAGTTTTTCCAGAAGAACACTGATCTGGTGATATTTTCTACTTTATGATATCAAGCACATCACATTTTGTAATGTTGTTTTCCACTTCAGATGAGTCAATTTCCATTTCCTCATGCTCCTTCCTCCCTGCCTTTGCTCCCATGACCACCAGTGACATCCTGTGTAGAAATCCTGCTATACCACATCTCATTTGCTCCCTAGCGTGGGGCGTTGTATGCATTCCCTCCTCTACAACTCCTGCTTACAGCCATACCGTGCTCAGTGGTGATGTGCTTCAATACCCAAGGCTTTCTACCTTGGGCTTTCTACCCCACATCTTCCAGGGTTTCAGCCTCTTTAAACTGCAAACTACCTTTTCCCCTCAGCTAAGCAGGCAACGCTGCCTCCAGTGCTGCTGGGGCCTTCCTCTCCTCATCCCAGCAGAAAAGCTCACATTCTCCCTCTTTGACTAATCAGCAGGTAAGCTTGTGGTCCTACTGTGCCTTCTCTGAATTCAAGTCTACAGCTCAGAAACAGAAGTGGATAAACTCCTTCTGTGATCTCCAGATTCTCAGTCTTCTCCTTTCAATCTTTTTTTCTCCCTGGATGAGCACAAACTGTTAAGCTCTTATCTTCTCTTTGTTCCTGCCTTTAGTTTTTCAAGATGGAGAAGGCAGCAAAATAACCCTTATGTTGGTCAGTGTCATGCTGGCCTTCTTTAGCCCAAATAAATGCACTATCAAGTCCTTCTGTGGTGCTCTCAGTCTGACCCAGAATATCTGGTCATCCACTATTTCCGTGCCATGGTGGATGTATCTGATACGCCTACTACTTAATCACATCCAAGTGCAGCACTCATTTGTCTCTGAGTGCTTTTCTGCAAATGAGGAAACTTACTGCCCCTCACATTGTTATTGCTTTTGTCCTGCTCTATCTTCACCTTCAAGTTGTCTTACTGATCTCTTAATATTTCTTTTTGGCATTACCATCTCTGTCACCAACTCAAACTAGCACCTCAGAACACCAAAACATAATATGACTACATTCTCAGATTTTAAAATAGAGCTAAGAAAGTAGAGCATTACAAAACTGGAGCTTACAATGTCCAGTGGTTTTCTCATATATGATGGAGAGAAAAAAGAAGTATCATGCGTGTCAGCAAACATGATGGCTAGGAAAATGGTTTTCTCATTCTTAGAAAGTTGGTATCATTTTATATTAGGAGAAAGATGAATGTGCAAAAGGGGAATAGAATCTGTAACAGGATTAATACTCATTTTGAAGCCACCAGTGAATCAATCTGCTAATGATAAAGAAAGATAATGCAATACTGACCTCATCAATAAAATATCCTCTCCCTGAAGAAAGATGAAGTAAAAAATCCACTTTTATGAAAACCTTGTAACTCCCAAATTTCAGTCCTCCAAAAGAACATGTTGTCATGATTAAGGAGGAAAAGAAAATGAGTAGAAATCAATGCCAGGGAATAAGAGTCATCATATAAATGGGGAGAGTCACATGGCATTACTTCGTTTTGCTGCACTTACCCTGTAATATTCAGAAAAACACAGATGTACTGAGATTAAATTTCTGCCAACAAAACCAACTGTGTATTTACTGATTCAAAGTAAAAGATGTCAAATGAAGTTTAAAGTGAGCCCAACTATGACCCAGATCACAGAGCACTGGTAAGAGGAAGATCTGTTATGATATATATATAATAAAGCACATCATCAACACAGAATAAATAGAATAAATATAATGTAGACTTTTCAAAAATAGGGTTTTTAAGAAGTGATAATATATTTTATTTGACCAGCTGTCCCAGCTGGAAAACCATACCAGCCATATCACCAGATTTAGTAAGATAACAGCTCTTGCTATAAATCTTGATTCTGTTATATCCTGAAATCATTAGAACTATTGAAACAGAATTATAGAATTGCCTAGGTTGGAAG
Source organism: Rynchops niger (assembly GCA_013400035.1). NCBI lineage: Eukaryota > Metazoa > Chordata > Aves > Charadriiformes > Laridae > Rynchops > Rynchops niger. Next base: position 56,856 of record VXBH01004458.1, on the reverse strand, counting down.
GGACCTTTCACATCATCTAGTCCAACCGTCAACCTAACTCTGACAAAAACCATCATTAAACCATACGTCCCTAAGCACCAGTTCTACCCGTCTTTTAAATACCTCCAGGGATGGTGACTCAACCACTTCCCTGGGCAGCCTGTTCCAATGTTTGATAACCCTTTCAGTGTAAAAATTTTTCCCAATACGCAGTCTAAACCTTCCCTGGCACAACTTGAGGCTGCTTCCTCTTGTTCTATGGCCTGTTATTTGGGAGAAGAGACCGACCCCCACCTCTCTACAACCTCCTTTCAGGTAGTTGTAGAGAGCGATAAGGTCTCCCCTCAGCCTCCTTTTCTCCAAGCTAAACATGCCCAGTTCCCTCAGCTGCTCCTCCTAAGACTTATTCTCCAGACCCCTCACCAGCTTCATTACCCTTCTCTGGAATCGCTCCAGCATCTCAATGTCTTTTTTGTAGTGAGGAGCCCAAAACTGGACGCAGTACTCGAGGTGGGGCCTCACCAGTGCCGAGTACAGGGGGATGATCACTTCCCTAGTCCAACTCACCACACTGTTCCTGATACAGGCCAGGATGCTGTTGGCCTTCTTGGCCACCTGGGCACACTGCTGGCT
>VXBH01004458.1:373-52925 GCA_013400035.1 Rynchops niger | reverse complement strand
TGGACACAGTACTCCACATGCAGCCTCACCAAGGCAGAGTAGAGGGGGAGGATGACCTCCCTCCACCTGCTGGCCACACTCTTCTTGATGCACCCCAGGATGCCATTGGCCTTTTTGGCCACAAGGGCACATTGCTGGCTCATGGTCATCCTGTTGTCCACCACAGCTCCCAGGTCTCTTTCCACAGAGCTGCTCTCCAGCAGGTCAGCCCCAACCTGTACTGGTGCATGGGGTTATTCCTCCCCAGGTGCAGCACCCTACACTTGCCCTTCTTGAATTTCATAAGGTTCCTCTTTGCCCAGATCTCCAGCCTGTCCAGGTCTCTGTATGGCGGCACTGCCTTCTGGTGTGTCTGGTCAAGGTAGACCACATCTACTGCCCTCCCCTCATCTATCCATCCAGTCATGCCATCATAGAAAGCTATCAGATTAGTCAGATGAAATGCATTAGTAATTTCTGCAAATAATACATAAAATATATTTTGCTTTCCATACAGATATTTCTAAATGCTTCACCTGTACTCCTGAAATCCCATTTACACCATTATATATATGTGTGTATTTCTACAGTCAGAATCCAAAATCGTGGATGGAAGCTAGTGACTGCAGCTCTGTACCTTTTGGTATCTGAAAGGTCACACAATTTGTTGTTATAAGAGAGATATTAAAAAAGTATTAAATTTTACATTCCTAAACTCTCCTTCAACTTTGTACAAAAAAGAATGAGTAGACAACTCCAACTTGATCAAAACGGTCAAATATCACGTCGATGTATGACGTAGAGGTGAGTACATATAATCTACTGAGATGTCTGTAGCGGCAGGCAGCTGCCTTTGGGTACTTGGGTTTTTCTCACCCACACAGGAACATTTCAAAGCCATACCATGTGTTCACCACTTCTGCTCTCACCTACTGATACTCTGGGGAATATCCAATAATAATTATTTGCACTACAGTGATTGAGATGGTTCTTTCCTACTGGATTTCAGGAAAAAATTTCTGTCTTGTGCTTATGGGAGGACCTGTGGGAAGGCACCGGAAGACTCTTGTAATTTGAGTGATTTACCCTTTTCCTTAAGGAAAAATAAATGAGCTGCTGATTTGCATGGAAATGGCATCTTGACTATTATCTTCATACCTATTGCCAGGCAAGTTAGTCCAAGTTTAAAGTCATAATTAAACTTGGTGCAGGAAATTAGAGGGAACCCTACAGTAAGAAATGAGTTCTTTACTGATGATCAATTAAAATATTTTACTCAGGTGGTATAGAAACTCAAGGGGGATTTCTTCAAGTTGTTTGATTCATACTTTATAGTAATCTGTGCTTCATCAATGAAAAACAGGAAGTAGCTTACGTGTCAATTAGATGATGCCATTTTCTCACACTTTTTCTGCACCCTATCTGGATAAACCTTACCTGTTGTGTTCCACATTAAACATGTGGAATCTTCCAGACATAGAACTTCTGCTGCTGCTGGGTATATTCCACAGCCAAGACTTCCCTTTTCATATGCTGAGCACTATCTATTATTTAAAGACAATCTCTCAGCTAGAACAAGGTGTTCTGTAACAGTCCATGGAGATTACGACTGAAAATGAAGAATATTTTGTACATTTTGCTAGCAGAATGTAAAAGCAGGGGGTGGCATGTTTGGGGTTTTTTTTGGTTTTTTTTTTTTTTTTTTTGAACTGTTTTTCCTGTGAGGGATTACTCATCTATAGTTTTTAAGCAGAAAAAAAGAAGGGAGAATCATGCCTTCACTGCAATTTCTTTGCCACTGACTTAACTAAGATCAAGATTTCTTCTAGTTTTTGGTATTTATATTGCATAACTGCTTTTATTATACACCACCTGAGAAGTTTTACCCTTGGTTGTGTGCATTATATCTATGCATATGTTTCCATAGGAGTGAGGACAAGCAGGCAATATATGGTAACAATGTAAAAGAAAATAAATAATTGAAATAGCATGTAGTGGTAATTTAAATCATGTAACATCCCTGCTGTATTTCTTTCTTCATTCAATACTTCAGAATTCATTTTGTTAGTTTAGTGTAGGAGTGAGCATGCATTTTCAGTTAATTCACACGGTAAGGCTAATGATAAATAGGAGGACACCAATGGGACTGTAAGACCATACAATATTGTTAGAATAACAGGTTTATCCTTTACATTTCCAGGGTGGGAGAAAGTGGAGTTAGGTATAAGTAGGATAGTAAATTGCTGAGTCTGCATATAATCAACAAGCTCTAGCTGGACAGACTTCTGAAGTCTACAGAAATTGGATCTTGATATTTGTCTCCATTAAATGTTTGCTGGGATTTTCCTGCGCCACAGCTGGAAGGAGCCTCCTGGATACTCCTAGGGCTATTTCTGTTTACACTTCAACCTCTCCTTTGGTTTGTGGTGGGTATCTGCAAAGAGATTAGAGCAGCTGCCAGCAGGGACAAGTCACTCCCTGACACCAGCCTCCCTGAAATGCGAGCAGCACCTCAGCGCAAGGAGCAACAGGAACCACTAATCATCAGCCAGATGTTTTATGGCTTTAGCTGGGCTCCCTGGCTTTCTTGATGTCACAGACCACATTTGAGGACAGCTATGTTAAACTCTTCATCCTTGCAGGAGTCCACACTTTTTTATTTTTAGAAAACCGTTCAGTTGAATGAACACTTACAGAATACATGTTGGTTATGGATCCACTACAATTCTGTGTCTAGCAATACGTATAGTCTATGTTTGTCAAAAATAACCGATTCTGTTGTTTTACCAAAAGCAGTATATCAAAATTCTGCGGTTTTGGTTTGCTTGTCCAGATGAACAGAAAGATGCAAATTGCTTTTCAAGCCTTATGAAAACACTGATAGTCACTGCCATTTTACAGTAAAGCCAAAGCCAGGAGAATGCTGTCAGCCTGGCAGCTGTGGTGCTGTTTCAGGGCCAGGAAGTAAAATTTATAATTTTAAAAGTCTGTATCAAGGATGTTCGTCTGTTGGTCAGTAACAACATATTTTGTTTCAGTATCAGAACTCATTATGGCCTAAAGGTAAGAGCAGAGAGTGCTAAAGCTGAAGATGATCTGTACTGCTGGCTACTGTTTGGAAAGTTTCACAAGGCCTCATTTTCGGTGAAGTATTTTAGGATAGTCATTGTCTGGGGATGTTAGATTTTTGTAATGCCCAACAAAACCATAGTCCAGGATTCTCCTTCTTGGTCATCTTTTATATTAACCATTTTGTGATAAAAATTCTCTTTTCCAGAAGGTAAATGGACTCAGCCACATGGGAAATTGCAATTGATGTAAAGATATTAGTAGTGCGTTTCCCAAAATTGCTTAGGTAAGGAAACATGTATATTTATATATAAAGGTAATCACAGATACAAACATATATGGGTCTCTTGTAATCTAAGCTATTGTTAGTTCTTCATTCCTTTTGCAAAACATAGCATATTTATAAGAAATTTATCACTTCTGAACCCACTGTGTAGCTTGAAATATTACATTATAGGTGAAGAAAGAATTCGTTCCTTCTTGTTTAATTCCTACTAACAGATGCTCAATGGTGTACATAAATGTAATGCCATATGTCAGATAAGGCAATGCAGTACCTTTTCAACTGTGGTAATAATGTATCTTGCTTTACTTAATATCTGTGTAATGATGGCATATGGAGGTTCCTATTGATACCACAGTATGGGGAAACTCTTCCTTTTTTAAAACAGATTCATCTTCCTCTCTGTTCTGAAAGTACAGATGAGCTCTGAATACAACTGGCATAGGGAAGAGACAAAAAAAAAAATATTCTTTGTTTATTAATTTTGTTCTTGTGGTTTCACTTATGGGATAAAGCTTTCCTTCATGGTGAATGGAAGCCCTTTGCTTTGTTTTTTCTCATGTACAAAAGAGGCTTAAGCTTTCTCGTATTGACCTTTTGCTGTTTATTATTATTGTTTTTATAATAAATGCTGAAATCACAAGTGTAAGTTTCTGGCAAATCTTCCCCTCTGATTTCACCTTTTTTTTTCTTATGCAATTTGTGTGCAACTCAGCTTCCATTCCACAAATTCACAGAGTTCAGCGCTATCACTTCTGACACCTGTCAATGTCATGTTTGTGAACTAGTATTTAGCAACAATACTGCTATCAACTGTTTCTCAAAGAAAGTCCAGAAACTATTTAGAAATTTAATAATGATTTTAACAATGCATTTTGCCTAGTCCACAGACTCAGCTTTATTAAAACCATTCACTACCTCTGACAAGTTAGCAACAAGCTTCTGAGTTCATTTTTAGGAGAAAATGATTCACAAACAGGATAGTGACAGGCTTTTATGATTGCAGATTTCACATATTCTGTTCCTTCGAAAGGGCTTATATAGATTGATAGATCTACAAAGAAAGAAATGAAAAAATGAAGGGAAGAGATATAAATAGACTTTTTCATTAGGATGAATGATGGAAGGTATTAACCCCACTACAGCAGTGTGCCTTTTACATGTCTTTTTCATTCCTTTTGACCTGCTATCATCTTCTTTCCAAGTAAAAGTTAACTACAGTCTGAAATGTAGGTAAGGTGAGCAATATCTGGAAATAAATGTTTCCTCAAGCATTATTACTGTTCAGAAAAGTGTCCATCAGCTGAAATGTCAGGCTCAAAATCCATTTAAGCACTGCACAGAGGCTAAACAGGCAGCTATTATTAATTTTTAAGTCTGCCTGACGGGTTTCAGACCAAGAAGTGGGGTTAACTTGATGCACTGAATATTGCAGAGTATATTTAATTAGGGAGGCTTTGACTCTCCGATGGCTAAGGATTTATTTTGTGACAACTACTGCAAAAATATGATAGAATAGCTGCATCTACCTAAGAAAAGAATCTATTGCATCATAATAAAATGAATAAAATAGCTCTTTCGTTGCAGTTTTGTGGACTTTTATCATAAGGTAATCACTGTCTACTTTTGACCTGTTTTGAAGCACCACTGTGTTTCTCTCAAATAAGTTTTTGTTCATTATGCTGCAAGTTAACAACGCGAATTTTTCCAGAATAAGTCCTGTTCTTCTCAGATAATTACCTAACGAGAACATTTTCCTACTGTACCTTACATAGATGTTTCTTCATTTAAAACATGTCTGTGGGATTGCTATAAATGACTTAACGTTTGTCTTCAATGTATTTATCTGTAAGCACAGAGGACTTTAAAACACAAATGGGCATTAAGACACAAATTAGCACCAAGTGAGATACTGAAGTGCTGTTTAGTTGCCTTCAGCATCTTAAAAGGAAACAAGAAGTAACACACCAGAAATTATTTCCCCCACTGGTTGTAAAATCTCCTAGCTGCATCTATTCTGCTTCTTTGCTCCACTTCCAGCACGCCTCTCTCACCTTCTGCCCGAAGTCATCCTCCGCTAACTAAAAAAAAAATCTCTTCACACAAGATTCTAGAAGGTTATATGTAAAGGTAGAAGTAAGGATGGGAATCTTGCCTGTTCCTAACAAAGGACATAGAAATAAATTACAGCATACTTTCCAGGATGGGTAAGATGATTTTCAATTGTACGTTACAAAACACCAAATTGACATCAGCAGTTCTGGAATACAAGCAGAAATTAAATGCAGATGCCCAATTCCTGTATGGAGAATGGGTTCTGGGTTGGTTTGGCATACTAGATCACCTTGGCACTTGGTGTGTTTTACTGGTTGATAAATATGTCAACTGTTCTCCATTCTCGGTGATTTAAATTTCCATTGGTATCATATGACACGGAACTCTCAAAAGACAGTAAGGTGGGCTCGCAGTCAGAGGAAAGTGGATTGGGCCTCTGATGTCAAAGACAGACCCTGCCCCAACTATTCTGAAGTAGGCACATTTTCTAAGTGAACACGGCCATTAACTTGGCAACAACCCTCTTGTGAGGCCCTGAATATAAACCGCGTACGCTCCTTAGCAGATGACTGCATTTTCCAAGAATTTTAGTGGGAGTTTTGTCTTTCTGTCACGCGTGCATTTTATGCTTTACATGGATGTGTGAAGCATACTATAAAGGACTAAACAAACCCAACAATAATATAGCATATGTATGCCAAAAGTGAAGAGTCTGTCTTCCTAGGCACGGATATAGCTGTGTTTGCATGTGGCTGTGCATGTACACCCACTACTACTCTTTTAAAGGCACTATAGTTTGCTTCTTCCTTACTAGCCTGCTGGCCTTCCTAATCATTTAATGAAGCCTCCCTGTTCCAGGAGTTTTGTTAGCAATTGTCTGGAATTCGAAGTTTCCAGATATCCGTACGAAGCCCTACCTACCCTCATGACCCACCACAGACATACAGAAAGGACAGCTGTCTCTGGATTCCACTGACTAAAGACTCTGTTTATACATCCCGAATTATAGGGCCATCTTGCTGCCGCACGATCCGCTGCTGTTACCCTGCGTTACCAGTTCCTGACTAACTGGCAATTCCTGGATTTCCAAGGGAGCATTGTCTGGGCTCTTCCTCTTCCTCAAGGCCTACTTTTCATGTTGCTTCTCCAAGTGTTCACGTTTCTCTTTTGCAGCACCAGTCTTTGTGGAGGTTCCTTGTGCCTTTTCACAGTAGACTATGTGCACAACACACATAGTGTGGGACTCCTTCCCACTCAGCTTTATCTGAGAATCTCTTTGATATATTTTCTTCCTATTAGAAACCTAAACGGCAGTGTTAAAATAGATTTGACATTAATGTCTGTTGCATTATGATGGAGAACTGAACATGGTACAGTTTGTAGCAATGGAAAAGTATTTTGTTTATGGTCCTTCACACTGTTTTCAATCAAAAAGTATGTTTTTCTATCACAGACATGAATTACTTGAATTATGTTTTCAATAAGATTTTCCAGATATTATCAAATGCTTTCCTACAAATTGAACTGATTTTTTTGTAGTATATTTATTTCACCCACTAGTGTTATTCTGTGAATAAACAAAACAACCACGTTAAGATTTATGAATAAAAGTTTATGAATAAATATTTGATTGTGTATTATTTATCCTATAGCCATAAAACGATATTGGCGTTTGTTCCTTTTTTTTTTTCTTTTCCTAGAGGTGGATATTTTACTACTTAATTTCTCATATATAAGATGAAGTAACTGACATTATCACACATTCTCCCTTTTTTAAAATAGACTTGTTCTTGTATTTGCTTCTCTTTGCTCATCCAATATCATTCCAGTCTCAGTACTTCTTTTACCAATCCCTTTGCTAGTCATGTGGGTATGGTGAGCTTGTCAGGCAATTCTCACAGTTTCTTTTCACACAGCATACTACCAGAATTTTCAACATATTCAGATTTTTCCAGTGCCCATTTAGTGACTTTCAATAAATACTTTTTGAAAGGTGTTTACCTTTTCAAACTTTTTCAGCTATATGGTTATGTATAAAAGGGTTTTCTTGATAAGGGCCGGTTAAGAACTCGGGGTCAGCATTTCAGATGCATGATCTCATTACTTGTAAGTGTTGAATGGGTCTATTTAATTATTGATCTCAGTGAAACTGTACACTGTAAATGGCTTGACGTGTTGTCTGCATTAACTTTACTGCTGATAAAACTGCCATTTGGAAAAACAGACTAAATCTTTTCAGGAGATTCGATTCAAATTTAAGTGTACATACATACAAACTTATATGTATACACAACACAGATCACGTGGTTTTCAGCAGTATGACCAGCTCATGCAAGCGGTTCACAGACCCCTATGAACAAGTTTATTAAGTACAATTCTGACACCTAAATAAGGAGGTAGTACCTAAATAAGTATGTGTTTGAGCAAAATTGGTTGTTTACATGAATGCCAGACTCTGCTATTTTTAAAACTTTGTTCTTCGCCTTGGTAGTTAATGCAAGACTTTCTCACTCCAGGTACTGTGTCTCCAGAGATGGAGAGGTGTGTATCAGTACTTACAGCTGTCCTCTTCCTCCATGAAAATACTGATCACGTAACAGGCATACACAAATCCAATCAGCTGCATGAAAAGAGGAGAAAAAGCAATCATTAGAACACATGGAATACTTATTAAGCTTTTATTACAATGCTGTATAAATACAGCTATCACCGCTATATTTAGAAAAGATCTGCTTCCATTTCCTGAATTCGGATGTAAAATTCAGTGCAAGTGGTCACAAAGAGCTAAATTAAAGAGACCATCTCTCTTTTGTTCCTGTTGTATTGTATTTTAAAATCTTTTCCTAGCCCCACTGAGATCAGTATTGATGAACACTACTATTGAGTAATACTGGTGGAAAACACTTGGACCTTGATGTTCAGCTATTACTTACATTCCTTTGCTTGTTCTTACATGACTTTGTCCACCTGAACGTGAGCCCTCTAAGCACCTAATCACATATTAAAAAGATGAAACATTTATTAGACTATAGAATTAAATCATATTAAAGTTTGTATGGAATCCACAAGAGATGTCTTTTTGTGTTGTATAAAACGTCCCAGTGAAGAAATGGTTGGCAAAAGCTTAATTTGATATGTGAAATGTCATGACGTAGCTGAACGGTAAAGCTGGGTTATGATTCATCAGCCTCAGGAATCACCTTATCAGAAGGGCTTATCAGTAAGTCACGTTAGTTATTCAAGAAATGAGCAGACATATTTCCCCAAAGGACAACACCTGCAGAATCATGCCATTATTTTAACAGCAGCTCCCACAAAAACATCCTCCTCAATCCAGATCTGTGTCGCTTGTGCCACTGAGAGGAAGGGATCAAGATCTTTAGGATTAGGGAATGGAAACTCCTCTCATTTGCCTTCCCTATAGATATAGGTTTCCTTATGACCACCACCAAAGAAGAAGAAAATACCACTGGGCAAGGAAACCTATTAAACTCCACTGCCCAGACTTGTCCATGCTTGAGAAAATATTGTTTGTGCAGCTGTACATAATTCGTGCTATCTGAAAGCCTTGAAAAGACTGTTCATGAGAGATTTCTAAAATAACCCAGAGATTAGTTTTAAGAAAACTCTTTTTTCTCCGGTCCATTCAAAAAATCTAATTAAAATAGTTCGTTTAAGGGTGTCATGGATCAACCGTCTGAAAAAGAGGTAATTTAATAGTATCTAGACAGGTATAAGCTCCTTCAGAGGCACAGAAATCATTCCAACCTGCTTTCTGGTTGGACTGCACGAGGAGCTTTACAAGCAGCACCAAGAGCCTCTCTGCAGACAAAAGCTTCTCCACACAAGGGAATTCAGGGAAGTTAAGATGAATTAACTAAAGCTGTGAAATCAATGCACATAAGATAAAGTACATTAAATCCCTGTGTGGCCTTTCCCATTCAGAAATAAAGTGGCCTTGGTTCACTGTAGCTTAATCCTCCTCCAAGGGATTAATCTTCCCCACGGAGAATTAAGCTACAGTACACTAACGCGGAGTTACTCGTGAATGGGAGCTGTCTCAGCGCTGCTGCACAGTCCTGTTGGAGCTTCCTCTCCCGGGCATTCACCTCGCTGGTGTTTCGGGAAAGTGAGTTTAATCCAACTTTCCTCTTGCTCGGAGCAGATTGCAGTATTGGCAACTTCCTTGGCTTTTTTTGGGATCCAGGTTCCTGGGGTGGTATTGCCACGGCCTCTATCAGGTGGACACCACCTTGTTGTACGGATGCTCTGAGCCAGCTAAATGCAAACCAGCTCTGGAGGAGGCGCTCACTGGAGGAGACGCTCACTGGAGGTGGCTAGGACCATGCTGTGCCTGAGCTACCAAGCCCCACTGTGCCCGGTGTCATGGAGCTCGTAGCTGGAGGGGATCTAAAGCCACGGTGGGGCTGGCTGGCTCAGAGCGAGCCCACAGTTGCCTGCTGTCATCTATATGGGTGGGGAAGAGGAATCCAGCCTCCCACTATTAATGAAAATGAGATCTTGTGGTTCTGCAGCCCTGCACCTCCAGGAACCAGCATTGGCTTACAGACTCCTTGACAGATAAAGCACAATTTTCCCCTAAACTTCAGTTTAGAGCAGCTTTCAGTCATGACAACTGAAGCAATATGATATAAAGGCCTCCATCCAAGGGAGCAAAAACCCAATTGTATTTGAGGTATATTGCTTGTGCCACTCAAACATTACATGTAGATTAAATAATTATTGTATTAAGTAAGTAGCACACAAATACCAGAAAACGGGTGGCTTTTCATGAGGGAATGTCACATGTTAATTTACAATAGATTTCCGGTTCACCATTCGTGTTGTGCAATTTGACTGTGTAAGTCACTTGGTTCTGTTTTTTTTCCCTAAACATGACTGAAATATTTTGAAGAGTAAAACTGCTGCCTAAATAATGGACTTGATACAAATGAATTGTAGTAGAGCTTGTGGGTTAAATGTTTGTGAAGGAAGATCAAATATTTAGAATTATTTACCATTTTCCAATTGTGTATTTCTTTCTTTTTTCTCCTTTAGTATTCTGTACTAAATTAACTTCACTTTTATAAATGCAATTCCTTCTTTATATGTACATGTGTACTCTGTATCTATCTGCCAGGGCTTCCAGCAAATTTCTCACACACGTCTAAGATGTTGGACAGGTGGATAAAGCACAGAAAGAGACTTCCACTCTTAATGTGTAATAAACCACCAGACACAAAGAAGAAAGCAACAGGGAAAAATACTCTAAGAGGTCTTACGTCCAAAAAAGTATGATTGTTTTAACAGTTTTAAAAGCTTACATGCTGCTCTTTCAGCAGACCTTCTTAAAGTAAATCTTTTGGGAAAAAAGAAAGATCAGGTCTCTAATCATGCCAGGAGGTATCATAACTTATCATATTCCAAGAATATCTTTCTATAATTAAATGGGACAATGCACATTTCTGAAAGAATAAAGCAACAGAAGAAAAAGAGCCCTTTAGCATCAATTGTCAGGTATTGCTGTTCAGAGGCAGAGAACAATGTTTGGCTTGTAACTAACATACTGGTAATTATAGTTGGGTAACTGATATCTACAGGACAATTAACAAGAAGTGATAAAGTGGGAATATACCCTTCTGCAGACGAGACCTGTTTCCAGATCCTTAAACAGAGTTACAGCCACCATAGTGTGAATATTTTTATAAATGAATTAATTAAAACCTCTTCTTTTGCTATATTGATGGACACACTAATAAAATATTTATTCCACCAAATTACTTTTGCTATCTTGATTAACTCAGCTGCTGTTTAGTTAATAACGTTATGCTCATGTGAACCTATCTAGCCCCGCTAACTATTGCCAATTTGCAATTAACAAATTGCAAGCTGACTGATGTGTGCTGCCCAGTCTCTTGATATTGGAAATGATGGCAATTGGCCTGGCACCAAGTGATAGACTTAAATATGTGTTTCCTGATAACTAAAGAAAATGTGATGCAAATGAGCTGGAAGATACTTAATTTGCTCATTTTAGGTTTCAGTAATTGTTCAAAGGGACCAACGAAGTGGTTGGAACAGGATGTCCAAAGCATCAAAGGTCACTAGCACCTGAAAGTGTAAATGGGAACCTCTGGCTTGATCCAGAGAGCAATTTAGATGCCAAGGTGGGCTTGTCTTGACAGTGTTGAGTTTTAAGGCATGGAAACCTTCTGGGATCCCTGCCTGTCTTACCTGCAGAGCCCAGTCTAGTAAACTGTCTCAGAAGACACTTGTCAATGCTATTCTGCAGAAACTAAAATGAGAAACTGTGGGAAGAGGCTATTGTCCCCTGCTGTCATCCAGCTACATAGTGGTTAGGGTACACATCTTACTCTGGATGTATCCCAGTATCCCACCACCCCCATCATAAAAAATTTCTTCCTTGTGCCCAGTCTAAATCTACCCTCTTTCAATTTAACACTGTTGCCCCTTGTCCTCTCACTACAGAGGACTGCAAAAAGCCCCTCTCCTTCTTTCTTATAAGCCCCCTTTATGTATTGAAAGGCCACAATAAGGTCTACCTGGAGCTAAATAACCCCACTTCTCTCAGTCCTCTTACAATTCTCAAGACCCTCCTCTGTACCCGCTCAAACATATCCATATCTTTCTTGTGCTGGGGACCTCAGAGGTGGACGCAGTACTCTAGGTGGAGTCTCACAAGGGTGGAGTAGAAGGGCAGAATCACGTCCCTCAAGCTTCTAGCCACACATCTTATGATGCAGCTCATGTACAGTTTTTCATCCACCAGGATCCCCAAGTCGTTCTCAACAGGGCTGCTCTCAATTCATTCATCCCCAAGGACCTTGCACTTGGCCTTGTTGAGCTTCATGATGTTCTCACAGGCCCACTCCTTGAGCCTGCCAAGGTCCCTCTGGGTGGCATCTCTTCCCTCTAGCACATCAACTGCACCACTCAGCTTGGTGTCATCAGCAAACTTGCTGAGGGTGCACTCAATCCCACTGTCATTAATGAAGATACGAAATAACATTGGACCCCTGAGGGATACCACTTGTTACTGTTTCCCACTTGGATATTAAGCCATAACTCTTTGGATATGGCCATGCAGAATTTTCAGAACCACCAGTATTTTTGTACCAAAACCCTCATTTCTTCAATGACTAGTTGATAAATGTTGCTCGCATTCTCCAAATCACAGCAATGAACAGGCTCGGGGTGCGGGAAACAGTTGTCACCTATGCTCAGTTGGCAGAGACTTCAGTGTGAAGTGCACAAAGGGATTTCTTATTAGTGGAACATGGGTACATTTATATGATGCTATTATCAAGGCTTTTGGTGCATAATTTATTTTCTGCTGATAGCCTTAGGTAGAAGTGAAGTAGTAGTCTCTGCTATTTTTCTCCTGTGCAGTATAGTCTCTAGAGGACCTAAATCCTTTAGGCTAACTAAAATCTCTAGGCTGAAGCTGTGGACGTCTGCATGAAATATAAATGCCCAGTTTAATAGAATTGAAATTAGATTATATAATTGTCTGTCATTAAACTGTAAAAAACTATGAAAACATGTAAGAAATTAACAACCTAATCATCCGGGCAAATATATGCTGTGCCATGTAATTGCTTTAATAAATGAATATTGCTAGAATATATCCTATTAAAAAGAAGAACCAAGCTGAGTGTAAAATGTATATTTACTTGCAAAGTAATGTATTTTAATAGCTACCAGTAAATGTGGATTAACCTTTTCTTACGAAAACAAGGACAAATGCAAAATAAAATTAGAAGTGATTATTTAAATCAAGCCTATTGTCTTCAGACTGAAATATTTTTGATTAAAATTGATGATTTAGATTATTTTGATTATTTTGATTTAAATCTTTCTGCTTGGCTTTGTCATCATCAGCTGTGGCCTTTAATACGCTCTCAGAGTACACGATTACTTTCTTATCTATCTGCTTCACACACCACAGTTCCCCTGTTTCAAAGGAGATATGAGTATATACCGGGTATTTAAGATAACATGAAGACGTGCTCTAGGCTATCAGGTTAATCTTCAAGATCAGGTGTACAATAGGACACTTATCACTGCTAAGCTACCACCCAGAGTTTTGTAGGGATCTCATTACAACATAGAACCACCCAAGTAAACTAAATAAACATTCAGTAGTCCTGGCTCCCAGAGGATGTCTACGAAATTATAGGTAAACTAGATTTGGAAGATTCATCAAATCAAAAAGATAAGACAACTGTGCTTCACGTCCTTCTTTGTACACATCCAGTCCACCCAGATTGTCATCTCACTGAATATGGCTTTTTCTTGACTTCTTTTTTGCTGGTGACAGCTGAAGAACATTATTTCCTCACTATCTCTGTAGTAATTCAGAAGTGCAACTTGGAGAGCACAATTCCTGTTTCCTGCAAGGTGTTTCACTATTATTCAATTTCCCACAAAGACTGAGGGAGTATGAAAGGAGAAGGAACTTTTAAAATTTAATGTTTATGTATAAAAAAGGTGTAGGATACAAAGCTTGACAAGACGTGTTTAACTTATAAAATGCAAACTGTGTAGCAAGAGTGAATTTACTGAGTGAGAAGATAAAAATGCATTAAATTACAAAACATCCTGACAATTACTATCTCTTGAGAGCTAACAAATTCTGAGGAAAAAGCAAAACATGAGTAGTTCATCTTCTTAGCAACCTACTTGCCACTAACATTTTTAATACTCTGCAAAGCGGACTGCAAAGACATTTTCGTCCATTAAAGACTAGAAAAGCATTAAATCAGAATGGGAGATACACAAGAGAAACAGAATATTATTCCAGGATCTGTGTGTATACATGAATCAGCAATATAGAAATATGACTAAGATTATCAGGGACAAAGAAATTATAACTCCACGTATTTCAAGAAAATGACAATAGAACCAGGATCATGAGCAAGAGTAGTATAATCATAATAACCATTCACTATAATTACATGATTATATACTATATACTATTGTATACAGTTATCCAATTATATGACTGTATATAATTATGCATTATAACTGCTTGATTATATACATTTGATTAGAAATATATTGTAATACTATATAATTATAGACAATTTAAAAACTGAATGCAATTTTTTTTTTAATTAAAGAAGAGACAGTCTCAAAGGTATATTCTCATTTTCTAGAACTAAATGATTATGGAATCACATAATCACGGAATTTTTCAGAGTTGGAAGGGACCTCTAGAGATCATCTAGTCCAACTCCCCTGCTAAAGCAGGATTGCCTAGAGCACATCACTCAGGAATGCATCCAGGCCGATCTTGAAAGTCTCCAGAGAAGGGGACTCTACAACCGCCCTGGGCAGCCTGTTCCAGGGCTCTGTCACCCTCACCGTANCCAGAACTGGAGACAGTATTCCAGTTGTGGCCTCACCAGTGCAGAGTAGAGGGGGAGAATGACCTCCCATGACCTGCTGGCCACACTCTTCCCTATGCAGCCCAGAATTCTGTTGGCCTTTTTGGTGACAAGGGCACATTGCTTGCTCATGGATAATAATGAAATGTGCATTTTACAGTGGTAGCAGTAGGAGCCTCAACCTGAAAGTACTTAGAAATCTACAACCATAAATTCAGACAAACAACTGAAAAAATACCCAGAAAAATAGCAGGATATGGTCTGAAGTACACAATCTCATCCAAGCATTATTTTTTTTTTTCCTTTCCTTCATCTTCCTAGAATCTACTGGATTTGATTGAATAAAATTCAGGCTTAAGGGGCATTGTCTACCAATTTCATTAGCATGACCCAGAGCCGGTCTGGTCCAACTGTGCTATTTACAGCTGTGGTGGAGAAATCCCAGAGGCTACAACTCTGGTAGGCCTTAAAATGTGTTAAGTGCTCTAAAAGTGGGTGACAGGAACTTACAGGTACTTTTCCTTTATATTGATCAAGGAGAAACAAGTGAGCAGAGATACTAAAATAACTGTCTATTCTTAAAATACATATAGGTTGCTGTTGGCTAATACTGCAGGAGATAATTCCTCTTGAATGCCATCGACCTAACACTGAGAGGGGAAAAGACTATACCCGTTAGCTACCATGCTTTTTGAAGTCCTACCCTGTATCTGCTCTTCACAAATCCTGGTCTCCACAGTGTCCTTTTGTCTTTAACTTAAAAATTGTATTTGACAATTTAATTTCCCCACACCAAGATCAGAACCATTGCTACCTGCCCTCGGTCTGGGAATTTTTCTCCAAGAGCATAGACACATAACTACCCTTAATGCCCACTTGCCCAAAAGGACGTTACCAGTTAAGAGGGAGGAATGTCGTGTTACGCTGCCAAGTCCCAGCTTGGTTAGGGTTGAGAAAAACAAGAGAGAACATTGCGTATTCTTTTTCCCTCTCTCCCTCTCACGAGTGTTTAGCTTACTTACGGTTTATTCTCCCTGCTTTGTTTTTGTTGCAGGACCTTTAGGAAAAATATCGTCTGTTCTGAGAACAGAAAGTTGGAGGATTTGGAACAAACTCTTTAATACAGACTCCTGTGTAATTCTGTAGGTCACAGAATTTCATCTAGGTACTCTGGTAGCCCAGATAACATCCCTCACAGACTAAGTTGGGGTACTCATGCTCCAGATGATTTACGTCCACAGAAGGGTTCTGGGAACTTTGTCCTTCACTCATGCAAGAGAAGGGAATAAGACCCAAGCATTAATCCTGTTTATTTGGTTGTCTATCATGTGATAGACATCTAAATTTTGAATCTATATTTTGAATAAAATTAAATTATCAATATGTAGTAACACTGAACACAGTATTTAAACATGACTGGTTAAAGTGCTTTATCTTGCAACATATTAATTGCTTGTTAATGATTTAAATGAATACAGTGCAAGTCAATAGTGTAAAACAAAGCCAACCTCAAACCTTGAAACTTAAAGAATAGAACAACGGAAAGGAAAGGGGATGAGTCTGGTAAAGCGCAAGAGGGAGAGAAGGGGGATCTACATCTGAAGAAACTGTACCAAAATCACAAGAAAAGAGCTGGATAAAGAAGCAAGACTTTCTTTAGATCTAATTTTCCTCCAGTGTGCAAAGAATTAAAAGTTTTCCAAAGAATGGTGTCAAAGTTCTCATATTTAAGTTAATGACTAATTAGCTTATCAGCTAAATAACACCAAGTGAGAAAACCGTTTACGTCTAATTTTAAAATAAGCAGACAGAAAGATGGCCTGCCTTCATTTCTATAAATCTGAATTTGTGTTATTTGTTTTTATATTTTCTAAAGAACTACTTTTGTTTGCTTTTACCTTAACTTGCCATTGTGAAAGATAATTTCAGAGCTACTTGCAGATGACACGATATTTCACATCTTTTGATAAAGCAAAGAAATTCAGGTTTGATCGTGTCTTGTAACCCAAAGTGTTTCTTCAAGGTATCCATCAGGTAGTGGCTTCACCTCTGCTAAGTTGAACATACCACTTCGGCAGCTGGTAATGAAATCAGATGATACAGAATGAAAGAATTGTCTGCCAGTGACTACAGCCTGTGTACATCTCTTTGGCATCTGACAAGGTACTTGGGAGGGTTTCTGAATCCCAGGGAAACTGATTATGCATGTCGGAAGTTCCAAAGTAGCTCTTTTCAGAACAGCAGCATATTGCAAATCTTGGCCATTTTTTATGCTAATACTCCTTTTAAAATTCTTCCACTGCTTATACTGCAATTATGAAAGATGTCCTTTGTTGATAGAATGCCAAAAGACATTTTCCCCCCCCATTATTAGATCAGAAGGCACATAACGAGAGTATTATTTCCTCTTACTTGTGTCAATAGGCACAGAGAAGGCATTTGAACTCCAACAATGCATTACAATCTGTAAGAATTACTTATTTTCTTCTGAATCATTTCTTTCCCTTCATGCACCATGTAAATAACACATGCATGAAACTATGATATCACTATGAGGAGAGACAGACAAACTGTGGCACAGAAATGGAAAGAACAAGTTAAAGATTTCAGTGGGTGACAGTGAGTGTAAGAACAGAATTACTACAGCCTGATCCCCACTATTCTCTAACCTCCTTTATAGATACTTTTAAAATTCCTAGATAATAATAGCTAAGACTGAACACATACATGATTGTTCTAGCTCCTGTCAATCCATAAGCACACCTTGAAAATTGTATGAAAAATAATGCAAAGCTTTCACTAACAACAATTTTGCCAGAACATACCTCAGGGAAAAATAGAAAACAAAAGTCAACCTGCAGATAAAACCTAAGCCACCACATTAATTCATGTTAGCAAATGTTATATGATCTAATGAACCGCAAAGTAAGATTTAATCTCTACTCACACCAGCCTGCTCATATTAGCCCCCCTAGCGGAACCTTCAGAGAGGATTTTCAGGAGTGGTAGACACAGAAATGCAACTCAGAAGTAAGCTTCAAAGCCTGAAAGACATGCACCAGCTTAGACCTGGCACTAATTAAATCAAAGGGAAAAAAAAGTCTTCAATAATAACCAAAAGCTGGTTAAAATTCACAAGAGTGTAGAAATTATATAAAGTAGCATGAATGAGCACAGATTGTCTGAGAACTTTTCTTATAATCTAGTCTGCAGGGGGAGCTGGAAAAGCAGCATACAGTATTTCTCTCTGTGGATCTCAATTCCAAATTATTTTTGGATATTGCACAGCTCAATTTTCTTTTCCTATTAATATTTTGTTCAATACAGACAAGAAAAATCATAAAAAGTAATAATGTTGATATTTTTTTCTTGGATGTGTAAATATATACTGAAAATTCTTAAAATCTTATCTTCCTTAGAGGACCACAGATGATAAATCTGTCTGTTCTCGGCAAAGAAAGTTTACCTCCCTCTTTAAGAAGGTAAGAAAAGACAGACCCGGCAAACAGCTGATGGCTTTTGATTCTTGAAAATGAAAAATGAAACAAATCACTTCTATGTCCACCAGACTTGGAAACTGTTTTGCCTTTGTGTGTGTGTTTGTTGACATACTACAGTCATGAACAATAATATATCACAGATAGAAGAGGTGAAGTAACTCCTTCCTGATTGCCAATTTGTTTTTCCTAATCAATTTCCATCTAACAGGATATTTAGCAGACTATCTACCACGTGTGCTTTCACTTGTGTATGAATATGCCATATTCAAACCACTGAACAAATGACTCGATTTTGAGCCACAGTTGAGCTGGTTTTGCTCTTTGGAAGAAACAATGCTATAGTCAGAAATGTGGTTGGATGTATATGTTTGGCGGGTAACGTAGCGGCCTCTTCACTCAGCTGTAACGCCAAAACTGTGCAACACAAAGAACTCTACAATAGCAATGCAGGTCATTTTGAAAAACCCTTGTTTGTTAGTTGGTTTCCTTTTATGGATATCCTTCCTACTGTAGTTCTTCTTGCTATGGATAACATTGTTTAATTCCTTCAAGCTGCTACCTGAATGTGCAGATGAAGGTACATAAAGACACACACACACACACGTGTCCTTATAATGCTTTGTGGAGTGGTCTGCTGTGATATGTGAGAAACAAGACTACCATAAAAGCAGCAATATTATCAGTTTGCTCAGGTATTCCCTGTTAAACTGCATGCTAAAAGGCTTTTGTGCTGGATTCCCACTGGGCAGAAAAGCTATCGAGAATTGCAATGAAGCTTCGCTTCCTCTCAGTGCCTAATGAATTTCAGAAACTGCTTCTCCAGTCATATCTGACCCAGTGTGATCTCTTATGCCACATCTCCCTGGCACAGTTTATTTGCTTGCAATATATGGTCCCTAGATGTACTCTGTGGCTTTGTTTCCTATTCATTTTTTCACTGAAAGGGTTATTAAACATTGGAACAGGCTGCCCAGGGGGGTGGTGGATTCACCATCCCTGGAGGTGTTTAAAAAAAGGGTAGATGGGGTACTTAGGGACATGGTTTAGAAGTGGCTTTTGTCAGGGTAGGTTAATGGTTAGACTTGATGATCTTAAAGGTCCCTTCCAACCTCAGCAATTCTATGATTCTATGGTTCTATTCACTCCTGTTTCTTACTAACAGCTTTCAGTTGACACTGCAACCCACTACCTTCATCTGGATCTGATTCTGCAGCCCAAAGCCCAGGGTCCACCCAAAATCAATATTTCTTTTCCAAGGAGCCTAAGCTCAGCCTGTATTCAGGCAGTGTGCAAATACACAAACTACACTGGAGCCATTCTAGACAGGACTTTGTCTCCCACTGTCAGTACACAACCAGCAAAAGCATGCCCCTATGTCCTGGGTGTGTGTGTGGCAGCGAATGTATTGCCCCAGAGCCAACTGGCAGGACATTTTAGCAAATGGAAGGCAGATTTGGCCCTGACTCCTACCTTTAGGCTACTGCTACAAAGAAATGCAAATGTAGCAAGAGAGTCTGCACCTGGCAGAAGAAGTTGCAAACGGAGGAGGCAAAGCAGAATTTGCTGCGCTGAGAATATATCTTGACCAGAGAGAGGTTTTACCTGGAAGCGTGTCTTTGAAGTCCTTGATTCCTGGTCACCTAGACTGAGTTTTTGGCTGCAGAACATAGAGTTTCTTTCCAGAAAACAAGATCAGATTTGAAGAAATCTAGGACATAGGTGATGGTGCTTATTCTGGTCTTGTCCTGATGTGAACAGACTCTGAAAAAGAGAGCCTGAAAGAGAGGAAGTCAGGCAGAGGGAATGCTACCCCACTTATCCTCCTCCTTGCATCCGGAGCTGGGACTGGTCTATGCCAAGAAAACTCCTGTATGTGGGGGGCACCAGGACCTCAGAGGTATGTCCTTAGTCTTTGCAAGAAACCTTAATGTACATGGGGGAGACTGAAGCCATCACCAAAACAGAAAGCTTTGGACATATGGAATCTGTTCCTAGGGTTCCTCTGCTTCCATTGGGCTGTCTGTTTGCTCGCACACTTTTCCTTTGCTTCCTTGCAGGTACAATTATGTTTAAGCCTTCTAAACCATGCAGTGCTGCACAGACTAGCTGAATAAGTATCTGGGAGAATAAGCCTTATGGCATTTTCTCCTGCTGTTACAATTCCCTTGTATTGTGAGCAGAAGTAGAGCTAGTTCGTTTAAAAGAAATTCAGATAAATCTATTTTATTGACAACTGTCACAGTTCTTTGAAATATCAACTTTTACAGAAGCAAATTTATCATCAAAAATAAAACAAAGGTGAGGCAGCCTGGCTCCTGTAATAACCAAATTGTCACAAAGTGTAATTATTCAGTGAGGACATGAGTACAAACATGACAAAATAGTGAGGAATGAAAGATCAAGGTATGAGGGTAATGGTTTTAAACTGAAAGAGGGTAGATTTAGATTAGATATTAGGAAGAAATTCTTTACTGTGAGGGTGGTGAGGCACTGATTGATCATGTTGCCCAGAGATGTTGTATATGCCCCATCCCTGGAAGTGTTCAAGGCCAGGCTGGATGGGGCTTTGAGCAACCTGTGGGAGGTGTCCCTGCCCATGGGAGGGGTGTTGGAACTAGATGATTTTTAAGGTACCTTCCGGCCCAAACCATTCTATGATTCTATGATTCTGTGACTCTATGATGGTAGCAGAAAGCCATGTCCCATTTAAAGCCCTTTGGGGCATAAGTGATCCAATTGATGTAGAGCATCTGCACCCCCAGAAATTTGGAGACCAGATCCCTAACCACAGCTTCTCAAGAATTACATGCTGTCATGGTATAAAAAGGGTTCGTCTCTTAATCTCATCAATTAGTAAAAGAATAGAATAGAATAGAATAGAATAGAATAGAATAGAATAGAATAGAATAGAATAGAATAGAATAGACTTTTTCTGTCGGAACAGAGCTACAATGATCATCTAGTCCAACTGCTTGACCAATTCAGGGCTGACCAAAAGTTAAAGCATGTTGTCAAGGGCATTGTCCAAATGCCTCTTGAACACTGAGAGGCTTGGGGCATCAGATCTCTAGGAAGCCTGTTCCGGTGTTTGACCATCTTCTCAGTAAAGAAATGCTTTCTAATATCCAGTCTAAACCTCCCCTAGTGCAGCTTTGAACCATTCCCACATGTCCTAGCACTGGACTTCAGGGAGAACAGCTCAGCACCTCCCTCTCCAGTTCCCCTCCTGAAGGAAGCCATCGAGAACCATGAGGTCATCCCTCAGCCTCCTTCTCTCCAAAGAAGACAAGCCCAAAGTCCTCAGCTGTTCCTCACAGGACATTCCTTCCAGCCCTTTCACCAGCTTTGTTGCCCTCCTCTGGATGAATTCAGGGACTTTCATATCCTTCTTAAATTGTGGGGCCCAGAACTGCACACAGTACTCAAGGTGAGGCCTCACCAACTCTGAATACAGCAGGATAATCATGTCTTTTGACTGACTGGTTATACTGTGTTTCATACACACGATGTAGTTTGCCCTCTTGGCTACCAGGGCCCACTCCTGACTCATATTGAGCCTGCTGTTGACCAGCACCCCCAAATGATATATAAATGGTTTATGAGTAGATCAGTGTTCGTAGTGGGAGAAGTTATGCATAATGCCCTATACAGACTCATGCTGAGCCCTATGGATTTCAAGTATTCATGAATGATTGAGAAACAGGGCAAAACTCAATCCAGATTAGTGACAACACAAAATGAAAGTTCACTGTGAAATGCTGTAAATGGATCTCATGACAGTGAGTGACTGGGTGACAAAATCAGAGTTAAAATTCAATGCCAGTAAATGCAAAGTAATGCACGTAAGGAAAACCAACCGCAACTATACAAATACAGTAATAGGCTCTAAATTTGTTATTACCTCTTGGAAAACTTGTGAATAGCTCATTATAAACATCAGGTCAGTGCTCAGTGGCAATCAGAAAAGAGAATCAAACCGTAGAAGAGCAACAGAAAAGAAAGTAGAATACGTCATTATGCCACTGTACAAATCCCTTGTGTCCTGCATCCTCAGTGCAACGCACAGTTCTTTCTCCTCATCTCAGAAAAAAGTAGTTGAATCAGAACAAGTACAGAGAAAGGAGTCAAAGATAATAAAATATATGGATGGCTTTAGAATAAGGAAAAATTAATCAAATTCACCCTTGGAAAGGAGACAGTTGACGACAGATTTATAGAAAAAAATAAAATCATGAATGGCTTGGAAAAGATGAATATAAAATTATTAATCCCACTTTTCATTATATAAGAACAAAGGAAAATCAAACCAAATTATCAGATCAGAGACTAAGGGGTTGCCTTTCATCACAAACTGAATGAAAGACATTTTTCACACAAACCAGAATTAAACTGTGGAACTCGATGCCTAGAACATGCTGGAGAGGTGACACCTATACATGGGTCAAAATCTGATTAAGCACATTCAGGGAAAAAGTGCTCATCAATGGCTATGAAAAACAAGATTTCAGCTACAACAGATTTTTTTTTCCCAGGAAGTCCCAGGCAATATTTCCAGGAGATGTTAAGCACTCATGTTTGCTGTGTTAAACATGCCAATGTATTATTATTTACATTTGCTAAACTCAGCTGTAAATCACATAGCTGAAATGAGAAGTATGGAAGTCTAACTTACACAATGGGAAAGAGATTAAAATGTTAGCTCTAGGCTTAATGTATGTACTGTAATTTCAACTCACTATTTGTTGAATTGAAATGCATTAATTGAAGTTTGGTTGCATTCAGGTTTTGGAATTCATATGATTCAGTTAGGTGTGCTACCTATTCCAGATGAAAGGGAAGACATAACATTAGATACTTCCACATAAGATATTGAGAATCGGTATGAATGATGCTCAGCTATCATGCTACATTTCTAGGATTACTCTCAGCAGTTTATAACCCAAGATTTCTTGCAGCGTTATTCATTGTGAGTAATATGGGCTATGATCGGAGCTTGGCCAGGAAAACTTTTATTGTTTAATTATGAGGAATTGGCTCTAATAAAATGTCAAAATACTTTATGGATTTGGTTCTGAAGTCTTTAAAAAGTCAAAAAGTCACAGTAGTCAGCCAATCCTTGCTGGTAAAAAGTCATTAACACTGAAGAACTAAAACAACTGCAGGGGAAAAAAAAAGCCCTCTTAAATGAAAGGAAGGATGTGTTACGTTAATCATTACATTTCTAAAATATTATTTGCCTGACTCTGGGATTCATATTCACAACAGTATCTCAAAAACTGACATCAGTCTTCCAAGTACAAACCATACCTATGAGCCCTTTGTATATTTCAGATTTTTGGAAAATTAGTTCATCTATGGTCAACTCAGCAGATATATTGAAATGAAAAGCTGTGCCCATACACAACTTTCCCCTGTGACCGAAGGCTTAAAATTCTGTCCAGTGGCAGAGGAGTGAACCGTATTCATAATCCAGAATATCAACTAGCTGATCCTGAAAATTGGCCTGAGAAAACCATCCCCAAGGGAAGAGTACTTAGAAGAAAATTGTTCTTTTGTTATATATCTTATTTTCTTATAGACTGGACTACAAAATTCAGAGCTGCTCCTTCTCCGTTTAGGCTCTTGAGAAAAAAAGTGACCTGAAGATTTAGTTAGGGGAGTTCAGTAAGTTTAATAAAACCTAAAGATCTCTTATTCTTCAGGTAAACTCCTACTGCCTGTTTAGAGATATCCACAACTGTGTGACTCAAGCTTCGCTACAATTCGTTCTTCCTGAATTTTTGTCTGTATTTTCTTAGGTATATGGCTCATTCTTTACATGTGTACATGGGAAAATGTGTGTGCTTACGAAAGGACATTTCCAAAAATCCCCAGCATTAAAACCCAAAGGTTTTTAATCTCTAAATTATATACAGATTAAATATTTTAAAAGAATTATCAACCAAAACCGTGTATTATGCTGAACTTGACCTTTATTTATTTTGAGTTAGGGGAAAAATTCTATGTTACTACATGAAAAGAGCAACAGAGCAAAAAACTAATAATTTTTGGTAAGAATGAGGCTTAAGAGAGAAATGGTGAAATAGCTTCACCATGACAGAGCAAAGGGACATCTCTCTTTGTTTTGGGAAATACCCAATTGCTAAAGTGAAACAGTCGTCGCACCAATACATAAGTCGTACTTAAACTGTGACCTGAGGCTCCTTACGTCTTTTGCATGCTTAATGCTAAAATTGTGTTGATCACTGATAGGCTCTTAAGCAGGAAGGAAAATGGACTCTAAAGAAGTAACAAACAATTATTTCCAGTGGCATTCAATCTGATTATCTGCTGGTGTAATAGATGGATGATGTGAGAAACTGAACTCACAGGTTCACTGACTCAATCTTAATTGTAGTCTTGATTAGATCATATATTCCATCCTTTCTGTTAGCTGAATTGAAGTAAATTATCTTAATAATGTGCTTGCTTAGGTTCCTGTTTGTTTGTTAAAAGTTTTAACAAAATCCGTAAGAGGTTTATAGAATAAATTGTCCTCTCAGATTGCAACATGAATCACAGCACAAGCACAGTTAAAGAAGATATTTACAAGGCACTTGACCCGGTGTCCAAAGTGACAGGGATGTTTCAGAATTGATAAATGGTGAATTAGAGAAAACAGTATAATACAATTCCACAAATTAATCTAAACAAAGAAATAATTTTCAGATTTTTTCTTTAAGCCAAAAAAATAGCTTGTGTATCTTTACTGGTGAAAAAATTAAAATACAGATGCCCAATAGCTTCATTTAAAAGTCTTTAATGTATTAATTTAAGGTAAGAAGAAACTTCTTAAAATAGGTTTTGATAGATTATAAATTATTGTATAAGGAAATGCTAAAATTTAGTGATGTCTTTTACAACTGGAAATATTTCTGATTGTCAGGTAGCAGACAATTAATGTTCTACGTGGAAAATGAGCATGCAATTTCACCTTGGGAAATTCTTATATAACTTTTTTAAAATACCAAATTCAGCAAATTGAGGAACCCAATGCAAACCTAATATCTGGTAATATTTCTTGTAAACTTGTCATATTCTTAGATAAATATTGTAATTTGTTTTAAGAACAGAGTCATTTTGTCTTCTATATAGCTGATCTAAAAATTTACATCAGCATGAAGAAAAAAAATTACATATTTTTTCTATTCCTTAGAGGTAAGAATTGATGCTAAGAAAATTTTAAAATCTGTATAATCTTACTCACTTTCATGCAGAAAGTCCTGTGAAAGGGATTAGGTTTATTTTTTTGTTTTATAATGAACAAAACAGATAACATCTATAAGAAACAACATTGAATGGGAAGACAGCTTGCACTACATAATGATTCCAGGAGAAGAACAGTGGAATGAGGAGAGTAAACACCCAGAACCATATTGCAGTGATGTGAGATGGCAGGCAGCTT
This sequence comes from Rynchops niger, assembly GCA_013400035.1. Classification (NCBI taxonomy): domain Eukaryota; kingdom Metazoa; phylum Chordata; class Aves; order Charadriiformes; family Laridae; genus Rynchops; species Rynchops niger. The sequence goes on along the minus strand of VXBH01004458.1, from coordinate 27,185 downwards.
CTAGGAGGAAAAAGGTCTATTAGAAAAAGGAGTTCAAGAAAGCGGTCAGACAGACTGGAAAAACACACGCTGAAAGAGCATGAACTTTTCCAAGCAGAAGCATAGAAAGTGATGGATTTGGCTCAGTAATGGTCTCTTGAGTGACCTGCATAGAGATTACTAGAGACGAATATAAAATAAAACCAGAAGTGTATAAGGACAGACTCAGAAATGCCAAGACACAACTAAAAGAGAATAAAGCATGATAAAAAAACATCCAGTGGCATGTTGCTAATGAAGAGCAAGCTCAAGCAATGAGCTGTCATAGTCCACAGTGATGTGACCCAGAGGCTGTAGGTGCATGTGGCAGCAATAATTATTTTCCAGCATGGGCAGGTCACCCATCAGCTGGACAGCCCACTGCAGCTACGCAAACATCTCCTCCAGCTGACTGGAGGCATAGGGTTGAGCAGCTGGATATAAGGTTTGGCTGTGTTAATTGGCACGGCCTTCAAGGGGGCGAACACAGAACTGTGGCCTTGAGATGGCTGAAAAATCCAATGTCTTTTCTCTTGTTCTCTTCAGTAGAAAGATTAACTGTGGTCAGTGAAGTAATGTTACTGACACTAACGAAGGACTCAGGTGAGAATAAGGAAGAATATGTTATTGAGCATTTGCATAAATTAGAAATCTGAAGAAATTCAGATGTACTAGCCCTGGTAAATTAACTTCAAAGCATGTGTAAGTCTGACTAAAGCAATCTCAAGGATGTTAGAATGTACTTGTGAGAATTTGATCAAAACAGGAGAGGCTGTAGATCAGGAAGTCAAAGATTGTCCCTGTCTCTTTACACAAAGACAGGAAAAGAGAAGGGAAAGAGGACACACAGAGTTATATCCCTAACTTCATTTACTATAAACTTACTGAAACAAGGAATCAAATTATTAGTGGGTAAATAAACATACTGGTAAGAAGACAAGGGGGTAAGTAAAAGCCAATATGAATTTATCAGAAACTGAATCATGTTAAATCAAGTCTGTTCCTTTTTAGGAGAGATAATGGGCTTTGTGGCTAGGGAAGGAGCAATAGGTGTGATATATCTTGATTTTAGTAAGCATTTTGACATTGCTTGACATTCTTATAAGCAAACGGAAAACATTGCTTAGACCAAAGTACTGTTATATAGATTGAACAACTGGCTTGAAAATTGCACTCAGAAATAGCTACTCATTGTTCTCCATCAAATTAAGAGACAGTAGCCGATCGGGCTCCGTAAAATTCCACCTGGGTCTAGTATTGTCCAGTAGTTTCGTTAGCCACTTGGTTATCTGAAGAGATAGTATGCCTTTTACACTTCCAGATGGAAGCAAGCTGGCAATGGTTGCAAGCCCCATGGAGGACAAAGTTAGAATTAAAATAATGTTGAGAAACTGACAAAGGGTATGGGAAAAAATTAGGATGTGATTCAGTAAGGCCAAGTGCAAATTACTACAAATTACTGCAAAAATTAAGTAAGAATAGTGAAGTACCGGAAGACAGAATAGAGTGAAAAACGGGCTATGTAGCGTTTACACAGAATAATGAATCACACCCAGACTACAACTTGATAATATCATAGTCTTGGGATGAAAAACTGAATTTCAAGATGAACCAGGAGTGCCCTAGAACACAGCACCAGCAAGGCATTAGTTGACAGTCTGTCAACATTTTGGAGATTTCCCTTCAGCAAAGATGAGAACCAATACGAGGAAGTCTAGGTGAGAATTATAAGGATGCTCAAGCATCTAGAAAACATGACCTCTGTGGAAAGCTTATAATATTAAATTACACACTCCCTTAAAACTTTTGGATCTGGGAGACCGCATTTACAGTTAGCTACATAGTTCATAGAAAGATTAAGTGCAAAGGGCTTCTTCAGACTGTTGCCATCTAAACCACTTGTGAAACTATTTTATTCTAGAAATAATAAGTTACTGTCAGAGGATAAAAATCTACACAGAGCTTTTCAAATTCAATTACAACATGAAACAACTACTAATATCAAAAGACTCAAGGGTTTTCTCATTAGTATTTTAAAGCAGCATGACAGATTATGTTGAGTGTGTCAATAATGATTCATACTTCTTGTTGAATCCCCATTGTAAGGGAAAATCTTAAGACATTTGAACTGTCTTTTTTCAGGACAATATATGAAAAACATCATTAAACTTGTTATGAATCTAGACAGGGCATAACTTTGTCTGACAGCTATAACAAGAGCAGATGAGATGCAAAGCAGAATCTGATCACTTCAGGTTTTGTGATGGCTATTACGTGGGCAAGATTCAATTACTGTGAAAGAAATATGACACACAGGAAATCTGTTCAAAGCTGAAAAGAGAAACAAGGTGTGGGGGAGTTTTACTCTCTGATGGTGAAGAGATACTATTCAAGATGGGCTGTTACCTTCCTGATAGGCTAAACAAATCATCACCATGAAATAGTAAACATCAACATAAAAAAAAAACAAAAACCAGCAAATTACTGTTGGACCCTGGGCTGTACATGAGAATAACTCTGTAATTCTTTCTAGGAAGCACCTTTGAGACAGTGCCAGCCAGATGTCCAGATGCCCACACCTATCCAGAAGGTGGATAGATACCTAAACATACATATCTAACATAATTTTAGGAACCATAGAGTACTCTGCCAAGCTTCCAGCTACCAGTCCAGGAGGTCAATACCTTGTAGGTCTCATTTCAAACCCTTTTACCATATGCAGTTGTCTTAGGTGTTTAAAATAGCCGGCTTAAACTTTGTTGGGATAGCATAAGGTGCCTACAATGACACCCACCATATACATTCATTTAGAAATAATAATAATAATAATAATAATAATAATAATAATAATTACTCCAGAAAGTTTTTCTCCATTGTCTAAACTTAACCTCACCTACATTGACCCAAACGTGATTAGGTTTTGTACTGTTGTACTGTACAAAATGCCTGATATCTTCTTATCTACATAGTACAATCTTGACACTATCAAGAGAAGTTGAATTAGATGTGGGTTGAGGGTGGTTGTACCTAGACTAAAGTCTTCTCCGCAGAGGAGGCAGAGTAGAGCAGGAACCTAGAACTGGTCCTTAGAGCACAGAAGAATTTTCTTCCAACAGTTATGGTTTTGTGCTGTGGTCAAAAAGACACCAAGTTTCAGATGAATACTAAGTGGTATGGGTGAAAGATAGGTGTTTTATTAAAAACATTGTGCAGGCTATGGAGATCACCCTCCAGACTCTGGGAAAATAATACGTTCAAACAAAGTCTGAAATGGTAGTCTCCCTTGTCCTGCATGTACTTACAGAGATGTTTAACTATTAAGAAGGTGGCCAATCTTACTCTAGACTAAGAATCAGGAATGACTTGATTACAAGACGGTATCAATAAAGAATAGGATAGTTATTATATTTTGGTTTATGACTTAAGTTTTGAATAATGACAACAGAGCTCAGGCAGTATGTTTCTCTTTGGTCTGGACCCTCAAAGGAGTGACACAAGACCATTTTTACATCCTTTCCTGTATCAACTTTCCCAAGATCATCTGTAAAAAACAGCAGAAGGGCAGAGTGAGAGTTGTCAGTTTTCCAAAGGAGGAGGTGAAGGAAGCTGAAAGGAAAGCAGAAGCCCCTGGCTATGTGTGTATCCAAAACTTTATTTTCAAGAACAGTTTGATTGTCAATGCTTTTTGGTTGGGGAATCGAAGAAGAGGAGCTGTACATCAAAAGGCAAGTGAAGGATCAGAATTTGACTGCTTTTCCTACTCTTGCATCAGTGCATACCTGTCTGCCTTTTTGAAAGCATTTGCAAAATTAAAAGGCTGTGCTTTCCAAGCTTGGCTGAAGAGCACAAAAGAGGTAAAAACTTGCCTTAGAATATGTTAAGATATAGTCCAACTGTGTTTTAGAGAGCAGAAAAAGATGCTGAATAGTAGTAATGAAAGCTGCAGTTAAGTGGGGAGGTGACATGAATGGTGGTTCTTACTGTGAAAACCTTTATCAATAAGGTTTGTGTAGCTTTATTAAGATTGACTAAAATGTAGTGTATAAACATGAGTGCTTATTATACTGAAAAATTGGTAGTATTATACAGGATGAAAATATTTCCTAATTTCAACATTTCAACACAAAAATTCCTGAAAGCTATACTCATCTCAGACTTTGAAGACAGATCAAGAGGTTACATTGACAAAATAACTACAGTTTTATCTTTTTGTCTGAAAAGGGAGATGTAACTTTTGCAGTAAACATCAGTAAATGCAATTTCCTTACTGCATTTTGCTCACTTTCTTATTTTCTCTTTTCAATATAAGCCTATCCTATCTGTTTTGTACCTATGCCATGTCCTATCTGATTAACAGGACGTGAATAACCCAGGCTGGAAGGCTTTTCTCTGCTTATTCGGCTGTACAAAACCCTGGTAAATTAGATATTTTGACTGGCATTTCTGGTTTCTTTTACTGTTGATTGTAGCATTATATATCTCCCAAATACTTCCTACTTCATCTGAAACTTCCTTAGATGACTTGTGCATAAAAACAATTACTATATCATGATATATAAAAAATAACCCCTACTGTAGCAGAATTCCTACTTGTGGAAGACAGTTAATTCAAAGAAAGATTTAATGCATCCGAACAGCATTTTAGGTATTGAGTTACAGTTAGAAAGAGGAAAAAAGATGTCGATACAGGCAGTTAGGTAAACGAATCTTCTACCATGCATTTCCCATATTTTTAATAACATCTTAGTACAATGTATCCTTTGTCCCAATAAAGTGCTTTACAGACCCAGTTCCATCTACTTAAAATATCCTTCTTTTTTAACATGTTGGACTAGCACGAATAAAGAATTCCATGTGGTGCAGTTCATCTGAAAACATTATCTCCTTTTAGGTAAGTGACGGCAGTTTTGTCCCGTGTAGCTAGCTTAGCACAGCTAATATGTAGTAGGCATTAACAGTTAGCTTATTTTACCTCGCTTCCTAAGGGTTTTTTATGTGTATGATGAAAATTGACAGAAAGGACAGGTAAGGACAAAGATGAAGAGATACTAAAGAAGTTGTGTGGGAAAGAGGACTGGCTAAACCAGAGCAAAATCCTTCCTTTTATTTTCTCATCGTTTGCTTGCAGGAGGCCAGCTGACTCTACCAAGGGCTATGGAAATAGCTGTGAATAATCTGCAGTTTAGCAAGGATTTCAGCTTAACCATTCCTTCTAATGCTATTGCCTTGCTTGTTTTGCCCTTCAAAGGAGGATCTACTGGACAGTTATTTATTTATATTGCAAATAGATTGCACGCTTTGGATGTTATGGTTAGTGTCTCCAGCTGCAGAGCTCAAGGACACCCTCTGTCATGGTGGTTAGCTGTTTTATGACCTCAGCTCTCATGAAGCTAACTTGTAGTCATAGCAGGAAGTCAAGATCAAGAAAAGAGGGAATTTGGGCTTTAGGATTTATATATCTAAAGCATCCTGCACTCAAAGCTCAGCTAAATTTAAAGAAAAGCACTTACAGAAAACAATTTCTCTACTGTAAAAGGCATCTCACCCTAGCAGTAGATCAGGTTGGCACACCTGAGATTGCTGGGGTCCTTAGGGGAGGACAACTGATCTCAGCTGGATCCAGCTGGACTGCCCAGTGGTTGTTTCATTGGCAGAAGAATGGGTGACCATAGAAACTGTTTTGACACGACACAGGAAAATCTTTTCTATTCCTAAAACACTGATTGGGGTTTACCAGGCCCTACTATAACTCTTTGAACTGTTACTCTTATAAAATATTTTAAACAAGTGTTCAATAAAAATATGGCTCACTATTGTAGAGAGTGGATATTTAAACCTGCTCAGATAAATTTGCAAAACCTCTAAAAAATCCTGACTAGATATTGCAACTGAGGCAGCTGAGAGAGGAGTCATTTCTTCTGTGAATAAAAGCTGGTACCGAGATAGTGTTTATTGGATTATAAACATGGTAGCATTCAAACATGGGTTTATTGAAACATTATTTTAAAACTGTTTAAGATCAAATGATTCCAGATGGTTAATCTGGAATCCCCACAGCTAGGCCTGTCAGTTATACCGAAAGTTTAATCAGACTTTTAACACGCCGATGGGCTTTGAACAGCCTGGGTCGTCAGGAAAAAAAATAAAACCTTAAGAACAATCATGAAGAGATTGATGAAGATATCTGAATAGTAGGCAGCAGCAGCTATGAACATCAAGAGGAAGCTTGAGTGCACTGAATTCAGGCAGAAGGTAACAGCATATTAAAGCAAAGCGATTGTAGCCAAGAATAACGCACTTCTAACATAAGAAGCTGTGCTTTTGATTTTTCCCTATGTTGCTGAAGAAACCTGGCTGAGACTCCAAATGTCGGAAAGCAAGGTGCATATATAAAGGATTAGCAAATATTTATTTTAACACTTTGTGCAAGACTTACCTATAGACAAAGATCACACTAACCATTAAAATTTCACTACTGACAGAATATGACAAATGACTGACCCTGTTTTGCTGTGGACAGAAGCTATTCAACCTACAATGAGTCCAGACTAGATACTTTCTACACCCTTCCTTTCACAAAAATGCAAAAATTGTGCTTACTTCTATAAGTACAAATATTGCTAATTAACCCTCATATGAGATAAATATCTATATTCTGACATTTTTGTTTAATAGTTACAGAAACATAACTTTAAAACTATTCCCCCCCCCAGCTGTCATGCAGAACAAAAATAAGGACCACGACCCATCTGCTTACAGGTTTCTATCAGTGAAACCACTTAAGACTTTTTCTCGGTTTTTAAAGGTACACAGTGTGTTAAAAGTTATCGTCAAATTATGATAACACATGGACATATTTTAGAGCTTTTGTGATTAAGGCCCAAAGAGACATAAGGTCTTAAAATTATACCAAAAAAGCCTTAGGTACTGTAGTTTAACTGTAGCCTGGCAGAATAAGAGAAGCCTAAATCCTAATCCCATCTCACATGCTAGCCAAAAATCTTAATATAAGCAAGACAGGCAGAACTCCCAGGTGCAAATCAGGTCTCTAACACATCCTTATTTCTGTTTCTTGCCTACAAAAAAACTTCTGATAGTACTTCACACTGAATTTTTCCAAGGCGAAGCAGAAGACACTCTAATCTCATGACCAATAAAGACTTCAAGTGGTGTTTCTGAGAGGTGCTGTGATATAGTGAATAAGAAGCTGATCTGACATGAAAGAAAATTGGTTTCTTCTCCCAGATCTGCTAAATCATCCCACTGAGTTCACTGTGCCCTCTATGCTTCACCTATCACATCAGTAAAACCAAGTGAAAGGGTAAACCTCTTTCTTAAGGATGTGGCATCCCATCACCCAAGGCTTTGAAAACATCTGCCTCTCTCAGGTACTCCCTAGAAATGCAATTCTCTTGAGGCTTACGCTGTCCTGAAAAGATAGTCTAAAACCCAGTCATACTCAAAGGCTCTTAGCAGCGTTTCTGTGGCTTTCTCGAGACCGATCTGAGGTTCCTCCACACCACCCACCTACCTCTGGCTCCCTGGAGGAAAATCCATTCAGTGCAGTGGCCTGCACCACTGCAACACTGTACTCCTCCATAGGAAAGGTGAGGAAATAAGGATGTGCCATACAGGTAATATTGGCCAGATTAACTGAATGACTATATCAAAGTCCCTAGTCACAGCGTACAGGTACTAGAGCCCCACAGAACCTCTCCGGTCCCCAGCTAATTGTTTCTGCTGCGGGTACCCCTGGCCTTACAGGGTGATTAATGACACATTCTCTCATTACTAGAGTTTACATCTCCCATGTCAGGTCATAGCCTATTCCTCCCATAGGTGAAACTCTTTCAGAGCAAAATGAGGGACCCTGTGTCATGACAATTATTGTCTCAATTAGTGACATTATTAATATGCTCTAGCAAAAGAACAACCGCACTTTACTGCATTAACAGGTGGAAATGTTCAATTCTTAATTAACTTTATAGGACAGAAAATTATTAGACTACATCTAGAAAGGTCAAATTAAAGGGTAAGAGAAGAGCAGAACTATACTGTAATAAATTCCACAGCCAGGGAGCCCATTTCAAGTTGTGGACCCGCTGCAAGGGATAGAAACGCGAAAAAAAAGCCAAAGATCTCTTCACACAGGGAAAATTTCTGAAGGTGTATGCTATGTTCTTCTAAGAAATCAACACTGCATTTGTAGAGCAAATTACTGCACAAATGCTAATGTGCAGATGCACTGTTGACTGCCTCTGCATTTAGAAACTCCCAATCACAATTCAGAGTAACTGAAAAAGTTTCCCTAATCTAATTTTTCATTGACCACTGAGCCTGCCATGCAGCAGGAATTCTCCCACCTTTCATGCCCTATGTCCTTCTATTATTTCCCTGGTTTCCACCCACCTTTACTCAATGAAAGATGATCTGAGGATGATCCACAATCTAGTGGAGAAGAATGTAAAAATAACAGTTTTTTCACAGCACTTGCAAATGGTTGAATGTTGCTGAAGCTTCAGAACTCAATACTAGGTAAATCTAGGCTCTCCTTCAAAATTCCTTGGCTTCCAATGAAAATTTTTTTTTTTTTTTTTTTTTTTTTTTTTTTTTTTTTTTTTTTTGAGCCCAGTCACTCTGGTTTTAACGCTCTCTTTTTCTGTTCATGATGGCTTTTTTCTAAGGATTATCTCATACGGTGTTTACAGAATTAGTGATTGGCTTTCCAGAATACCGCTAAATACTGTGTTTGTGTGGAGGAATTAGCCTCAGTCTTTAAAGACTGGAGCTATTTTCCCTTAATAAAGCCTGTTTTCATATTTTCAGTCCTCACAGCTTCACTGCAACAGAACTAAACAATATAGTATTTCACATGCAAACTCAGCCACGGAAATCCAGAACAAAGTTTTCAAACTTCAAGTTTAGGTATACAGCAGGTCAAACAGTCTGAGGAGGTCTCAGGGCACTTTCCCAAATTGTTTTGCGTTGCTGTATTTCAAAATTGATTTAGACTGGAAGCTCATCTTTGCCCAGAGTTTTTTGGCAGATGCCTTCAAATACTTAGACATGGAGGGCAATTTGAGTAAATAATTATTTATACATTTAAGAGGATTTATGTGTATTTTATAGAGTCTAAAATCCTTGCAATAAACATTGCCTGTTCTGCTGAGCAGCTTCTATAGCTGATACGGTGCCAAAGCTTGCTTTCAGACTTTGTGTGGCCTCAGTGAAGTTGGCCACGATAGGAGGACTGACAGCCAAGGAACGTGCACAAAAGGGAAAGAGAGCACTTTGGGGTATGGGAATAACACAAGAAACTCTGTGAGATGGCAGAATTAACTTGCAAGTGAGTAGAATATGGTATTCTGTAATGATTGCTGCGCTCCTGGCAGCAGACAGAGGTACTGAGTGAAAAGCTTCTCTCTCTTTCATTATTGTTATGTTTATGGTTGCTGTTGTAAGGAAATAGTACCTGAAAATTTATCTGAGACTGATGTGCTATTTCCTTTACATTAGCTGCTGTTATTACTTAATCTAAACTACAGTTATCACTTAAACTCTCAGCAATTTTGATTTTTTAAATGGCATGTGATGAAAACTGTACACAAAGGAAAAAATATCTCCTTTCTTATTTAAACCGGTGTGAGTTTTGTGATTCCTTGCACCAGGGCCAGGATTTCATCCACACTCTTAACTTCTCTCAGATTCCTGCTTCTCAGTTTGCTAACAACAGCCACATCTAAAAATAATTTCCCATTTTAGGAACTAGCTTTCTCCCCTTTCCTTGTTGACTGTTTCTGTATCTCTTATCTGACAAGGGAGCAAGCGGGGTGATTTAAAAGCTTTGGTTGTTTTCATTGGTACGGAAAAAAAAAAAAAAAAGTAAAACATTTTCCTTTTAAGCAGCTAGAGACTTTGGCAATGGAGGCTGAAGTTACCCAGGCACTTCCATCAACGGCAAGGCGGGTTCTTCACCCTAAAACCCCCTTGGTGTCTCCTGTTTGCCTGTGGCATGAGCTGCTGCTCTTCTCTCAGCTATGCTGCTGGCACTGTTTGTGTACACAGGCTGTAAGACTAGAAACATCCAAGCTTTTGAAAAAGGTGAAGAAAAAAAGCTTTAAAATATTAGACAGCAAAGAAAAAGAGTTAAAGCATGCCAGCACAAGTATTTACATGAGGAATGAGACAGCTGACCCAATGCTGAGTCAGAACATCTTCCGAAATTGGCTTTCCCCCTCTGAAAGCAGGTTGGTGGCGCTGCGGCCGGAGAGGCACTTCCCCCTTGGAACGTCCTGCCTTGTGAGGGGTAAAGCTCCCACTCTGCACTGCACAAGCAGAGATAGAGCTTTCCTGACAAATTAAATGACCTACGATCTCAAACCGTCTTCGGCCTTCAGGTTTTTTCCCCTCTCTCTTTCTCTCTCTCTTTTTATTTATTAAAATATGGATCAAAATCACACTTGCCTCTCATGCTCTTTCATCATGACTTTGAATGAGTGTGAAATTTTCCCTGAAAATAAATGACTGTTCATTTTGCAACAGATATTCAGATAATGAAAATGCTTTCATAAGTCATGTCTTTATAGATTTGATTGAGAGTCTATTTTCAGGTAGGAGGAAACAGTCACATTCATTTCTGAGTTCTCCAGATCTGGCATTATTTGTCCTCCGTCTTCTTCAGCTCTCTAATTATAAGTTTTATAATGTACTTACATCATGATACCTATTGTGACTACTTTCAACCCAGTAGATTTATGTTTAGACCTATACTTTAGTAACTCAGGTGGCATATGCTTAGAATGAATATTGTACCTCTCTGCAAGGCAGCAGACTTCGCTTCCAGTTTTATCTACTGGACAAAGCAGTTTGGATTTTTTTTGTCAATAAAAAAAGACAGGGGACAGCTGCTTAGTTTTACTGCTCTTGTCTCCACTAACATCCTCATTTGTTCTTATGAGCTGAATCATTTTCTTCCTTCCAATCAGAATCAGTGGTCAAATGGAAAATGTGAATGGCACATAACAAAGTAAATAAGGCACAATGCAAGGGGAAATTTGGTTGGTTAGAGCAGAGGTCTAGGATATAAGGACAATAATAGAGCTCTAAAAGTGCCATATGGTGACTAAAAGGCTCAATTTGTTTCACAAGTGCTGCATTACACTAGATAAAAGACCTTTTATATCAGCTTCTTTATCTCTTACCTTTGCAAATCGACCCTACTTTATTCCTTTACTCATTTACATTTTTTTTCTGTTAATAGCAAATGTTAGAAAGCTCAAAATTGCCCAAGTTCCATAAAAAAAATCAGATTTATTCTTCGCAAGGCTGCAAATGTATGAATAGCCTTAGAACTAGAAAATATATCTACTACACTTTTACCCAAGATAAATATAGTAAAATGCACTATATGGATAGAAATAGGAGTTATCTATGAAATCAGAATTCACTACCTTTTACCAGATGATTGTGTTAATCAGCTATACCATGAAATGAGTAATTTGTATATTTCATTTTTTGATTGGCATAACGTCAGTTTAACATATATGTGCTAAAATATATGTTATCTGTATTTCAGTTTTAGATAAAATAAGGCAAATGGGGTTTTAAGAAAGAAAATTAATATCTGGCTACAAAGAAAACAAATTACATTGGGGTGCTAATTATATATGCCCCTAATCTGGCCAAAACAACGAGGTCTATATGGAAGCAATTCAATTGTATGAGTTTTCATTTCTGTACAAATAATAAAAAGATACATAAGGCCAACATTTGATATAGAGGACTTGGTTTTAATCTTGCTCAAACTCGTATAAATCAAAGGCTCCTCAGTTAACAGCAGTAGAAATACAGCAACGGCAAATAAGTGTGAAATGAGAATTAAGCCTGTACTCTCCTTTTGGCATAGCTTTTTTCTTCCGCGATGTAGTATTATGTGCTGTTCTCTCAGCACCAAAGACACTATCTTTGCCAAGGGCATAAAATGTATTGCCTGGCACACAATAAAAGAACTCATATGAATGCAGAATGACACTTTAGAGTACGGATTGGTTTGCCATATACTCCTGAAAGACATAGTAAAGGATAATTGCTATTTTCATTAACTCTCTCACTTGCAGAGTTACTTGCAGTGGTTTAGAAAGCCAGGAACTTGGACTGATCCCAGCAAAGCCCAGATAGCTGTCCTTCTGATACCCTGATAGCCAGAGGCAATATTCAGTCACTTCTGATAGACATGCAGTATCTTTTAATTGAATGCTAGCACTTATACAGCCAAGCCAAAATCTTGGAAGCATACACAACAGAAATGAAAACTGGCCAGGAAAATGTTTTGAGATTGAAATGCTCCACTGCAGTCAGTGGGACAAGATATTTATGGCTGTGAAAATGCCACATGAATCTGCACTTCTCACTTCAAATTCTTTCTTTAAAAAGAATTAGAGGGAAAAAAAAACCATAACAGCATAAATATTATAGTTCATATTCCACTAAGACTTCATTCAGTTTTATTTTACATATTCCGTATAAGAAATGCAGGTCAGCAACCATTAGCAGCAATGCGTCTTAAGAACATTTAGAAATATGTGTCAGGAGCCTGAATGCAGTAAAAGACAGAGCAGAGCGTAAGAGTACAGAATACTCTATTCTCAAGTATCCAATGTTCTTGGAGAAAAGGTGAGGAGTCACTGGATAGACATTTAGCAGTGAAAATCCGCCAAAGAAAATGGAAAGAGGAGATGAAAGAGAAGGCAAGCAAACTGTCTCTTTGCTTCCCTTTAACCTCTCTCCTTGAGGTTCATTGCTTTAAAAAAAAAAACCAAAAAACAACATAAAATAAAACAGCAACATCAGGAAAACCTGAATCTGAGTCTCCAGAAACATGCCCAGTGGAGAATCAAAGAGGGAGCTTTGTGGCCCGTGGAGTAACGAGCTTCCCTACACCATAAATAAATGAGTGCGTAAAGCGCCATAGAGCTATGTATTTTTCATGAGAGAAAAGATGGACACTAGAATTTAATGAGAGGCTGACATTTTATAACAAGGAGACCATATTCTCCTCAGTTACCTAAAACAGGAGACAGTGAGGGCGGTATATGACAAAAATAGAACAAAGAGCATATATAAGGATTTTATTGTAAAAATGCCATTTTTAATGCCTAAATACACACTGGTTTGGACTGTTACGTATCATCACATGCATCTGTTTTCTGTCAAGATCGAAATTTGGCCTTTAGCTGTTGTGCCTGAATATCATACGAAAAGATTCTTTTCTGCCATGAAATTTCAAAAAAATGAAAACATTGCACAATACCCATTCTTCTTTTGATAAATCCAGCCCAGTATTTTTAAACATTGGTTTACAAGAAAAATGTTTGCCCAGGATTTAGTTAAGTCTTGCTGCTTAAATTCAAATATTGTTGCTGCCGATGTGCACTCAGTTTGTGTGAGTGAACTATGCCACACAAAATTGGTGCTCCTGACTTTTAATTCTTATAAATAAAATTAAATTATAGCATGCTTTGAAAGGAAACCATTAACGATGGAGCAAGTGGGAGCACGCTGCAATTCATCCTTTTTGTTCTGGGCCGCCACATAGCGATGTTCTGACTGAGTGTATGGGAGCATTACAAGAGCTGTATTTTCACCCTGTTTTCGGCGTTAAAGGTGTTAAAAGCTATCACCACCATACCCTGTAATTTCCTGTGGTTACTATGTCTAACACATATAACAGTGAGACTGTAGTACTCTCTTACATTGGAAAGCTGATACAAGGTTTCCTGAAATCAATGAGAGGCATAGCCTGTTACACTTATTATTATGGTAAGTAGAAAATACGGGCTGCTAGGCAGCCCATTGAGTATTTTCAAGTGTTCATTCAAACTCTGAACTTTAACCGTTCTCTCTTTTTCCTAATCAGATGACTTTGAGTGTAATTATCGTGATATAGGAGAGGAGGAGAGCTGCGCAGGAACAATTCCTACTTGCAACACTTGTGTTGTCTGCTAGCAGTGGACTTCACCATCCTTCACTCCCTCGCGGTGTCATTTAGGTCTTGTTTAAGCAGCTCCTGTCTCCTTATTTCTTCAGCTGTGACTGTTGGACCATTTCTCAGAGTCATCGCTCTCAACATGATAATGGCTTTGCAATTTTCAGGCACCTGTTCCATGGTTGTTTTCCTTCAGGTTTCCTTTATGAACATATTTCTTCTAGAGTTACTATCTAGCATGAACCGAAGAATTTACCTAGAGTGGACTAAAAATAACGCTCCTACACAACTAATTTTAGAGGATTTTTCTGTCAACTCCTAACCGTCCTAATGTATGCATTTCTGTGGCTCTCTCTTTTTGCTTTTGTTGTGTTAAAATACATTTATATTGATTGACCCCATTTGAATTAAATAAGCAAACCCTGCGTTGAAGAGAAAATCAATCCTGTTTTAATTCTGAATGTGCACTTTGCACGTAGGAGAAAAATATAACCCCAATTAAACATGTGCATGAAACTCCACAGACAGAAATACAGGCTGATCTTTTAAAACCTTGTCCTTTAAATATGTATGTAATAAAAATGTGCCGGAGTTTACACAGCCACTGTCAAGTAAAGAGAGAAAGGAAAGGGGTTCAAAAGGACCTACTGAAAAAGACAAAATTATTTCCATTTTTCTGCATCCTCATTCTATATTTATGATGTTTTAACTCATCTTGCAGCTGTCCTATCCCTGCCTCTGGAATCCATATCTTACGCTTTTAGCAAGAGTCTAGCTTGTCAATTTTTATCAGGGGCTTTTAGAAGACGATAATAATTTACATCAGTGGATATGGATTACCATTACCATTGAACCTGGTTAAAAAAAATATTCCTGAATTCTAACTGTCCATTTCTATCGAGAATACTATAACTCTGTATTCAGTAGTTTCGCATTCAGTATGTCTTTTGATAGTCCTAAGGAAGTCATTCATTGTGGGCTTTCCATTTTAAAACCCACAAGAAAAATGAAAGCATCTTACCAAGGATAAAAAATAACAGTGCTCATGATGAATCCGTTTCAGGACTACAGGCTGGTCTAATCTCCCTATACATACTGGCAAATTTGGTTGCCCAGATACAATTTGAAGCTTTGTGTTTCTAACCCTCATTTTGTTTTTTCCTCCCAGGAGCATTTCACTGGTAACTAGAGACACATAATTCAAGCTGATGAGTCTATGAACGTATTTAAGGATTATTTACGTGAGCCAAGATTTCTAGGACGGAGTCTCCAGTTCCTCACTCCCATCTCATACCTTCCCTTGTTTTCAGAGCCAGAGTCATCAGACTTATTTCAAAAAAGCCTGAGTTTGCACATGCCTAACGTATTCCAAGCGATGCCAAAAAAGTGTCTTCTCCTTCATTTCTTTCTCTGCAGTCCTGTATTTCTTACCTCTTGAAGTACCTCTGAGCTACACTTTCTGTCTAAAAGTCTAAAAGACAGTTGCCACAGTTCTGTATTGCTAAAAAGGAGAGAAAATGTTATTCTTCAGAGCCAAGAGACCTCCTTTCTCTGAAAATAACCTTTAAACCCAAATGCATTCCTGAACCAAGATTTGTCAGGGCAACGAAGTAGAAGATAAAAGCAATGGCAACTCTTCCCACGTACATTGTGGAGAACCAAAGACATCTAGCTTGTTGCTCAACTAAAATTCAAGATAAATGTAAAGCGGTTGTCAAGAGAAACAGCATAAACACTGCTCGCTACAGTAAAATGACTATCACATTTTCTCTCCTTAGTGGGAACTCTAAACATCACAGGATATTGCTTCACACCACTTTTTAGACCTATCCTTCTGAAACAGACCTTGCATATCCTGCTGCTGCAATCCTTCTACTTTTCTCTGCAGTTTGGTGATATGATGGATCCTTCTGGCGAGGTTCAAAGGCAGAGACAGGACACATTCTTTTCTTCATCTCATATTACTTCCTTTATCTTTCGTAAGGCCACCTATTTTATTTCCTCTAAAAAACCATAAAATGTGTTCTCTCCGTGTTCTCTGTTCCACCCTCCATCACTGCTTCTGTCTCAGACACTGCGATTGTGACATCGGCTGCTTCTTTGTGCCAGCTTCAGTATCCCAGGATTAACCATTCTGCTACCTCCACGCTCCTCCACTTGGTGTTCTCATGGTCTCTCCTTGTCTCCATACCTTAACATTTCATTATTCATCCCCATCAGCTTCTACAGTCTCTTGTATGATGTCCACGGTCATGGCTCTCAAACCCAGCTCTTCATCTATGGTGTGACTCCCTGCTTGTGTTATTTTGTGTGTCTCTCTCTGATTTCAAGAATGTTGACCCTTCCAAAAGCAGAACTGCTGCACCTCTTCTGCAGAAGCTACTTTCACATTCCTTTTTTTCAACTACCATATTATCTGAGTTTCTTTGATATCAAATATTAAAGTTAGTTTTGATTAGTTTCCCTTTCCTTCCTTTTATGTTCGTATCAGTATTCTCACACACTAACTAATCTTCTTACTTCTCCCCTTATAACTGTTCTAAATTCCTCTGTTCTCCTCCACTGTTATCTAAAACCATGATATGGCTATGGTTTTATTTTTTCTTTGTGTCTTATCAGAACAAAAAATCATCCTCTTTTTTAGCCTTCTTGGACTTCTTTGCTTTCAAAAATGGAAAAAACATTGCTTTAAAAAACAACAACTATTTATAGCAACAAAACTGGAGGGCAGTATCTGGAAAAGCAAAGCATGCTTTTATAAGACTGAAATGAGTAATCTGTTACAGGACGGACAAGAGAATGAAATAAGGCCATGATCATTAAAAATGCATGTTAATTGCCTAAGCAATGTTTCTCGTAGCCTTTCTTACACAGACTAAGCCTTTTACTGCTAGCTGGGACTTCTCAGAAAATAGATATTAACAAAGTCTTGCAGCAGTGATTAATAGAGACTAGTAGAGCCTTCAGCTCTCTGTGAAGAGAAAATGTCTTTTAGTGGCAGAAAATTAGACTTTTATTCTCTCCGGTCCAGAGGGAGCTTTCAGTTATGCAGTTAAACAAATGGCATGTGCTCCTCTTCTCTTCATTTGTTCTGTTGGCAGCAGCCGTGCAGACTTTATCCTTGTGAGACTGTTAGCATTATGCCGTTTAAGATTAATTGAGCAAGGTTAGGAATTGAATTAATATGATTTCATTAATATTTGAACAGCATGCCACAACTGCCTATAAGATTATTTATAGCTCTTTGTGCACCACACTGTCATTAATATATATTGTCTAAACGAAAAACTTCTATTCAAAATATGTTTGATATTGTGAGTTAAAATACATACTACAGGGCGAATGCAGGTCATAAACACATTAATTATTAAAATAAATGCATATGTGCATTAGCTAATTATTTTGTTCATATTTCCCAACAAGCAGCAGAAGAAATCCATATGTGTGACACAATTCCATGAATTAGTCACACCGTAAGTAAATTAACCTTGCTTCACCTTTCCGAGAAGCCTTAGAATTTTTAAAAAAAAAAGACAATATTTTTGCGTGCCCCGAAATTCAATTACTCAAGCCCCAAGCCCCAGGCCTATTTACAGAAAAACGTACTAATCTTAAATGAAGTCATAATTTTGGTCTTACTCTGTTGGCCCAAATATAGGCAGGCAGTTAGAGTAAAAATCAGAGACAGCCCAGCACAGCAAACACTCAGAGCAGTCAGTGCAGTGGTTAGTGTTTTATTCGGAGGAAAGATCAGATTAATTTGTTGGTGGTGTAGAAAACCAGATGTGTGGTTTCCCAAATATGCACATTACGCTAAACTAGGAAAAGTTACGACCAGAAAAAAATCAAAACAACAAGGAACAAGGTGGCATTACGGGCAGGAACGGGAGCGTGAGATTCAAGTGTCAATAAAAAAAACAGGTCAGCACATTCTGAAAATAATAATCTAAACCATAACTTTTCTGATGGAAATACTGGGAAAGCAATAATGCTGGGAGAGACCAAGGGGACATACAGGGTAGTAAACTGGATGTGAATCTGTGCTGAGAAATGAAGGAAGCCAGGATGATTTTGAGCTGGGAACACATAAACAGTGCATGCCAGGACACCGATAGCCCTTTTCTACACAACACAGATAAAACCACATCTAGAATCTTCCCTGTCAGTATGAAAAGATGCCCATAAACAGAGAGAAATTTTGAGGAAAATAAATAAATATGTGCATGTGAGAAATAGAGTTTTCACATGCAGAAAGATGAAAATAATGAAAAAACCCACCCAAGATTCTAAAAATGGGAATATAACACTGGACTCCTGAATTTATAGTTCTATACGTTTATGTATGATTTAATTAAAATGTACTTGTTGTACAGCAAGAAGAATTTCTGCTCGACACCCTTCAACTAAAGCTACTTTAAGAAGAAAAATGAACATATTGACACAAATTTGAACTCAGCAGATTAACCCAGTTCAGGTTCCTTTTCTTTAATTTTCATTTTCAGTTGTTGGCCACTATGCATTGTTTAGGTAAAGTGCTGAAAGAAAAGAATATGTATTTCAGGAAGGATAAAACTGAAGAGGAAACCATAGGATTTTGGTCAAAAATAGAACAATAGTGAGTAAATGCTATTTCTTTAGACTTTCTCCACTTCAGTGTGTTCTGAGCAAGAGGTTGTGGTTTGCTCTTTTTACACCTGCAGCAACATTTCCAAGCCTGGAGTGTTAATTTGAGGAGTTATATCAGAACCTTTTATATAAATATATATTATATATGGAAGTAAATAAACTTTAAAGATTGAAAAGATGAAAGAATCAGAAAATAGTTGTGGTAATGAGATAGAATGAGAATCAGATTTTTTCTTGTGTTAAACAATAGGAAATATTATAACTGTCGTTTAGAATTGAATTATATGTTTTGAAGCAGAATTCTTTGACCCTGTATGGATTTTGAACAGAAGAACTATTATTTTTGCATCTATGATTTTAAATGGGTTGTTAATTTTTACCTTTGCTTATAAGAAAACTGTGCAGTGACAGAAAGAGTGCAGGAGGGCAGAGCCAAGCCAGGCTCTACGTCACCACTCAGGGCAAGACGCAGGGCGACAAATTGTTCAGATTCACCATTTTCCATCTGAAAATCAGTGAGGTCGCACAGAGAAATTAGGGTTGCCCAGTATTTCCTGATAGTTCCCATGTCCTCTGATCACTCTTTCTGAAGGACAGCGAGCCAGTGAGTTCTCTGGTTTCCCCGAGCATCTTCCTTTGCTAAAGCTGAGACATTTGCTGCAATTTATCGCTGTGCCCAGAACAAAATGTCAGATGGTTTTAACCAGCTGTTTGGCTGAAGAGCAACGCCTTGGGTTCATTAGGGCAACGCAGGAGGTATTTGCAGACAGTGCGCTAGGTCTTTACTGTTGTTTCTTTGTCAAATTAAAGAAAATGCCAACTGGGTGAAGTCGGCCAGTTAGAAATGCTGGCAAAAAATTTGCCTGATTAAGACCTAGCATATAAGGAATTTAATATTAATGGCAAAAAATTGTGCCTGAAATGCAGGTACCATATATAAATATCTCTGTGTCTTGGATAATTGTAATTAAAAAATACTGCTCAGTATCTCGAAGAAATAAGAGGGGATTAATGGTAAAAAGAGGAGGTATTTCATTTCATCCTACCCCTTTCTGGAGCTTTTGTTAGTGATAATGATTTTGGAGGCAAACTAATTACCTGATCAGAGACCTACCCCTAAAACAGTCTGAAGCAAGGGTCACCTCATAGGTTTTGATAAATACAATTCTGGTAGATCTTCAAGGCTGTCACACTTTGAATTTGATACTTTTGATTGCTCCATTTCCAACAAAGATGTTCAACTGGGAAAAAGAAGTCTTGTGAGAAATACATGACCGAACTCATAGAAAAAGGTGTTTTATGGAAACGAGAATAGCGTTTTTGAGAATGCAAAGTGCTCAACTCTCAGGAGCTGCTTTCTCCCTGTGTTTCAGCCGTGTCGTAGTGTGTCTCTTCACAAAAATTTCCCACACTCAATTGCTTTGGCAGTGCGTTTCAGGCAGTAACCTCTGAAATCTCTCCACAAGGCATTGCCAGGACTCACTTGTGCACCCACTGAGTTGCTTTTTGAGATTTTTTTCAAAGTAGCGACCTTTGGCCCTTACCTGTTTCCTCCCTTTACAACTTCATGCTTACAGTCTTTTAACTTCTGAAGGGAGCTGAATCGACCAGGGAATGAGGGCTGCCCTTTAGAAAGGAGGGCTAGCTTGGAAAGCGAGCGTAGTAATACATGTGATGGCAAGTCACGGGATGGGGAAGGCCAGTAGGAGATGCCAAGCAGGCAGGTGAAGCCTTGTGCAAGGAGTGTGACAAGCGGGAGGGCGCACAGCTGAACCGGGATGCCATTCAAGCCACTTTTGAATGTACTGCCAAACGTCTCTTGAGATTAAGGCCCGAGTCAGCCTCAGAATTTCCTTTGCAATTTTTTTATTGTTAGGTGAAATTAACAGGTCTTTTTATGAAACTGACCAAAACAAAGAACAATTTTACTTCTTAAGCACGCGTATCACAAGTTTCAGACATTTCCAAATTTAGCAGCAGATGCGGCTTGCTGCTGCTGCTGCTGTACGGTGCATCTTGATTTAATCTGAACAAAAAAAAGTCTTTTCAGATACATCAGGTGATTATTCAAACAGAATTATGCACACTGGAAACTTCTGCTAATTTATTTTAAATAGGGAAATGCATTTTCAGCATATATCTTTTTTTCCCAGGAAGCAACTTTCCAAATTGACCTTTGAAAAAGATCTCATCAAAAATTAAGCTAACAAAACCCCAATAACCTTTAAATTATTCCTCATTTAAAGACCAGATATTAATCAATTGCAATGAGTAAAGATAACTTTGAAAATAAAATTACACAAACATTTTTTATGAATTTAAGATTATTCAAGATTTTATAGCCAACTCTACTGCAAACTACAGTTCATAATCAGTGTAAAACTTGGTAGTTTAGCCAAAAAAGGGAGCAAGAGTTTGTCAACAAAGCCAAATTATGCCCCTAGCAAAACAAAAAATTAAAGTGTGATTACTTACTGTTGCAGCAAAGCACAATTTGAACTGATTTTAGGAAAATTATTTTCCCATGTTTAAATACGTTTCCACAACCCTAGAATTATTAATTATATCAATGTATATATTTATAAATATATTTTTACTATATATATATATGTTTGTTATTTGATAAGTATAAAAATATGTCATATATATTGTCCCTCTAAGGGCTCGTTTCTGTATAATTCAACCACAAAAATGAAGACAAAAGGAAATACTAGAATTGTTGAGAACTTATGTTCTCATTCATATTAATCATTCAGGTTAATACGAATTTTTTCCTTTGCATATTTTGGGAATGGACAGCAGTTACTCCATGGAGCCAAGTGGATTAAACAGTGAAGCAACGCCTAAAGAAGGCTGGCAGTTTACAATAGCTGCAAAAACATTGCTGCGAAAGTTTGCTTTTCCAAGAAGAACAATATTTATGAACATAAAGTTGCAATGAAAATATAAAAACCTATGAAAATATTAATTTATTGACATTGCTTCTTCTTTCCTGAAGATACATATCAGCATGCAATTCGCATGCAGATTCTATATTCCTGTGAGTATTTTGAACATAACAAAGCTAAGATACAGGTCGGCAAGGTGCAATATCCCTCTTATTTTTTTCTTCTCGTAAAAGCATTTTACAATGAGGTAATAAGGCAGAAAAAACATAAATGTTAAGAAAAGTGCCTGCATGCGTGTGAATCACGCTTTCAGATAGCACCGATGTAATGAGATTAGTTCAAACTGGGTTCGTTTCCCAGCCTCATTTCAACCTGCAGGCCTTCCTCAGACGCCGGTCTCCCAGGTTCATTTGAAGCACGGGGGTGCTCTATTAGACTTTTTTATGATGCCTATTAAATTATACAAGGTGGTCTGTGCTCAAACCTGCAAAGCACTCGTTAGCGTGGCATTACAGTGGTGAGCAAGCTCAATTGCAAAAGCAGAGGCCGAGCGGCTCGTTCGTGTTTTCTGAATGAAACCGATTTTAATTGCCAGCCACCTTACACGCCGCGCCGTTGCAACGCCTCGTCCGAACAAACAGCATCAAAGGCTCCGCCAGCTGTGCCCACCCTTTCATCTCCCTGTCAGTAACAGCCTCCTCGAGAGGACTTGGGACACGGGACTGTGGTTAAGCGAGGAAAGGCGCGCGCGCTCCAAGGAGCCCCTGGAGGAAGGCAACTGGGTGCAAACAATGAGACCAGCAGGGCCTTGTCCTCGGCTGATCAGTGGTGCTGCACCCCTGACGGCGTGTTTGACTCTCAGATCAGAAATGGACGGCTTGACTTGATTTCCTTAACTTGCTCACAACTCTCTCTCTTGCTGCTTTCCAAGGCTGCCGGATCCTGCTGCAAGTTTCCAGCAGCCTGGAAGCTGTCTCTGAACTTCTTCTTTAACTCGATGTTTCTCTCAAGCACTTGTGTTCAAAGGCAACATCAATTACTCCAAATCAGAGGCTGACAGCTTGCATGAAACACATCTGCGAGTCCCACACCTCCGACTCGCATCCCACCTTTGTTCACTATTAATCCTACTGTTCCTCGGCTTTTCTTTTCATTTCGACCTGTCTCACAACTACCTGTAACTCAGCAGCGAGCCAGAGAAGAGACTGATCGTGACGACTGGTGTCAGCATGGTGGCACACCATGTGACAAGAGCATAACACTGAATAGAGAGAGGTCGTAGGACTAAACCAGTTAATAACAGAGTAATGGCTGCACAGCCCAGTGCTGGGGAAGGGATGTCACCGTCAGTGCCTCACCAGGGAAGGAAATCCCCCAAGAGACACTGATGGGTGAAGGCCTCGTCCCCTCTCCCCACCTTCGGTGATGTGTTCGTTGTGCAGTTACTTCTCTGATTTTGATGAGCTCCCCTCCGCAGTCGGGCACTGCTCAGATGGCGAAACGCGGCCTCATGGAGCCATCACCCGAGGTATGAGGCAAACCAGGGCCGGAGCGCAGGAAGAATATTCCTGCTTCTTATCCACAGTGCAATTTCAGGCTACATTAGACTGGTGCATAACACATTTAACACAAATATTTACTAAGGGATGACTAACTTAGTAGTACTGACATATCCCTTACCGTTTCTATTCCCACGTTGACCTCCTTAAGAGAGAATCTATACCTTCTGCATATTTAATTTACAGCAGAAGTAATTGAAAAATCATTTTGCCTCTGGCTGCTATGTAGAATATGGGAAAATGGCATTTTCTGGGATTGCTACACAATTCTCACTTCAGTTTAAGGACTCTTTGAATGGAGAAAGTGACTTTTAGTGATTCCCTGGGTAGCAAAATTATATACATGAGGCAAGATAATACCTGTAATCAGATCAGCTTCCAGACACGAAGAAGGCACCTGGATCCTTGTTTGTTCTTATCAAATACAACCATTGGTCTGATTTCTGTTTCCCGAGTTCTGTACCACCTTTGTAGGTGCCTGGGGAAGAGCCCCACAGATGCCAGCAGAGACACACGATCAAAGTTTAGACTGGCAGGACAGCAGAGGGCCAGGCTCAGGGAGGCTCTCTGGTCACACCATGAGAGCAGAAGCAACTGAGGAAGAAATAAGGTCTTTTTATCTAAGATATAAAAGAGGCTCACTGCTCAACTCATATAGGGGGTGAAATTTTTAAGTGATGCATTTTGGCAAGTATGAGGTAGGATGACACAGTTGAAGGATGAAGGATGAAGTAGGATGACAGGTTGAAGTTTACATTAGCTGCCATGTTCTCTGCTGGGCAACACACTTCAGGAAATATTGGAGAGAATCCAGAGCACAATGACAATGATCACAGGCATGGCAAGAGCAACCTAAAGTCACAACTGGAAGAATTACTACAGCTAATCCAGAGAAGAAAAGACTATGGTAATCAGTAGGATGTGTGATAATAGTTTTCAGATATGTGGAAAAAAATCTAGAGAGAAATATAATCAATTTTTTTCCTTGTTCACTGAAAGAAAACTGTGGGGGGAAATATGCTCTTCATTTTTAGCAAAGAAAATTAAGGTTGGAAAACTTTCTAGTTACGAGAACTGTTAATGAGGAAGACTGGAAAAGCCAGCATGGTCAGACTTTGCAGAACAGATTGTACAAATATTTATAAAAGATGGTAAAGATTACTTGGTCTTGCCTCAGTGCAAAGTGAGGCCTGATGATCTCTTGGAATACCATGGAACTTTTTTCAGATATTCAGTGATGTCTTAATAAACAAATATTACATGCACTAAATTAAGCACTGCAAGCAGTAGAATTTTTTTAGCAAACGTATGTAAAGCTGAGCCATATTAATAAGCATTTCAGATTAGAAAAAGAATAAACTGAGAGCAGGTTTTTGTTTCCGTGGCTGTATGTCCAGGTCAGTTTTTTGTTTACCTGTTATCCCCAGCAGCTACGTCTGCAGTAAATTAACCACTTAGGTTACTTTCTCATAGGAAAAGGATACAAAGAGGATAATAAATCAATGTCTAATAATTAATTTTTCTTAGATATTGCATAAAAAAACATATTTATAAGGCTTTCCATAGTCCTGGGAGCTTGAGCAATGGTTTCACACATATGTCATCATGTGAAATGCATAATGTGTGTCAGCAAGCCAAAAGCAAAGTGTGTGTGTGTGGTGTATGATAATAGGAGGAAAGATCTAGGGAATTCCTTGTGGGTTGTAGGTTAGATAAGTCAGGTGCTAGTAACTGCCTACATGTCTCCATGAACTAATGGTGGGTGGGCTGATATCAGTTGTGGAAAGGTTCTAAGCAAAGAAAATTCCTTGTGCATGTCTCAAAGTTGTTTCTTTGGAGATGCCTTTCAAAAAAGGCACTGAAGAGTTCTTTGCAGAAAGGTAACATGAAAACCAGGCAATGGTGGTTACTGCTGTTTACTCCAGAGCTAGTGCAGGAGAGGAAGGTATAAAGAAATGTTGGCAGCAGAACAAGGAGAGTTGTATGGCAGTGCCTGGCAGTGTGGGCTCTGTGCTAGAAGCAGAGACAAGACAGGATGCCGGCAGTGCTCATTTTCATACCTGAAAACCAACATGCAGTGGATAACTTGTCTTTTAATACTTCACATCATCTCAGAGTCCTTAAAAGCAACCACAAGGCAACGCCCTCCTTTGCTACTTTTTCTTTTCTATCTGTTGCCAGAAATGCCCTTTTTTCCTTGAATGTTATTCTTGTCAACCCGTGAAGTGCTCTCACCCTAGGCATGGAGAAAAGGAAGGACCAAAAAAAAAATCCTATGTAGAGGTTGAGAAGAAAAGCACTAAGCACTGGCTGTGTTGCATGCTTAGGAAGGGGGGGCATCTAGGTATTTATATATTTTTTAATACCTGTCCCATTTTGAGCGTAGGTAGTAGGAGAGAAAAGAGACTGAAAGCTCAGGAGGACAGAAAGGCCATTAGAATGGTGATAATGCAATCGTGCTCACAAGTCAACACTTCAAGCCTTTCTCACAGTCATGTTAATATCACACTGTGCTGGATGAATATGGTTTCCTCTCATTCCACAGATGTGTGCTGGCTCCTCACACAAGTTTTGGACAATATGAAGTCTCCCAGAGGCCCTGTCATTTTGCTAGCACTCCTCCAACCTGCCACAAGTTCCTCTGCCTAACGATGTTGCTGTCTTCCGTCACAGCTTTTTCATTCTGCTTGCGGACCTGCTAGTCGGTCCTGCTAAGTGACTGCTAATCACGCAGAGGGACCTGTGCTTGCCCTCCCTCCAGAGAGGACTGGTATCAGCAACCATAATGTGAGACTACCCAGAAATAGCTGCACACCCGACAAGCCAGAGCAGCCAGGGGCGACATCCAGCTGCACAGACACATTTCATCAAGGAGGCCACGCTGGGCTGGGGTGGGCTCAGAGCACCAGTGGCACACGCAGGCAGGCTGGCAAGCCAGGCACTGTGGGACACCCATCAGAAGGCATGGTCATTGCATATCACTTCTTCTGGGGGAGGAATCACGTAGGCTTGTTAACAAGAAGGGCAAATCAGCAGCTTCCAAAGGAAGTGTGATAACGCTCATGAAGAGGACACGCTGTACCCAGGCAGAGAAATGAGGTATGAAAGAAAAAGATGTCAATGAAAATCAATCCTAATTCACCCACAAGAAATTTGAAGTTCAGGGACATCCTCACCCCACAAGAAATATTCCTTTTTACTCCCTGAGAGAATCAAGTGTGCCGGCTCTTGATCTTAATAGTCCTCTATTACAGTCATGTGTGTGCAACATGAGAGAATGAGGCTTAAAATCACAGAATCACAGAATCTTCATGGCTGGAAAGGACCTTTGAGATCATCGAGTCCAACCAAACAACCTACAATCTCTGCTACTAGAGCATGCCCTGAAGTGCCACATCTAGACGTTTCTTAAACACCTCTAGGGATGGTGACTCAACCACCTCCCTGGGCAGGCTGGTCCAGTGCCTGACCACTCTTTCAGTAACGTAATTCTTCCTAATATCTAACTTAAACCTCCCCTGCCGCACCTTCAGATCATTTCCTCTGGTCCTGTCATTGTTCACCTGGGAGAAGAGGCCAACACCCACCTCTCTCCAACCTCCTTTCAGGTAGTTGTAGAGGGCAATGAGGTCTCCCCTCAGTCTCCTTCAAGCTAAACATGCCCAGCTTCCTCAGCCTCTCCTCATATGACCTGGTCTCCAGACCCCTCACCAGCCTGGTAGCTCTCCTCTGGACAC